>VBSM01000361.1:51170751-51212458 GCA_008086735.1 Cheirogaleus medius | reverse complement strand
GGGGGAGGGGTGGTAGGGGCAATGTATGTAACCCTAACAATATTTGTACTCCCACTATATGATGAAATAAAAAAAAAAAGAATTCAAAATAAATCTCTAAAAATTGATTTTTAAGTTCTTTTTTCAGTATCTCCATAAGTAATTTTTACTAAATTATATAAAAGCAGAGATTAGTAGTCTTCTTTTAATATATTTAATATTAGAATTATAATTTATCAAATCCCAAGTTTTAAGACCTTCATTACCTCCTATTTAAGTACAATGACAGTATATTTAGATATTAATTTGTATATCAGAGAATCATTCAAGGTCCTAAATCCAATATAATCACTAAAATAAGATATTATAAGAATAGCAATATTTCAAACAGAAGATTGGGTTGAAAACTTTAGGATCTAACATCTTCCTTTGCATATACATTTATATAAACAAAACACTAATACATCAGTAGAGCAATCTTCTTATTTTCCATGCCATGGTAATTTTAAAGTTCTCTTAGCACCTAATAAAAACCTTTGGTTAGGGTTCATGATAGATTGGTTATTCATTCTTTCTTCCATTCACTAAGCCCTTAATATTCCTCACTGATGCTAGACCCTAGGAATACAAAGAAAAATAAGATACTACCCATTAGGATTTCACAGTCTAATATGGGAACAAAGCATATAAATAACTGTAGTTTAGTTTGATAAATATTATCAAAGAAATATATACAAAGGGAAATATTTGGAGCACAGTGATAGGGACAAATATTTTTGTCTGGAGATTTAAGAAAGAGTTCACAGAGAAGACACATTTCATCGGAAACTACAATGATGAAGAAGCCCTTCACATTGAATTTACCCTATCAAAAGAAATTACATTGTCCTTAGGAACTTTTATTTGAAAGGCAGATGTTTATAATAGTATGCCATTCTTTTGTTAGGTTCCTAAAAGTGTCAAGAGGTATTCAAAGCATATTTTTTAAATGTTGCAACATAACTTTACAACAGTTTAATTATATGACACAGTGCACAATTAACATGGCTACAACCTCAGGTCAACAAAAACAGAAATCATTTAGCCTAAGTTTGAGTGGGAAGAAAATAGGAATTAGACTCCACCAAGCAATGAGAACTGCTCTCAAATCCTGGGTACTAAATAAGTCTCAAAATAACAACTACTTGTCAATTAAGAGCCAAAATCCAGTACATTCTTAGAATGTAGGATATACCTGCTGTTGTGATGGGGAGAAGGGCAAAGGAAGGACATTAGAGAGGGCCCACACTTTGATCCTTCTATTTGGGGACAGTACAAGGTTACACACTACAGTTGCAGAATCCAAGGTACCCTTTAGTGGTTCCCTTATGACTGAAGCCAGTGAGGTGAGAATCAGAGTAAGGAATTAGTCTTCAGGAGGATTGGCCTCAAGTTTTCCAAGACATGAAGATTAGCAGACATCTGTAGGCCTGCTTAGGCTTGTCCTATATGAACTGATTCTAATACTGTTTTAGTACTTCAGGAGATACATTCCCTCTTAAGATTTCCAAAATACCACTCTGCAAGGAAGCAGAATGTGCCTTGGCTCCAGAATATAAGCCAATGCTATAGGCCAGTCACATTAAAACCTTGCAGGTGCCAGAAGCATCTCTTGACTACATTCACATTCAAGACAACATTTATAAGACATTTGACAAAACATTTCTTTTGTCTCCTCAAGCAATGAGTTTCCCCAGTGCCCTGTAAGTAACCATTTCTATGGAAAGACTAATGCACATTTAACATAATAATAATGCTTCTAAAATCATCTTGATATTGTCTATATTTTAATAATCAAACTTAATTAAATCCATGCAATGAAATGTTGATAATAAAGATAACTCAATCTCCATATTTTTACTTTTCCCCCTCTTCTCATTGTGTTGACAAAAGATGAAAAATATAGCATATTTTAGAGACTGGGAAAGTATATCAACTACTGCCTATAATTAAATTTTGTGTTAGCCAGTACCAGCTATATTTTTAAATTTTTTCCTGAAATTGTACAGATTATATGTTGCAGATTGACTATTATTAGTACATAGAAATGCTACTGATTTGTATACCTTAATTTTATAACCTGAGACTTTACTGAATTTATTTATCAATTCTAGGTGTCTTTTGGAATAGTCTTCAGGGTTTTATGGATATAAGATCATATCATCAGAAAACAGGAATAGTTTAAGCACCTCTTTTTTGATATGGATGCCATTTATTTCCTTCTCGTGCCTGATTTTTCTGGCTAGGACTTCCAGTGCTATAAAGAATAGACATGGTGACAGTGGGCATACTTGTCCAGTTTTTAGGGAGAATGCTTTCAACTTTTCCCCATTCAGTATGATGTTAGCTAAAGGTTTATCATATATCGCTTTTATTATTTTGAGATATGTTATTTCTATGCCTGGTTTGTTGAGGTTTTTATTATAAGGGGGGACAGATTTTATTGAATGCTTCTTCTACATCTATTTAGATGATCATATGGGTTTTTTATTTCAGAATATTATGAGGGTAAAGTGTTTTGGTTACATGGATTACTTTTGTACTGCTTAAGTCAAAGTTATAAGTGTGCCCATCACCCAGATGGTGTACATTGTACCCATTAGGTATGATTTTACCCATCTCTTCCTCCCTGCTTCCACCTACATGATTTCCATTGAGTTTTACTTCCAACTGCGCACATGAGTGCTGATTAGTTAGTAGGTCTACTTTTAGTTCTTTGAGGAATCTCCATATTATTTTCCATAGAGGTTGCACTAATTTGCAGTCCCGCCAACATTGTATAAGTGTTCTTTCTCTCCACATCCATGCCAGCATCTATTGTTTTTGGACTTTTTGATAAAAGCCATTTTTACTGGGGTTAAGTGATATCTCATTGTGGTTTTGATTTGCATTTCTCTGATGATTAGTGACATTGAGCATTTTTTCATATATTTATTGGCCATTGGTCTATCTTCTTTTGAAAAGTTTCTGTGCATGTACTTTGCCCTCTTTTTAATGCAGTTGTTTGATTTTTTTCTTAGTATTTTCTTGAGTTCTTTGCAGATTCTGGTTATTATCCCTTTATTGGATGTATAGCATGTGAATATTTTCTCCATTTGTAGGGTTATGTTTTTAATTCTGTTTATGTGATGAATCACATTTATTTACTTGTGTATATTGAACCATCCCTGGGATGAAGCCCTCTTAATTGTGGTGGATTATCTTTTGGATGAGCTGTTAGATTCAATTTGCTAATATTTTATTGAGGATTTTTGCATCTATGTTCATGAGGGAATATCACTCTGTAGTTTTCTTTTTTTGTTGAGTCTTTTCCTGGCTATGGTATAAGGGTGATACTGGCTTTGTAGAATTAGTTAAGAAAGATTCTCTCCTTTTTGATGTTGTGGAACAGTTTAAGTAGGATAGGTACCATTCTTCTTTGTATGTCTGGTAGAGTTTGGCTTTAAATCAATATGGTCCTAGGCTTTTTTTGATGAGAGATTTTTTTATTACTGTGCCAATCTCACTACTCATTATTGGTCAGTTCAGGATTTCTATTTCTTCCTGATTCAAGCCTGGAAGGTTTAGTGTTTCCCCAAATCTACCCATACCTCTAAATTTTTTAGTTTCTGTGCATAGAGGTTTTCATAGTAGTATGAAATAGAGGTTTTCTATTTCTGTTGTATCAGTTGTTTTTCCCTTCTGATTGGGCTTATTTGAATCCTGTCTCTTATTTTCTTCATTAATCTAGCTAGTGGTCTATCAATTTTATTTTAACTTTTCAAAGAACTATTCATTTTGTTGATCCTTTATATTATTTTCTTTTGTGGGGGGTTCAACTTCATTTATTTTCCTCTGATCTTTGTTATTTCTTTTACTTTGCTAGCTTGGGGTTTGTTGTTTTCTATTTCTAGATCCATGAGGTATGATATTAGTTTGTTAATTTGTGATCTTTCTGTCTTTTTTATGTAGGCATTCAGTGCTATGAAATCCCTTTTAGCACTACTTTTTCTGTATCCCAGAGACTTAGGTAGCATGTGTCACATTCATCATTCTATTTGAAAAATTTTTTATTTCCATCTTGATTTTTATCATTGACCCAAAGATCATTCAGCAGCAGGCTGTTTAATTTCCATGTATTTGTGTAGTTTTGAGAGTTCCTCTTGGAATTTATTTCTAGTTTTATTCCACTGTGGTCTGAGAAGGTACATGGTATTATTTTGATTTTTTTTTTAATTTATGGCCTAACATATGATCTATCTTGTAAAATGTTCCATGTGTTGATGAGAAGAATGTATATTCTGCAGCTTTGGGGTAAAATGTTCTGTAAGGTCCATTTGTTCTAGAGTCCTGTTTAAGTCCAGTGTTTCTTTGTTGATTTTCTGCCTTGATATTCTGTCTAGTTCTGTAAGTGGAGTGTTGATGTCCCCAGCTACTGTGATGTTGCTGTTTATGTCCTTCCTTAAGTCTAGTAGCATTTGTTTTGTGAATCAAGGAGCTGTGTTAGGTACATATATGTTTAGGATTGTTATATCTTCTTGTTGAATCAATTCCTTTATCATTAAATAATGATCATCATTTTTTTTTGCTGTTGTTGATTTAAATTCTATTTTATCTGATATAAGAATAGCTATTCCTGATCGCTTTTGTTTTCTATTTTCATGGAATATTTTTTCCACCTCTATACCTTGAGTCTATGAGAAGCTTTATAAGTTGAATGGGTTTCTTGAAGATGACATATATTTGGGTTGTGGGGTTTTTTATCCATTCTCCCAATCCATTAATATATCTTTTAAATGGGGCATTTATACCATTTACTTTCAATGTTAATATTGATATGTGAGATACTGTAACAATCATGTTGATTGCTACCTATAAATACTTGCTTTGGTTTCTCCCTTCTGTTACTGTTTTATAAGAGCTGTGAGTTTTTTCTTTCGGTTGTCTTAACATTAGTGGATACTGATTGTTCTGCTTGATGTATAGAGCACTTTTAAGGGTTTCCCATAGGGCAGGTCTATTGATGATAAATTCCCTTAATGTTTGCTTGTCTGTGGAAGACTATTTCTCTTTAATTTATGAAGCTTAGTTTTGCAGGATACAACAGTCTTGACTGACAGTTGTTCTGTTTAAGAAGACTAAAGATAGGAACCCATTCCCTTCTGGCTTGTAAGGTTTCCTCTGAGAAGTCTGCTATTAGTCAGATAGGTTTTTTCTTTGTAACTTACTTGATGCTTTTGTCTCACACCTTGTAAGGATTTTCTTTTGGGGCAAGCAGCCCCAGAGGAAATGTTGGTGGGCATGAAGCTTCTGATCTAACAGACTCTCAGTTCCACCCTGGCCCACAGCCACAGCAGAAAAACTCTACCTTGGGGCTCAAGAGATCGCCCAGGTTCCCATCTGCCCCTGGCTTATGGCTGATCTGTGCTCTGTGAACTGACTCTTCTTAACCCAGACCTATCATCTGCACTTGTGTGAAGTATTTTGGGGAGACCCAGAAACATCTCAATCTGTCACTGGAGATTATTGCTGCTATTTCTGCTGTGTTACTCTCCTCTGTAAGATGTAGATCAGCACTTCCCAACTGGTGAACTGCAGCACATCGATATGCATTCAGTGGCTTAGAAGTGTATGCAAAGATGGTGATCCACTCAGGCCTTGGAGCTAGAGTTCCCCATTGGATAGTATTGACCTCAATAAGCATTTTTAGGACTTCTCAGAGAAACATCAGAGATTAGGGTCAGACTCACCCTAAGGTACCCACAGATGAGGTGCACAAGAAGTGACATATGCTGTACTTACTTCCCTGCGGCACTATGAATCTTCCCAGGGAGGTAGTCTATTACCTGGATATCTTCTTTAGCAGCCTGGTACAGATCAGATTGACACCTGCCTTGTTCAAGAGGCCTGTGGAGCTGATGGAAGAGTTCACACTCAAGAAGTGAAGGAACACAGCTCAAAGATCACTTTACAGTGATGGGGTGGGGGAACTGCTGAATAATGCTGCTCTAAAGCTGAATCCTAATTTATCTTTCCATGTATCTGATACTTCTGTCTGTTCATTGACTTTGTGGTCATCTAGGGGAATTCAAGACGGCTAAAGAGTAAAAATACATGTAAACTCCACAATTAGAGCTTAACTGTTGTTTTGAAATCTCTGATATGAAAATATGCAATAGGAATTGAAATGCATTTGAATCTACCACAAGAAATTTTAGCATTACATTGACATTAAAAGAAAAATGAGAGCTCTAGAACTATTTAAATACTCATTTTAACTTTCAAAAATTTGAACTGCTGAAAAAATAATTTTAAAACAAAACTTCTAATCTATGGTAACTATCAAGTATTGAAAAGATTATTATTAAAATGTTTTGATCTGAAGTTATGAGTTCATTAAACCAAGTCAAATTTATTAAAATTTTGATTAAAAATTTTATATGCATGCAATTTTTATCTTTTCTAATATTTTATGTTTATTTCTCCTATTATAATTATATAACATAAAGAAAACAATTTTTTACAAAGCCATATAGAGATGTCCTTACCAAATTCCTCCATTTTACTCCTGGATATGACAGAAATACATCATCTTCTATGCATTCTATGAAGCAAAGATGGTTGGAAAGCATTTCTTTCCACAAATAAACCTTGTCTGATTTATCCAGTTTGGTTTATTTCTTGCCTAGCCATCAATTAAAAACTACAATTGACATCCGTGAAAATGAAGTTCAAGTTAGTATGTAATCCAAATATTTCAAGGTCTCATCAACACATGGTTACAAATGAAATAACATCAATATGCATAACATCAATATACCAGTTTTCGTAGCTTAAATATACATAACTCTCCTACCAGTTCTCAGTTATTTTAGAGTCCCCATTGGGATCAGTTTCTAACACCTCAGTCACAAATCAGGCTAGTTAAATTTGCAGCTTTATCATCATTAGTTGCTGTAGACATTCATAAATACCTGGTGTCCCCCCTTTGCCACTCCAGAGACCCCCCCTTTGTCACAAGTTTCCAGAACCACTCGATTCAGACTACTCATTTCCTAGGCACATAAATAGGCAGAAATCTTGCCCAATGCTCAGACGGCTAACCACACCACTGTGCTAGCCCACTACTCTGCTTAAGACCTGGCCATCACTCTACCAATAAATGAGAAATAAAATTATTTGCTCTCTCTTATATTGGGCTCTTTTAGAGATGGCCTATAATGATATCAGGCTCTGTTGTAGATCATTTGGTTTTACATGCTCATAGACTTTCTCCTCCTAAGCAGAGAAATAGCTGGGTTGGAGAAAGTTCAAGTAACTCTATCCCTGGAATACCTCTTCCCTACCAACACTCTGTTTCATGCAGTTCCTTCTTCAAAATTTTCTTCTCTTAACTTTTATTCTCTTCCAGGGACCATGAAATCCCTTCTTAACATTCAACTTTCCTCATTTCCCCAATCCTAACTCAGTGTATCAGTCATGACTATTTGAATGCCAGAGTTATTTTCCCAGGAATATCCTCAAAGCCCAAGAAAACCAACCCATGCAAATTGAATAATTCATTCTCTCGTAAGATTCATGAAACAGTGAATCATGTATTATCATAAGGCAAATGCATAAGTAGACAATCTTCAGAGACTATGTATATATACATATACTCTTTATTTATAGTAGATACATATTAAAGGTGAAGACATCCTCATTCCATGTATATTGGGAACAAGTTAAATGAGGTACCAAATATTCAGATATTCTCAAGCAACACTTTGGGAGATTAGCTTTAAGATGTTGACAGAGTCCATGGTTAGCCTAACATGCTTAATAAATATTAATGGTATCACATATATTTGTAAATTCTGTCAATAAAGCAAAATGGTCTTGGTATAGTTCATTATAATTTTTAAGTCTCAAAGCAAAGACAATTTATATGGCACAGTACCATGTTCCAAAACCACATTGTTATTCCATAATTATACAACAAAACTCTCTCCACATATTTAAGTAAACTGATCCATACACAAGTGAAAATATCAATGGTGACACTCAGGCAAATTTTCCAACCCACTTAATCCGAGCATTATCAGAAATTAGATATTTATTGATTTGCACCAACCTGGAATACCATGGATTGTCAATGATACAAAGTAAAAAACTACATGAGATGGATTTTAAATTTTAAATTTTAAATTCTAAAAGTTGCATTAGATATGTCAGAATCAAAAAGGTCTGAATGAATCATACTACTAGACTAGCACACTAATATAGATAAGAAGTACTAGACCAAGATTCTCAGCATGACTGCCAGTCCTTTCATTGTCTGGCCCAGGTCTTCTTTCCACCCTCCATCTCCTGTAAGCCATGTCAGCACCCTGCTGTGCTTCCTAGAAGTCCCTGAACACACAGGATTCTCTCAGGTGGATTCTTTCTTTCTGAAAAGTCATTTCTCTCCCATGCATTTCATAAACTTCAAATCATCTCTCAGGAAGCATCAGTAAGGATTGCCTCCTTTGAAAGTTTGTCTGTCCTCTTGTCCCATCAGGCAGAGTTATATTATATTATGGTTATTTGTTTGCATCTCCTTCGCCTTTAATCTTTGGTGAAGGCCTCAGCATCAAGAACTTGGCCCTTCTTAGGTTAGATGCTTGTCCTCTGAGACACTGACTGAATATATTTCTTGATTGGCTTTGGGAAAATAGAAAGGAGGATTCAGAAAATATACTAAGCACCAGTTATGAGTCTGGCACAGTGCTAGATACTGTGCATACATCTTTACTCTTTATAATATTACAGATGTATCATGACCCAATTTACACATACTTCAAAATGTATTCTAGATGATTAGAGTTAAAGGTAAAAAGATCCATTTAGCTACATATAAATCTAAGTTCATACGTAAATAAAGGTATTTAAAAATTTTGTTTGTTGAATGAATGAATGCTCAACCTGAAAAGGATTTTTGGTCACTCATTGGTGTTATAAACATACAAATTTGTCAGCAGCATCGTGGTCAAAACTTTGGAACCAAAATAAGTGTAGGTCAGCTTTGTTCATTATAAATGTTCAAATGTGATACTTTTGAAATATTTTTACTAGGATATACATAAATTAATTTTGTTGTAATAGTCATTTACCTATTCTCAATACAGTTTCTGGAAAACAATGGGTGTTAACTTAAAACTTATCAGTAGGGGGGCATGGGCAATATATGTAACCGTAATATTTGTACCCCCATAATATGCTGAAATAAAAAATAATAATAATAAAAAACTTATCAGTAGAAGGAATAAATATGTACCCATTCATTCCCTGGCCTTCATATGACCATCCAGCAATCTGGAACAAAAACAGCCCATGGCCAAGATTTAAACAATAACTTTTGACTTCTTAACAGAGTGCTCTAAACAACCCACAAGGATAGCAGCTATGGCAGCCTTGTAAACAAATGCATATACATGCATGCTTACATATAATTCAAGAATATTTAGATACATGTATCTATTATTGTAATGCTGCTATAGATGTATGTTTTGAATCTGTAATGTCATATTACCTTAAGTAAAGCCCCTTATAATGAGATAATTCAGTGTCTGAAGCCTGAAATATAACATTCACTAAAGACTAGCCTTAGATAGAATTTTGTCCTATAAAAACAGCATCTTAAGGATATGCTTATGTATTTAAATAAATGTTCACAAAAAGGTTCCAAAGGTTAAAGTAAAAATCCATATTTTTCTGTTAATAGAGTCTAATTGCTTGCATAGGAACTAAATCTAAAAGATCTTTATTTTGAATGTAATAATAACAGTTTGAATCTTTTAAATGTTTGCAAATATTCCATAGGGACTCTAAAGTGCTCAATGTAGAAAAGTCTTCAAAAAAGTGGAGCATAAATGCCATTAAAACTCTATTTTCTGAACTGATATTTCCACTTTGACATAGAATTAAAATGAGTGAAATATTTACTATTAGCACATTAAACATTCAGCTAATTATACAGTTCTAATATTCTAATTGTTGGATTTCTTTACTTATTACATTGTTCACCTTATGCATTTCTCCTCACAAAACTCACATGTTAAACCATGTATATCCACAAATATTTCTTCATTTAATAGTGTTGGTCTTTGTGATACATATTCTTGATATTTTGTGACAGTATAACTTCATTTTCTAAAAATTATATTTCTAAAACTGTATTCATTTTTCCTGGTTTGTAATATAAATCTAAACATTACTTCATATACCTATATGTAACGACCTTCCTATGTCCTCAGATCAAAAATACTACTTAATCAAATTAATGATATATCTATTATTCTATTATGCTGAGTTACTGACATTGTATGTAAAATAATAGAATAGTCTTACTTTCTCATTATTAAACCCAAAAGTCTTGTACCAGAAACTACACACATAATTTTCATTCCTGTGATACTAAGTTTTTGTTTTAAGAAACCGACTGCCAAAAGCTAGCAGTCTCAGGTAAATATTTGAAAAATTTTAATAAAATAGATTAAAACCATTATTGTTACTACTTCCCTTAAAACAATTAAATTCATTAGTTTATCCTTACCCTGAAGTCTTTATACCTATTCTCCTTTCATTCCTATTCTGTAACTTAATTCTCCTCAGGAATGGATGAAGAGGAGGACTAGAAATTGGACATGTTGTCAGGGGCAGAATGACTAATACAAGTAGTAGAAAGATGAGAAACCAGAGGTTCCAACACTGCCTCTGTCACAACCTAGCTGGATGCTTTTCAGCAAGTCCACCTTTCTTGACTTGCATTTTGTTTAAAAAATTAAGAAGTTTAAAAGTATTTGGGGACCCTCTAATGTATTAATTCAGGTATACCCCACTCATCCCTTCACCTCTTACATCTCTTAGTAATACCAGGCAGTCCAATATGTGCTGCTTCCAACTCTACAGAAGGACTCCGTCACTACTACAAACCTGATTTCACTTTGGAGAGCTCCATACAAGAATCATGCTAGTGAAAGACAGACTGTCAACCACAAAAGAGGAGTCAGCAGGCAGGTCTTCAATTTGTTTCAAAACAAAGGAGATGCCTGAGGAAAAAGGAGCCCAAAATTTAACTAAAAGGATTTCTTTCATGATGATCTACCATAATAACGGAGATTTTTGCCCAGGAAGTACAAATGAAATCAGTTACCAGACACATGGACCAATGGAACAGCATAGAGAACCCAGATATAAATCTGTCCATTTACAACGAACTCATCTTTGACAATGGTGCCAAGAACATACAATGGGGAAAGGACAGTCTTTTCAATAAATGGTGCTAGGAAAACTAGATAGCTATATGCCTAAGAATGAAACTAGACTCCTATCTCTCACCATACACAAAAAAATCCAATCAAAATGGATTAAAGATTTGGATCTAAGACCTGAAACTATGAAACTATTAGAAGAAAAAAATGAGGAAGTGCTTCAGCACATTGGTCTGGGCAAAGATTTCGTGTGTATAACCTCAAAAGCACAGGCAACCAAAGCAAAAATAGACAACTGGGATTAGATCAAGCTAAAAAGCTTCTGCACAACAAAGGAAGCAATCAACAAAGTGAATAGACCACCCACAGATGGGAGAAAACAAGGGATTAATAATCAGAATATGTAAGGAGCTGAAACAATAGCAAAAAAAAATCTGATTAAAAAATAGGCAAAAGATCTGAACAGACATTTCAGAAAAGAAGACATACAAATGGCCAACAGGTGTATGAAAAAAAAATGTTGACATCACTAATTATCAGAGGAAATGCAAATCAAAACTACAATGCAATATCATCTTACCCCAGTTAAAATAGCTTGTAGCAAAAAGATAGGCAATAACAGATGCTGACAAGAAGCTGAAAAAGGGGAACCCTCACACACTGTTGGTGGGAATGTAAATCATTACAGTAACTATGGAGAACAGTATGGAGCTTCCTCAAGAAAACAAAAAACAGAACTTCCATATCCTCCAGCAATTCCACTACTAGGTATATATCCAAAAGAAAGGAAATCAATATATCAGATCTGCACTTCCATGTTATTGCAGCGCTATTTCCAATAGTCAAAATATAGAATCAACCTGAGTGCCCATCAATGACTAAATGAATAAAGCGAATATGTGTATGTGTGTGTATGCGTGTGTGTGTACACACACACAATGGAATATTATTCAGCCATTAAAAAGAATGAAATCTTGTCATTTGCAGCAACATAGATGGTAGTAGAGGCCATTATGTTAAGTGAAATAAGTCAAACACAAAAAGACAGGTATTGCATGTTCCCATTCATATGTGTGAATTAAAAAAAAGTGGATCTCATGAAAATAGAAACTAGATTTATGATTATCAGAGGCTGGAGAAGGTGAGGAAGAGGGAGAGAGGAAAGAAAAAAAGAATATAAATGTATTTATTACTACTGATCTGTACATTTAAAAATGGCAATGGTGATAAATTATATATGTATATTTTACCTCAATTTAAAAAACGAAATCAATTACATACACAAAGAACAGTAGGTTGCTAAATTTAAATCAAGTGCAATATCAAACTTACAACATTTCTGTGTGATCTCATCACAGCATTTTTCATCTGTTATCAAAACTAGAAAAATACTATTCAACAAATAAAAACAATAAGGTCTATTTATATGTGTTGATATAGAAAACTGCAACATATGATATACAGTATAATTACATTTGTATAAAAATTCTATATCTCTGTGTATACACAATTTAAGAACAGAAAGATGTCTGAAAAAATCTGAATCAGAATATTAACAATGGCAGATTCTCTAAGGTAAGATTTAGAACACTTTCTTATTTATTCTTTGTACTTTTATATAGCATCTGAATTTTCTCCAAGAGTATTTCTCAGTATATATTATTTTTATCATAAAGTTATTCATTTTGGAAAAGATCGTTGCTGATAAATTTTCAGTATGTCAAACTGATGTTTCATGTGAAGGTGATTAAACTACCTATGTTGTACTTTGTATATAGCATTATGGTTAATCCTAAATAATTTCAACCTTCCTTCAGTAGAAAATAATAATCAAAAAAGGAAAAAGCAAAGAAGATTGACTCCTTCTGTGATTAAATCAGAAAACAATAGCAGTGAAATAGTTGGGTTCTTTAAAAATAAATATATTCAAGTGTATTAGGTAGCAACTATAATTTTCTTTGCAATGGTTTCTATATTAACAGCTATTTGAAAAAAAATAGATATAGGAGAAAAGGCAAGTGTTCATAAAATTACTGATTTCTCTGATTTTTTTAAATTGTAGATAATTTAGCTATTTTATATTTTGTATAGTCTGTGCATTTGAAAAGTGGCCTCCTATTCTCAGATAATTTTATTAAGTATAAAAGGTTAGAACTACAACATGACTTAATAGAAAGAGCCTCGGCTTTGAACTCACACAGACCAGAGCTTTAATCGTGTCTCTAACAGATGCTGGCAATGTGACTTTGCCAAATTAATCTACGGACTTCAGTTTCGTCTGTAAGATATGCATACCACTTGCCTTGAAGGGCTGTTGTGGGGATTTGAAGACTTATGCCTGACTAGTGCCAGATAATGTGCAGGCACTCCATGGGTATTATTCCAGTCACTCTCACCTGCATAATCATAAGAGCCAGCACTTTTGTGGAGTTTGCCTGGGCAAGGCCCTGTTCTAAGCACTTTATACCGACTAACTCATTCAAGCCCCTCCTCAACTCTACTATTATTAATCCTAATTTTACAGATGAGGAAACTGAGGCACAGACCAGACTAGTAACTAGCACATGGTCTCACAATCTGGCTCTGGACTCTGTGCTTTTTGCCACTAAGGTTTGCTGCCACAAACCCAAATCAACGTGTCTTTTTATAGTAACATATACTTTGCAAGGATGTTTTACATGACTTACTAATACAGCTACATCTTCTGAATAGGCAGTAATTCAAGGATTTAGAATTAATTTATGCATTGTAATAATTAATTCCAGTTTTTTGATATATTTGAAAATACTTTGATAGGTGACCACTTTCATGTAAGTAGCCTGATAATTATTCAAGCCTATTAGTGTATTAAAATATTTCTAAACAATCATCCTGGTTTAACTATATTTGTAAAATAAATATTTGCACAATGCATAACTTACATCTAGTAAAAATTTAAAAATTGCTATACACTTCTGTCATGGAAGAGAATGGTAAAAGAATGATAAAAACATGACCATCAATCTTCCTCTCATTAAAAGGACTTATATCTTATCATGGTATATTATACTTTAAATAAATAAGCATTCATATTATAGGTTTAAAAAATTACAAGAAAAGTGAAATACAAGAGTTCTCCAAAACTGCATGAATATATATAATAAATTATTTTTTAAAATATAACTGCAAAACTTTCATTATAGTTTCATATAATATGTTAAGCACTTCTTTCAGAAATGGAAAAGTGACATATCTGCGGATTATGGGAAGGAGAAAGCCTGAGGTCAGTGCTCCCCATCAGCAGCACTGCTGATGGGAAGAAAATGACCAACATCTTTAATATAGAATTGAGCAAGATCTTCCTCTTTATGTATCATTTAAATGAGAAAATGCTCATATCTTTCCATTCTTTTTGGTTGGTCTTTTAAAAATAGAATCATGAGGCTCTTAAAGTCCCCTGCCTCCTCTAGGTGTATTCCAAAAAGAATTCTAGAAGAATAATGAATAGATTATGTGTGATTTATCCTATTCTTAGTAAAAATGGGAAACAGATTAGTCAGGAGTTTTCTAATAACAACTTCATACATACCAGAAAATAATAACCTACTTACCTTTAGCCTGATTGTCTTAAAGGATGGCACAGGGCTCAAATATTTCAATGTCATGCACAATATCTAAATGTTATTTCTAATGCTCCCTAAAGCTATTATTTCTTTTTATTTATTTCATAATCATGATCCCTAAGTTAGGTAACAAAAAATAAGTATCAAATATTGGTTAGAAAATTAGACTTATTAAGATGAGACTTTTATTTTGACTTATTTTTCATAACTTGTATCACTAGACATACTTTCTAACTTTTTTTAAACTTTATGTCCATAATCAGTGATTTCTCTAAGCATTTTTCCCTCATCTCTAAGGGCATTGCCCGACCAGTTCCAATTTGCATTCAGGCCAAGGAGGATTTCAGTACATATTGTAATATAAGAGACTGTCAAACTCAAATGAGAACTTTAACTCCAATTTAATCCAGTAACTCTGGCCAGACAATTCCTAAATGTACAGTATGCTTATTTATCCTGAATAACAAGAAGATTAGTTCTTTGTGAATACGTGTGCTGCTAAAAATAAGCTAAAACACTCTGGAACTTGCTTCAGTTTTTACCAAAAAGAAAAAAAAAACAGATATGAAAGCAAAGGGAGAAGTGGGGTGAGAACAAGAGCTGATGTTCATAAGCTCACAGAACCTCATCGGCACAGGTCAGCTGATGTTGGAAGAACAGAGAAGACAGGGAAATTTGCTTATAGAGACTGTAATTGGTGCAATTTAAGGCGAAGTTGCACCTTTATCTGATGATAGTGTGGGAGAAAGACATGACAGCTTTTTCTATGCCTTCCCTAAAACTCACTTTTGCTTGGCATTTAGTTTTGGTCAAGAGGAGCACTTAGAATAAGAAAAAATAGCTTACCTATTCAAAACTTAGCCAGTGTCTGAAATTAGCAAATTAGATTTCTGAGCTGGTCAGTATATAAATAAAAGATATATTTATAAAGCAAAATGATGTTCTTTACCAAAGAAGCTGTCGTTTCGTTTCTTAGCTTTCATCTACTTTTGCTTTGTACAGTCTTAACAAGCATAGTTATTTATGCCAGATTAGCACCAGCATATTAGAAATAGATGAAGTAGGTACACTGACAGAAAAACATGACAAGTGGCAAATAGCATTAGAAGTCTGAAAAATGCAAAACAGGCTCAAGAATTTTTAGCAGAGCAATATGAGATCAATTAGCATGAGCAAAAATAAAATCTAATAGGCCCTGAGGATGATGCAAAATGATTACCTGAGGCTTTCTTAAATAAGGCAATGAAATGTAATAGGTAATTCTGAAATATTTGTAATTCTTATGGGGAAAAATTCCATTATTCAGAAAATGGCTATCTAAAATAACTCATTCACCAAGAATTCTGGATGCCTGAGCTATTGATACATGGTAATTATAAAGACATGATCGATATATTAACACAGGACTTTGAGTTTCTATTAAATCTTGAGGAGTTAAGGTAGTTATCTTTTTAACTTTGAATATTGAATAGCAATAATAATGAAGCACACATAAATCTATAGTTTTGTTTTACAGTTTGAAACACTCCAGTAGAAAATTGGACACTTCAAGAAGCTGTCTTACTTCTTTGAGATCACTAGGGGTTAATTAAAGACACTGAACTAAGTAGCAATTTAGTCTAGTGGAAGGTAGAGTCATTTGAGTTAGCAAAACTTGTTCTGTGAATTTCTTTGAGGACAAAGAAAATTAGCTTATGGGTACAAAAATCTGGATGATTTATTATTTAATAATGGAACACAAATGAAAATGTGAAGCTTCTTAGTATCATCCTTTATAAAATATAAATTTCTTCAGTTTCTTCAAATATCTACTTAAATACAAATTTCTATTAATTTGTTAGAGAAAATGTTCCATAAATATGTAAAATCATATTACCTTAAATTTACTTACATTCAATTTTGTCTGTTACACTTTCATTTAATATTCTTGAGGGGGGAAATTCAGAAGCACAGAGGTATTGATCTCCTCTCAATTTATTTATAATTTAATCACAAGCCTAATTGAAGTATATTGGCACTGATGGTTTTATTTTGAGAACAGAATAATGTTACCTTTAGAAGAAAAGCAATTTAAGTCAAAGTAAGATTTGGTTATATTCTCTTACAACACTTAGTAAAAATATTATCAAAATGATACAAGCATTCAGGAGGCCAATTTGGCAGCATTTGAAATATATATACATTTTAACCTTGTAATTTATCCTAAAGATATAAAGAAGTGAAAAAAGATAACTGTAAAATACTGTTTATCATAGCATTATTTTTAATAGGAAAAAAAAGAAAAACCTCAAAAGAAAACCTCAAAAGTACTAGAAGAGGTAAATTTGTTCAAAAAAAATTATGGCATATCCATACAACAGAATGTTATATATTTATATGAAATATTAAATTATGTTTATTTTGAGAAAGATTTCATGATATGTGAGAAGAAAGAGGTAAAAAGCCATATGCCTTATATGATTCCATTTTTAAAGGGTGTTTATATGTTTAGAAAGATTTCTAATGCATGTCCATTCAAATGTACATGTTATGTACAAGGCATAACAGTGATTATGCCTGGATAATATTTGTTTTCCTCTTTTTTCTGTATTATTATAATTTTTTAATGAGTAAATACATATTTTAAAAAACAGAGAAATATAACTACTGCAAGAAGATTTGTCTTAGTTTATTGTATTGTTAATCATGCAAATTATCTACTAATTAAGCTTAACACAAAAGTATCTTATGTTAATCAAGCTCAGTTTCATAAAATCACTCTCTAATTGACCCATAGGCTTTTATTGACTTCACCAAAGCTAATGCCATCTGCTAACCTGTTATACATCTTCATTCCCTCCCTTTACCTCAAGACTAAGGTAGCAAGTGCCCCCTTGCTTTTCATCTTCTCATATTAGCCAACTCCTTCTCCCCTCCATAACCAGCTCAAATGTCTTCTCCTATGCAAAGTTTCCCCTCACCTGCATAGGGGTCACTTCTTGCTGCCTGCTACCCTGGACAGCAAGCACACCAAATTGCTGCATCTCCCACTTTGGATTATAATCATTCGTTGACCTGCTGTGTTTCCTAATAGACCTTAAGCTCTTGAGGACAGGAATCATATCTTATTCATCTCTCTACTGCCAGCACTTAACCCCCATGCAGCGGAGGGTGTGCAATAAATATTCATTAAATGAATTAATCTGCTTAGATTACCTTAATCATTCAGTTTTCCATGGAATTAAATACAATAAGAAAATAAAAGGTAAAATAAACCCAGCCTCTAGGACCATGTCTGGTACATAGAAGTAAAAAAATACCTGATTGATGAATAGCCATTATTAACATAGCAATCACTTAAAAACATTTATTGTATATTTTCTCACACAATTTGCTAATTTAAAAAGAGATATTTGAAGAAAATATATGAGAATTCTAAGAGAAAAACAACAAAAAAATACCTACAAACACCACTATGTTTATATTTGCTTTTGATCCTCTTTTCCACTTTTACACAAATAGTTACCAAATTTGAAAATTATACTTACCCTTCCTAAGAAAATAGGAAGATGAACATGCCTTTTTATGCCACTTTTGTGAGTCTACCATCATCAATTAATCAGGAATACAAGAAGCTGCTGAAATAAAGTTCACAGCATTCGAACTCTAACTCTACTTGGGAGAATCAACATTATAAAAATAATCCAATGTGCATTAAAAATGCATTAGTGTATATAAAGCAGCAGTATTTATAATATTTATATATAAAAAAACACAAACTATCTGTCAAATAATAGGTACCAAAATGTTAATGTTTTCCTCTAGCTGTTAAAATTAAAGTTGGTTTTAATTTCTTTTTCAGTTTTCTTTAATTTCTTACAAGGGTAAGATTTATTTTTATAATTAGAGTAAAAATAAGTATTACTTACATTACTTACATGTAATACTTATGTAATACATCTGATTTTTAGATGTAATACTTATGTAATACATCTAAAAATCAGATGGCAGTGTTGCTTTATAACCATAAAAAATGAGTAGGTAGAGCACAGAGGATATTTTAGGACAGTGAAAATACTCTACATGATAGTATAATGGCAGATACATGTCCTTCTACATTTGTTCAGACCCATATAATGTACAACACCAAGAGTGAAACTTAATGTAACTATGGAATTTGGATGATAATGATGTGTTAAGGTGGGTTCGTTAATTGTAAAATATGTATCAGGTTATTATGTATGAAATGTCTGATTTCCTTAAGTACTAAGGCATTTGACAGTTGATATCTGTGACATTTCACTCTGACACTTCTTGTTTTATTTTCATTGTGAAGGTACATCCTCATTTCTTCAGATACACATTTTGGCTTGTGATTATCTTTCAGATTTTTTTAGAGCAATTTTTGTGAAACCATGGAAAAGTCAAAAATTTGTGATATTTGTAAATATGAGTTTCGTCATGGAACTAAGACAGCACAGACAGCTTGAAATATCATCAAAGTGTTTGGGAAGCATGTGGCTAATGAACACACAGTACATCAATGGTTTGAGAAGTTCTGGTGATTTTAATCTTGAAAATGAGCCATGTGGATGGCCTGACACCACGATGGATAATGATGAGCTAAAAAAGCTGTAGTGGAAGCAAATCCATCTCAACCTACACATGAATTAGCAGTAAGGTTTGACATAACTATTCAAACAATATTGGACCATTTGAAACAATGTAAATAAGCTGGATAGGTGGGTATTGCATGAATTTAACAAGCATCAGAAAAGAAATTGTCTTGAAGCTTGCCTTTCTTTGCTGTCATGACATAAAGGTGAATCACTTCTGCACCATATTATTATATGTGATAAAAAATGGATTCTTTTTGACAATCACAAACATTTGGTACAATGGTTGGATAGAGATGAAGTGCAAAAACACAGTCCAAAACCAAATATTCATCAAAAAAAGCTAATGGTGTCTGTTTGGTGGTCTAGCACTGGTATTATCCACTACAACTTCATGAAACCTGGTCAATCAATTACAGCAGATGCCTACTGCAACAAATTGGTTGAAATGATGTGATGAAGCAGCCAAGATTGGACAAGAGAGACAGGCCAATCCTCTTGCAAGACAATGCTCTACCACGTTGCACAAACAATGCTGCTCAAACTACAGAAGGTAGACTTGGAAACTCTCTGTCATCCACTGTATTCACCAGAACTTACACCGAATGACTACCACTTCTTCCAGGCTTTGGACCACTTCTTGCAAGGAAAAATATTCAATTCTCAACAAGCTATGAAAAATTCTCTTGCAATTTCATTGCCACTCGTTCTCCAGATTTCTTTGCTGCTGGCATAAACAAGCTACGTTAAGATGGCAAAACTGTGTTGATAGTTTAGGGTCATATTTTGACTAACTATACTGCTTCTTGTTTGAGATATAATAAACTTTTGAATCGAAATCAGACATTTCATATTTAATGACCTAATACGACTCTGATGGGGGATGTTGATAATGACAGAGTCTATGCATATGTGACGTTAGTGGGTATATGGAGTATCTCTGTACCTTCCTCTTGATTTTGCCATGAACCTAAAATTGCTGTAAAAAAAAATGAAGTCTTTAAAAAAAATCTATTCCGAATGTATGCAATGGTTTAATTAAAATAATTTTCACTAGAATTTTGTTTATAATAAAAATTTAGGGGGAAATTCTAAATGTTCAATAATAGAAAAATAAATAAATTATTAGTATATCCATATAATGAGATAGTATATAAAGCATTGGAAGTAATATCATAGGTAAATATCTAATAACATGAAAAGATGTTTGCCTAATGTTGTTAGGCATAAAAAATTAATTATATAATGATATTTATATAAATATTTTTTATTAGTAAGCAAAAATATTTGCATAGAAATAAAGGGAAAGAAAGATTAAAAATGAAGATGTCAGTGTCAATTATCATTAGATTGCAACATTTCAGATCATTTTTATTTTCTTCCTTTCTACTTGTTTTAGGTTCTAGATTCTATATAAAAAAACAATTATCACTATATAAAAAGGTTTTAAAATACATAAAAAGAGAGAAAACTAAAAAATCAATAACCAGATATTAACTATACAAACAACTTAAAATTCTAGGTATTTTCCAACTTTCAAATGGACCCACTGAATTATTTTATCCCTAAGCCAATTCTCTTAGCCCTTTTGCATATAAACACATCCTAAAAGACTCAAAATGACAGCTACATTCAACATAAGATGTTGTATGGATTGCTCTATTTAGTTAAGATCAAAGCTATAGACTGACAACCAATACTTAAAGTTTTCCAGGACACAACTATATCTCTATTGATCTCTAGAAGGTGGTCTGCTATCTCAACTGAGTAATTATTCAGGCATTTATGCATACCAAAAAATCAATTATACTAACATTGTACAATGGTTAGGAAAATCATCATTCTGATGATTAGCAAAATTCCTCTTTGAAGCAAGAACAGTTTTTATGTATCAAAATGCCATGTTGTACAACTTTGTCGCAAAAACATACTAATCATATATAAGTATACCTGAATGGCCTAGAAGTGAGCCAAATAGAAACCTAAGGACTAAATAGTTATTTAGAGGATTTAGAAGGAAAAAAAAACTAGAAAAACGTGATAGAGTGTGAGGGAAGAATGAAAGGTGGACAGGAACATAAAAGGAGGTCAGACCCCCAGTAGAAGAAACAGCTAATAAAAATTCCTTAGAGCCAGAAATGGTTGAGACATTTTTAATAACAGGCTATCTGATATACAATTTTAAGTTGTTTGCTGAATTACAAATCTTCAATAAAATCAACTACAATTGATACTTTGGTAGCAAAGGGATAGGGACCTTGTCCAGTGGTACATTATAAAGCAGAAATGGAGTCAGAAGCAAGAAGCAAAATGGGAGACAGGGACTGAGAATTCAAAAAGCAAGGGAAACGAGCCAAAAAAAACAAAAAAACAAAAAACCTACATGAATTATTAATCTCATCCCCAAAGAATCCTCGAAAATGGTAAAAAAATTTGCTAGATAATATACTGGGGGTGGTGACACTACTTTTACTTATAAGACAAGATGATGTTATGCCTGGGGTTATCAGAGACTAAAAAATGCACTAGAGATAAAGAACAAGTATTTTTGAGTCAGACCAGGTGCTTTATAAACATTACCAAATGTAATTCTCAAAGGAATTCTGTGGGTTTGTATTTCCCATGTGATTGAGGAGGACGCATCTGAGAGTATCCTACATAAAGGCCACACAGCCAGTGGCAAGCAAGGATTTCAACAGACAACCCACCTACCCTAGTCTTTGCTTTCCTTTCAAGGGTCCATGGTGCAAAGCAGTATTCAACCAGGTATTCACATTAGAATCATCCAGAGAATCACCCATTACTGAGTCCCACCTCACACAAATTAAGTCAGAATCTATGGAGTTACTGCTCAAGACATGATTTTTGAGAACTGCTGGACTAGAATAATAATAATAAATGTTTTAAAATTTTGTGAGTTTTATATTGCAATGGCAAATTGCATATAGATATGTCTAGCCTTTACAGTTTTTTATATGTATATTTTGACCTGGCAGCACCCCCCTTCACTATTTAAACAGTTTTGAGGTAGGTGGCATTTGTTTGTTTGTTTATTTGTTTTAATGCGATTCTCAAAAAATATTCCATAACCAACATATTGGGTAGAATGGCAAAGCATTTCCTTCATTTTTCTTTTGTTTTGAAAAAACACAGGACAATTCTAAATCACAGCCATCTCAAACACTAGATATCATCAGGGTCACCTTCAAATACTTAAGCAAATCTTTTCCTCATTGTTTTTTTCTCTCACATCAATGTGCCTAATGAAACTACTATGTATTTTCCAGATTCCAGATGTTTGGAAATTAGAAAATAGTGTCAATGAAAATAAACCTTTACTAGCATGTTTGCAGTTTTGCTTTTCATTTACACATCTTTATGTTACTTACTGATCATGACTTTGATAGAATTGCACATAATACACTGATGAATGGAAGAAAAGAGACACTGATTTTCCTTCTCATCTCAGCTTATGCATATCTAAAAGCAGAAGGTATGCCTACCTTGGTTTTTTCTATAAAACACTAAATTTGGCTCACAGAACTACTGCCAAAAATTTGAAAGACTTTTCTAATATCTTCTAAAATATGTAAAAATTACCCTAGCAATTCATAAAAATGTTCCAACTAGAGAATTTTATATTTGTATTTCAAAGGCTTGTTTCAGACTACTACTGGTCTTCACACACAGTCCAATACACATTTCCTTCAAAATGAGCAAAAATTGGAAACGACAGAAATTCCTCGTGATATAGACCTAATGCCTTGTTCATCTGGACAAGGGACAAAAAGTAATGATGCCTGAGAGCAGGAAGGTGAAAACAAATCAAACAAGTCATTCCAATTACTCTGAGGCAAACAAGCCCTCATTTACTTTAAGTACATACACTGGTTATCTGATTGTTACCTTAATATGGCCCCTGAGTGAAAGATGCTTGCTACTAAAATAGCTGAATGTACTGAGGCCCAAGGACCATTAACCTTAGTTATATATTAGCTCCTGGAACATAATTAATTGGTACTAAATCCTGATATTCTTAGTAGAGAGGACCAAATTTATTTATATGCCATCACTTCTCAATCTTTTGGCTAAGACCAAGTATAGTATTTCATATGCTAGACATGAGCCTACACCTATGAGTAAGCTGTTTTGCTGATAATCAATACTCTTGTCCTCTCTTGCACACTGAACTCTGTGGGTAACAACATTAATATCAATGACAATTACCATACAAAATATCATATGTGTCAATTTCAGGGGTTATAAGAGTATTCTTATTTTTCCTTCCTCAAGATTCCTATTTAAAAACTTACTATCTCAAAACTTTTTCTCCATTTCCACAATATATTTTAATCAGAATCTATTATAAACATGTATATATACATATACACATATCTACACACACATATATTACCATAAATGCTATACAATACATGAATATTTATATTGTAATTACATCTGACTTATGGCCCTATGATTTATCTGAAGTGAAGACAATTTGACTACTTTTCAAGGTAGAGAATTACTAAGACAATTATGCACCACAGTGTTTCCTTGCAAGAATGTATCTTCAATATACATGACACTGCTTATATCATTTTCTCTCTTCTTGTGGCATTTATGACACTAGATAAAGAAAATTTTAAAATAGAAAAAATTAAGTTTCTTTTGTTATCTTTTTATATACAAATGTCTTCCAGAATTTTTCCCACATTAAACCAAGAAAGATATATACCAACTTATATTTATAATTTAAATATACTCCATATTTTTCAAAGAATGTATGATTTGTTTTAGATTTTTATATGCTGGTCACATATACTGTTGAAAATTTGATGATATGTCATAAGAAGATAAAAATGGTAAAATGAATTCATTTTTAAAATTACAGTACATGGCATAGTTAGCTAACAGGGACAATCTTAAAACTCTCCATAATTGGAGAATATTAGAAAGAAAATATAATACCATTATATAAATTGTGGCATTTTTTCACCTTTCAGTAGGGTCATCTTCTTTAGAGAGAAAACCATACAAATTTTGTAAGAGTATAACAAAAAAGACATTGAAAATGCTTAAAGACATGGAACACTTACGTGCATGAAAAGGTTTAAGAAAAACTAGGACTTTTGTCTGGTGAAACTACTCTCATTACATGAATAAAACTCAAATCTGGACACCTCTGGCCTCTGTTTCTCTGCTTGTTTCCCAGAAATCTCTCAGATTTCTTATTGTTATTTCAATTGCATTAAAGTCTTGTCAGTCAATAACACTCATTAAACATTACTGGGTGCTCAATAAATATTTCTGAGCATTAGGACAGGTACCCTAGGGAGATGTAATAGAAATAGAAGATATGGCTCCTGACGTCGAGGAACTTTTAATAGTACTAATTAGCCACACTATACAAATGGACTAAAAGAGGGTTTTCAAAGAAACATATAAGTTAGTGCAAATTAAAACAGTACAAATAATATGTGTATGTTAAGGTGATTCAGTGGGTGATCTAAATGGCAGAGGCAATCAGAATGTTTTGAATCATTTATTAAAGGATCAAAAAGACATGCATTAATGAGCTAAGAAAGAAGAGTTTTTCAGAGAGTAGATGGCTTAGCTAAAAGGTTGGGATAGAAAAAATCCTGCAGCCATGTGGAGTGGAAATAGAATCTGAAAGACTATACAACAGGCTATTGGCCTGACTTTGCTCATCTATCTTTTTTTAAATATCACTAATTTTCTATCTTGCTATTCTAGTCTTGCACAAAATCTCCCAAGCTTTTGTTTTTCATTGACCCCTTTCTCTAACCCAATTCCTGCTATCCATTAAGAACACAAAATTAGTGGGGAAAAAAAAAGATGTTGTTACTAAATTCCATTTATTTTCAATAAAATGTCATACATAGGTTTCATACTCAGAAAGGCAAAGGCATTGTTGTATCATTAATATTAATTAATGATATTAATTAATAGGGACTACACTGTGAACTGCCACAGGGGTCCTGATAGTCCCTGTTCTCTCCAGACCACACCTACATAATGGGAGCCCTAAAATAAGAATGAAGAAACATTAATTCCCTTTTCCATGTACCAAAACATCATGGTGCTGATTGTCATTATGGTGGTAACAGTAGCAGTAATTTATGTGGACTATGGTTACCATGTGGCAGACACCATTAGAAGCACTTTAAGCATATTATTTAATCCTAAAAACCAGTAATAAGCATTATCATTCCCATTTTGTAGGAAACAACATTGAAGCCCAACCCTGCCCAAGGACACATGCTGAGTGGGTGGTGCTTTGGGGATTAAATGCAGGCCCCTCGATGGCAGAGAACATGCTTTCAGCAGTGACACTTGACTGCCTCTGAGTATGCCATGGCCTAACCAATAAACACTGGCCATCCATTTCTAACTGAAAATAATATCTGTTCTCTTCCCTGCCTCTTAAAGGTATAATAAAGATTAATTTGATATCTGTAAAGTGTTTTGACCTCCTTATAAAGACACCCATATGATTATAACTTCTTAATTTCCATTTCCTCTTATGCCATGTCTTCAATTATAGAATCTCATAGGTATGCAATCTTGGAACCAATTGACTTTGCTTCTCTCATACCACATTCAGGTTGTAATCAGTTGCTATTTTATCATAGAAACATCATCCCTAAAATTAACTTGCTCTATTCTAATTTTTGATGCTTAAACCATCATTAGTCTGAGTTATTGTAATCTCCTTAGACTAGTGCATTTTACCTTATGAAGAGGAAATTTTACTGAAAATTGGGCCCTAATACACATCAGGGGGGAAAGAAAAAAGTTCATGTGTTAATCAAGAAACAAATAATTTCATTCATATATGCACATTCTTAAATTGCTCTGAGCTTTGAAATCTGCCTTAAGTCTTAATTCCACTGGGTATTCACATGTTCTCTATATTTTACCTCTGCACTTTCACCTTTAACAATTTCCTAAGATAGTAGAATTTTGGAGCTAAAAAGGAACTTAAAGAAAACCTAACGCAAACCCCATTATAAAAATGAAAAATCTAAGGATCACAGATGTTAGATAATTTGCCAAGATACCTCAGTTGAAATATGATAGAACTAGAACTAAACCCAGACATTCTGATCTCAGATATATACTACTTCTCATTTACTTACATAATCTTCCACCTATTCCCATGGCCCTAAATACTTTATGCAAATTATTTCTAAATAGTTTTCTAGTCCTAATTTCTCTTCCAGGTTCCAGTCTTGCACTTCAAACTACTTACTGGAATTTTAGGAGGATGTTAATATTGAAAATTAATTTTATTATCTCCCCACCAAAATCTGTTATCTCCATCTACTCATTGATCTTATGTCTATCTCTCAATCCTATGAAAGATACTGGGTATAATGGATTTCGATAGGCTCCAGAAAAAAAAGAAGACATAGGCAAGCTCCATCTCTGACTAGAAGAACATTACTTTCTTTGGTTCTATTTTGCATACTTCTTCTTCCAAAATGGATGACAAGTCCCAAAGAACCAGATCAGCAAACAGGCCTAGGAGAATGGAGTCATTTGGCCCATTCAAGTTAGAAGGAAAAATGTGGCTCTGATGGATTACATAGCCCAACCATTTTAAATGTTTCAGATCCAAACCCCAGCTAGTAATAATATGTATAGAACCCCAGCTAGTAATGATGTATAGAACATTTGCCCAAAGAATGTCTCCTATGCTTATCCATCATGGCAAACTACAAAAGTATAAGTCTATAGGAATATTTGTGCATCTAGGTTCACAGGAAATGCTGGAAATGCTCTAGTCTGACAGTAATTCCACAGTGGATAGGTAATTAGAAAGAAATATTACTCCAAAAACATCAAACTTTTAGAGACATGTACCTCTTAACTCTAAATCCTTGGTAGATGCAAGGCTTATACAGAGATAATATACAGAAAGAATCTGAGATGGAGTTGATGGAGATTCAGTCTAGGCTCAGTGAAGGCTGTATAAATAGTAGCTACTACACTCATAAGTGACCCTATGTCATGTAAAGTGCGCAGAAATCTAGTCCTGGAGAAGGTAAGAAGTAATTCTAAAAGCCAGGAAAGATTTGTCTAAAATAGGTAAACTCTAGGATGCAGTTCAATCTTTTGCTTTAATATGTGGGTTGGATTTCATTACTCCAGCTCATTTATTTCCTCTTCATCTTGTTTCTCAAGAGGGAAGGGAGTGGTATGTTACTAAGATTTAATCATTGTCACTAATTTTGAGAATCCAGAGTTTAAGATTATTAAATGTGAAGTTCAACAAGGAATGAAAAAGTAAGAATGGATTCTGGAAGCACACAGGGAATAATGTTATCTTCTTTGACCAAACAGAAGGAAAAATGTAATATTTCCAGGTTAAGAAGGCATTTTGAATCTTGTGCCTGAACACTAGCAGCAGAAAACAGAGTAAACTAATCTACAGACACATGTACGCACCCCAAACAAAAAAACCAAATTCATGATTCTGTAAATAGAAATAATTGCCAGAGCTTCTGAAGGAAACAGAAACTTCCATAGAAACAATTTACAAACCAGGTTTAAAAGTTTTGTTTTTTTCCTTGATGTTAAGGTAAGAAATATGACAAAGAGGGAAAAAAAGGAAGCTCAGATGCACGAAAGTCCCAGATCTGAGAGAGTAGAAGACATATGGGTCCTAGAAATTGATCTTGTAAAACTCGTATAAAAGAAGACAAAAAATGTCAAGCAGAAGTAGAAATAGAATGGGGCCTTGCTTCTGAAGGAAATGAGGTTGCAAAAACAGATGTTCATGTTGTCTCAGAAGTAGTGAAGTAATTGAAGTCCAGGGAATTCAAAAGCAAAATAAAAACTAGGTTTGGGAGGAGCACTTGGCAAAGATCTTGTGGTACTCACTGGATCCCTGAGTGTACACATTTAGGAAGCACTGACAGCGACAGCTCCCACTCTGAAGTCTTGGGATGAAAATTTTAGTATCTGGATGAAGCCAATGTGTTTGGAAGCAGGGAGAGGGTCCTGATGGTAACTGGGGACAATTAAAAGATAAAAGGATTTCTGGGCAGTATGCTTTAGCATCAGATATAATTTAGAAATAGAAAGGCAGCCTTAATATGATTTTTTGTTATTTCAGAATATTACAAGGGTACAAATGTTTTGGTTACATGGATTGTTTTTGTACTGCTTGAGTCAAGTTATAAGTGTACCCATCACCCAGACAGTGTACATTGTAACTGTTAGGTATGATTTCACCTATCCCCACCTCCCTCCTCCCACCTGCATGATTTCTGGTGAGTTTTACTTCAATCTATACACATGAGTGCTAATCAGTTAGTTCCAATTTAATAATGAGGACATGTGGTATTTGTTTTTGCATTCTTATGATACTTCACTTAGGAGAATGGTCTGCAGTTCTCTATAGATTGTTGCAAAAGGTATTAATCAACTTTTTATTACAGCTGAGTAGTACTTCATAGTGTACATATACCCCATTTTCTTAATCCACTCATGAACTTATGGGCACATGGATTGATTTCACATCTTTGTGATTGTGAATTGTGCTACAATAAACATTCTAGTGCAAGTGTCTTTGATAAAATGACTTTTTCCTTTGGATAACACCCAGTAGTGGGATTCCTGGATCAAATGGTAGATCTACTTTAGATCATTGAGGAAACTCCATCCTATTTTCCATAGAGTTTGCACTAGTTTATAGTCCCACCAACAGTATAGAAGTATTCCTTTGTCTCCATATCCACACCAGCATCTATTGGTTTGGGACTTTTTGATAAAAGCCATTCTCACTGAGGTTAGGTGATATCTCATTGTGGTTTTGATTTGCATTTCTCTGATGATTACTGACATTGAGCATTTTTTCATGTTTATCAGCCATTGGTCTTTTTTGAAAAGTTTCTGTTCATGTCTTTTGCCCACTTTTTAAGGTGGTTGTTTGATATTTTCTGGCTGATTTGCTTGAGTTCTTTGTACATTTTGGTTATCAACCCTTTATCAAATGTATAGCATGTGAATATTTTCTCCCATTTTGTAGGTTGTCTATTTGCTTTGTTGATTGTTTCCTTGGTTGTGAAGAAGCTTTTTAATTTAACCCAGTCCCATTTATTTATTTTTGTTGTTGCTGTGATTGTCCTTGGGGTCTTATTCATAAATTCTTGCCCTAAGCCAATATCTAGAAGAGTTTTTCTAACATTTTATTCCAGAATTCTTATGGTTTCATGTATTACATTTAAGTCTGTTATCCATCTTGAATTAATTTTTGTGAGTGGTGAGGGATATGGTTCCAGTTTCAATCTTCTACATGTGGCTATCCAATTTTCCCAGCACCATTTATTGAATAGGCATTCTTTTCTCCAGTATACATCACTGTCTACTTTGTCAAAGATCAGATGTGGGTGGTTTTTTATCTGGATTCTCTGTTATGTTCCATTGGTTGATGTCTCTATTTTTGTGCGAGTATTATGCTGTTTTGGTTATGACAGCCTTATAGTATAGCTTATAGTATAGCTTGAAGTGTGGTAAAGTGATGCCTCCAGATTTGTTCCTTTTGCTGAATGTTGCTTTGGCTATATGGGCTCTTTTCTGGCTCAAAATGAAGTGTAGAATTTTTTTCCTAGATCTGCAAAAAATGATGTTGGTATTTTGACAGGGAATGCATTGAAACTGTAAATCATTTTGGGTAGTATGGACATTTTAACAATGCTGATTCTGCCAATCCATGAGCATGATATGTTTTTCCATTGGTTTACATCATCTGCAATTTCCTTCCTCAGTGATTCATAGTTCTTTTTGTAGAGATTTTTCACCTCCTTGGTTGAGTATATTCCTAGGTATTTTATTTTCTTTGTAGCTATTGTAAAAAGTATCAAGTCTTTGATTTGATTCTCAGCTTGACTGTTGTTGGTGTATAGGAATGGTATGGATTTGTGCGCATTGATTTTGTAACCTGAGGAACTCCTGTGAGCCATAACGTGAAAACATCAGATCGCTTACAAAGGAAAACCCATCAGGCTAACTGCAGACTGCTCAACTGAGACCTTACAAGTCAGAAGGGATTGGGGCTTCAACTTCAGTGTTCTTGAGAATAATGACCAGCCTAGAATTTTGTATCCTGCAAAACTAAGTTTCTTATGTGAGGGAGAAATAAAAATGTTTTCAGACAAGCAAAGACTGAAGGAATTTGTTAAGACCAGACCTGCCCTCAGGTCTCAGATCTGCACTATACATCAATCAGCACAATAGAAACCCACCAGGTTAAAATCATCCAAAAGATAAGGCACTGAGCTCATATAAAATAATGGCTCAAGAGGTAAAACAAAGCAATAAGGTTCTACCCAATTGGATGAACAGAAAGGCATCCCACTTATTAATTCTTTCAATAAATGTGAACAGCTTGAACTACCCAATCAAGAGACATAGGCTGGCTGAAGAGATAAAAAAAAACATACCAGCCAAGTATCTGCTATCTCTAGGAAACACATCTAACCCACAAGGACACATTCAGACTCAACATGAAGGGTTAGAAAAATATATTCCATGCAAATGGAAATCAAAAGAAGCAGGTGTAACCTTCTCATATCAGATAACATAGACTTCAAATCAACAATAGTAAAGCAAGATAAAGATGGTCATCAAGAAGACATAACAATCCTACATATTTATGCACCTGACATAGGTGTACCCAAATTCATAAAGCAAACCATACTAGAGCTAAACATTGTGATAAACAGTAATATGGTAATTTCTGGGGACATCAACACCCCAATGACAGAACTGAACAGATCCTCTAAACAGAAACCAAATAAACACTGGACTTCAACAGGACTTTAGAGCAAATGAGTCTAACAGACATTTACAGAACAATCTACCCCAAAACTACTGAATACATACACTTCTCATTAGCATTAGCATGTGGAACATTATCTAAGATTGATTACATCCTAGGCCACAAAACGTGTCTCAATAAATTAAAAAAAATAGAAATGATATCATTTGTCTTCTCAGATGATAGTCAAATAAAATTAGAAATCAATTCCAACAGAAACACTCAATTCTACACAAAGCCATGGAAATTAAACAACCTACTGCTGGATTATTATTGGGTCAAAGGAGGAAATTAAGGTGGAAATCAAAAGATTCCTCAAACTAAATGACAAAGTGGATCTAAGTTATCAAAATATGTGAGATTCAGTAAAAGCAATCCTAAATAAAAAATTCATAGCCTTAAATGCCTACATCCAAAAGACAGAAAAATCACAAATCAACAATTTAATGAATCATCTCAAGGAACTGGAAAAGGAAGAGCAAACCAATGCCAAACCCAACAGAAGAAAAGAAATAACAAAAATCAGAGCAGAGCCAAATGAAATAGATAACAAAAGAATTATACAGAAGATTAATAAAACAAAAAGTTGGTTTTTTGAAAAGGTAAACAGAATGGTCACATCTATCACTATATTAACCAGAAGCAGAAAAAAAGGACTCTAATAAGCTCAATAAAAAATGAAAAAGGAGATATCACAACTGATACCACAGAAATACAAAATATCACTTGTGAATACTATCAAAATCTCTATGTACATAAACTCAAAATTGTTGAGGAAATGGATAAATTTCTGGAAACACACATCCTCCCAAGGCTCAATCAGGAAGGAATATAACTCTTGAATGGACCAATAATGAGCAACAAAATTGAAGCAGCAATAAAGAATCTTCCAACAACAACAAAAAATGCCCCACACCAGATGGTTTCAAAGTTAAATTTTATCAGATCTACAAAGAAGAATTGGTACCCATACTGCAGAAATTATTGAAACAACTGACCTCATGGAGACAGAGAGTAGAATGATGGTTACCAGAGGCTAGGAAGGATAGTGAGGAGGGAGAGATAAAGTGGGGATGGTTAATGGGTACAAAAATATAGTTAGATACTTAAATAGAATGAACAATATTTGATAGCAAAACAAAGTGACTACAGTCATCAATAAGTTATGGTATACTTTAAGATAATTTTAAGATTGAATACTTTATTTTTATTGAAAGTAGAATTCTTCAAATAGGGATATAAAATATTTTTCACAGTTATATTGGAATTAGTTTTCCTCATTTGTCCTGAATTGTAAAATGAAGGAAAAGAATTGATGGAAACTATTCTTCTTGTGATGGAAAGGGTAGCTTTGGAGTGTCACAGTGCATATCATCAAGGATATGCTAACTTTTGGGTTCAGTTTTCTAAGATATTAATTAGGCCCTGCGTATTCAAAAAACAATGAAAGAATTTACAACATTTTATGAGGCAATCTTTGGTTTTTGAATTAATTTGTTTTATATATCTTTACTTTGAATGCTTATGATTATAAATATAGATGGAAAATGAGGATAAAAAGGATTTCTTGAATCTGGTATAAGTTGATACCTGTAGACTGTACTGGATTTTCACATATGTTAAGAAGAAAAGCATATAGAGAATGGAACACTTAAAAATACAGCAACATAGTGTTTCTGGGTTATGAGGGTCAGCTGAATCTATGATTACTATCTAGGTCAAGGCTTACAACCTTTTCTGCTCAACTCTACTGTTACAGTATGAAAGCAACCACAGGTAATATGCAGATTAATGAGCATTGTTGTATTCTAATAAAACCTTATTCACAAAATCAGGCAATGGGCTTGATTTGATTCATAGGCATCAAGATTGCCAGACCGTGATCTAGATTAAATCTCATCCTACAAAGATATGATTTACATCATTCAGACATGTTACATATGTATCATCATATATAGATACACTCAAACATAAAGTATTATACTGAGTATTTCAGGGACTGTGTTCTGAAAATGAGAGAATAATATACATAATGGAAATTTTTCCCTTACTTTCTCTTCTATTATATGATTAGTGATGAAGTCATTTGAGCCATATCAAAGATATTGAATTTATTCTCTGTGGATATTTTATTATCTTTCAAACAACTGGATAACAATACCTTATACTCATTATTTCTATGCTAATAAATCAGAGAGTTTATAAATATTCATAGATGCAGACTATTCCCTACAGAATTATCTCCAAAACAATAATTATGCAAATTATTGATTGTCCAAAGCACTTAATTTCTTAGCAATATGCAATCTGAACTAGCCTAAAGACAATTAATAAACAGTCTTTAAAATAAGTGATAGAAGTGCCTTATATCTATAATCAGTGATAAAGTTTAGAAAACAAGATGAACAATCTTAGAGGCAATTTTTAATTTGATAAACACATCTTAAAACTCTTCCATAAAATACGTGAGAGATATTATAAACACTGCAAATAAATTCAGCATATCACAAATGCTATAATGTAATAACATCTCTTTCAATTATAGTGAAAAAGTAATTTTCTATCAGATCTTCCTGAAAGAGTATTGTTTACCAATTTATACATTTAACCTCACTAAGCTCTTAACCCCACTAGGATATTAAAGCATTTACTTGTGTGCTTTTTTTTTTTCCTTATAGAAAGCAATAGATTTTCTATAAGTTCTCTTAGTCAGTCTGAGCTGCTATAACATATTACCATAGACAGGTTGGCTTATAAACAACAGAAATTTATTTCTCACAGTTTTGGAGGCTGGAATTCTGAGATCAGATTGCCAGTATATTCAGGTTATGGCAAGGGCTCTCTTCTGGGTTGCAGACTGCCAACTTCTTGTTGTATCCTCAAATGGCAGAGAGTAAGGAGAAGCAAGATTTCTTGGGACCCTTATAAGAGCACTAATCACATTTATGCAGACTCTGCCCTCAATGGCTTCATCTAATTCTATTTGCCTCTCACAGGCACCATCTCCTAATAAGAGCCATCATATTAGGGGGTAGGGTTTCAACATATGAATTTTAGGAGGACAGACACATTCAGTCCATAATGTAAGTGTAATTCTACCAAATTTCTTTTCTTTTGTAGGAGCCGTAAAAGGTTTTAAATTATACAAGTTAATTAGCTACAAAAACCATGCCATTATAACCATGATAATATGAACAATAGCTTTCAAACAATAAGAGGAGATTTTTTGGTAAAGTTTTATAAGAAAACACATAAACCATATTTTAAGAAATATCAATATCCTTCTTTCACCAAGTTTATTATAGAGATATTATGATCATTACTAACAATGTTTTGTTGATTTGGCTTTTTTTTTCTCTTTGTTCCTTGACTTTAGTTGCAACGTAAACAAGGAAGCAGAGTTTACTGAGTAGCTCAACTCTCTGCTCTATCACTCTATTCAACACCACAGGTGTTCAAAGGGCTGAACACGTCTCCTTCCTCCAGTAGCTTATGGTCTAGTTGGCAAAAGGTAAAATATACAGGAAAAAATAAATAATAATAACATTTTAAATGAAAGTTCAGAACAGTAGAAAACTAGCACAAGGAGTCTATCATTAATTTTAAAATGAAGAGAAACATAGTTGTTTATATAGTTTAGAAAAGACTCTCTAATAATCGAGAGCTTATTTATGTGATTTATGTGAACACATCTGGGTTCCATCAACATAAAGTAAATATTGATTTAGAGAACTAAGTTTACAAATAAGAGAAAAGGTAATTACATGACAAAATAAATGAATGGAAAGTGAGGAACAAATTGGGGCACAGGTTGAGAAGACAGTATTATAATTAGTCAAAATTAGCCAAAAATATATAAGAGGCTTCTGTGAGACAGGAGTGTTTACTTGGTTTTAAAAAAAATTATTTGAAGAGCTTGAATTCTGGTATGAGGAAAGGGCCAATAAATAAAATACATAAATAAATAAATGAATTATTTCAGTTACTTATAAGAACTTGGAAGATAATATAGGCTAATATAACATAGAAAATAACTTAAGCTGTGGACAAGAGGAAGGCAGAGTAAATATTTTAGCTAGAGGTGGTCAGGAAAAACCTTTGAGGAGAAAATTGGACCAATATTTCAAGGATGAAAAATGTGGCAACTATACAAATATCTAGAGAAAGCTTTCCAAGAAGAGGGGGGAAAACAGCAAGTGCAAAGGATTCTAGGTAAGAATTAGCTTGGCATATTCAAGTAGGAGGTACATAAAAAGAACTACTAAAGGCCAGGGATGGTGGCTCACTACTTTAATCCTAGCACCTTGGGAGGCTGAGGCAGGAGGATCACTTGAGCCCAGTAGTTCAAACCAGCCTGAGCAACACAGTGAGACTCCATCTCTACCAAATATATATATATATATATAACCCAGGCATGGTGATACATGCTTGTAATCCCAGCTCCTCCAGAGACTGAGGCATGAGTATTACTTGGGCCTAGGATTTAGAGGTGACAGTAAGCTGCAATAATGCCACTGCACTCTAGCCCAGGCAACAGAGTGAGACCTTGTCTCAAAAAAATCTGGAGCTGGAATTTATTCTAATTATAGTGAAAAGTCATGGGAGAATTTTAAAGAGAAGGAGTAAAAATAAAGTACCTTATGATACATAGGCACAAGGCATAGTTCTAAAAATTAAATTCCAAACAGAGAGCAAATTTACTTGACTATAAAGACAATAAAGTCAATTATAAAATAAAAGAAATGTTACAAGCCAACATAAAGAGGAAAGCATAGTATTCCACTTATTTAATATATATTTATTAAGTCTTCACATGCGATGCTTTACTAGATGTGGAATCACATGTAACAAGAGAGAGAGAGACAGAATCCCCATCTTCCAGTTTCTGAAGTAAAAAATATATATGTACATGAACAATTATAATATAGGAATTATTATTATTATTATTATTTTTATTTTTACATATGTGATTCAGGATAATAAAGGCAAGCACAGAAAAAGAGTACCTCAACTTGCCTACATGTGGTCAGAAAAGAGTTCAAAGGAAGGTAAAAACTTACAGGAAGATCAAAGTCTTAGTTGATCTAAACTAGATAAACAAAAGTTGAGAAAAATATTTCAGGTATAGGGAGTTCGCTCAGTTAATCCTTCAATCATTCAACAAAAAGTGTGTTAAGCTGGGCACAGTGGTAATGTGCCTATAGTCCCAGCTACTTGGGAGGCTGAGGCAGGAGGATCACTTGAGCCCCGAAGTTCCAGGCCAGCCTGGGCAACATAGCAAAATCTCATTTCTGGAAAGAAAAAAAAAAATGTAACGAGCATTTATCCTATGGGGTGGAAGAATCAGAACAAAGGCATGGATGTAAAGTATCATGGAACATTTGAGAACTGCTGGCTGAAGGTAGTATTCATGATAAAGAGAGTAACCAGATCATGAAGAAGCCTGTATGTCAGGCAGGGGATGGGGAGCTATTGAAGATTTATAAGAAAAAAAGAAACTTTACCAGGCTTACATTTGAGAAACATAACTTGCACAAAACTCCAAAAGCAACTACAGATTAACTTTCAATCTAATATAAGCAATAAAGATAAACATGCAAAATTTTTTTAAAAGTTTCTATATGCCAGTGATAAACAATTGGAAAACTAAAAGAAAAGAAAATCATATTGACAATAGTATAAATCTAATAAAAGATGTATAAGACCTCATGCAATTTTTTAAATTGTAGAACATAAAAGAAATTCTAAGTGGAGAAATATACCATATTCTTAGATTGGAGGGCCTATCATTGTAAAAAAAAAAAAAAAGTCTAATCTTACTCTAATATAATTTATAAATTCAAAGAAATTTCAATTAGTGTCCCAACAGAGACTTTTAAGAAATTTGATCAGTTAATCCTAAAATTTAGGCCAAGAATATCTAAGAAAATTTTAAAGAAGGCTGGGGGCAAGATTGCGGGGTGGTGTAGAGGGGTATTTAGTTTAACAGAATCATGACGAAAATGGTATTTTCTCATGGGGAAATAGAAAAATGACTTCATCTAATAGAAGTATATAAATATGTGTTTAAGAGGCAAGATGAGAGGAAGGGAGACCACTTCAGAAGCTAGGACAATATTCTAGACAATAAATGATAGCATCCTGAACTAGGGTAAGAGAGTGTGGCCAGAAAGGAGGAGGTATAGTAGATTGCAGATTTGGTCATCATCTGCATATTTATTTTAGAGGAATATATGAGACTACATGAAAGTTGCCTAAGAACAGAAATTCTCAATCATGTAATATATTAAAAATTTCTTGTAAACCTCAGTATTAACATAAAGTTCTATGATTGTTTATAGCTCTTTCTCAACTGTAAAAACAAAGCAAATTTTCAAATTAAAATCAAACAAAAACTCCAAAATTAATAAAATTCAAATTAACATAATTAATTGAAGGCAATAGATGGTATTTTCCTGAAATTAAATTGCTGCTTACAATATGAATATGGTTCAAACAACTACTGAGGATACTTTTTAATTTGGCCTGCCCATGCATCTACTATATTTCACATAACAACTCAGTTTTTCCATACCTTTCTTTATTCAAACTATTACAAAACTGTCATTTAAAATGTACAATATATCATATGACCTTCACTAGAGATTACTGTCCCTTTTGCCTGATGTCTAGTATCTTTAAAACCACTGTTACATACATCATAGCACCATTACCATCATCATCATTATTAAGTGGATTCAAGTCATACAGAATACTCTCCCAGAGGAAAAGCAGCAAAAATAAGCATTTGATAATAGTAGCCATTGGGAAAGACAACTGAATTCAGATCTAGGAAAATAATTTAAATATTAACTTTAAAATTTAGATCAAATGTTAGGAAAAAAGTATGAGTTATAAGAATATTTTAGAAATAATAGAATTAGCTTATTTGGAAATATTTCATGCCCAAATTGATTTATAGATTCAATGCAATCCCTGTCAAAATTTGAACTTTCTTTTTTGCAGAAATGGACAAACTGATCCTAAAATTCATACAGAAGTGCAACTGATGCACAATAGCCAAAAAAGCCTTTGAAAAGAACAAAGTTGGAAGACTCATGCTTCCTGATTCCAAAATCTAACACAAATCCTAAGGTGGTAGATACCCCTATTATTCTGATTTGATTAATTCACATTGTATGCCTGTATCAAAACATTACATGTACCCTATAAAGATGTATAACTACCATGTACTCATAATAACTAAAAATTTTAAAATAAAAAAATGTCTACCCCAAAGCTACAATTATCAAGATAGTGTAGTGCTGGCATAAAGATGGACACATAGATCAATGGAATAGAATTAAGAGTCCAGAATAAATCCTTAATCTATGGTCAATTGACTTTCAACAACAATGGTGGGGAAAGAACAGTCTTTTCAACAAATGATGCTGGGACAATTACTATCCACATACAAAAGAATGAAGTTGGACTCCCACTTAAAATCACATAAAAAATAACTCAAAATGGATCAAAGTCCTAAATGTAAGAGCTAAAACCATAAAACTCACAAGATAAAACATAGGAGTAAATCTTCATGACCTTGAGTTAGGTAAAAGTTTCTTAGATATGATCAAAAGCATATGTAATCAAAGAAAAAAGTACATAATTTGGATTCATTTTCAAATAAAAAATGAATAAAAGCATTTAATAAAATTATAAATCAAAAACAAAACAAAATATTTGTGTGTTGAAGGACATTATCAAGAAAGTGAAAAGACAACCTAGCAGAGAGAAAATATTTGCAAATCATAAATCTGGATATATAAAGTATATATATATATATAAATAATATATTCTGGTATATATCCAGAATATATAAAGAACACCTACAACTCAAAGATAAAAAGATAAATAGCCCAATTCAAAAATAGTCAAAGCATTTAAATAAATATGAATGACATATAAAAGGCCAATAAACACATGAAAGGATGCTCAACATCATTAGTCATTAGAGAAGTAGAAATTAAAACCACAATGGGATAACACTTCACACACACTAGGATAGCTATAATTAAAAAAAAACACATAAAATAATTAGTGTTGGCAAAGACGTGAAGAAATTTGAACCTTCATACATTGCTGGTGGGAATGCATAAGGGTGCAGACAATGTAGAAGAGTTTTGCATTTCTTAAAAATTTAAATATAAGGTTACCATATGACCTAGCAATTCTACTCCTAGGTATATACCCAAGAGAAATGCAAACATATGTCCACATAAAAACTTGTACACAAATGTCCACAGTTGCATTATTCATAGTAGCAAAAATGTGGAAACAACTCCAATGTCTATCAACTGATGAATGGATAAATAAAATGTGACATATGTATACAATGGAATATTATTCAGTCATAAAAAAGAATGAGTTACTGATACATGCTACAACATAGATAAACTTTAAATCATTTTTACATGAAAGAATATAGACACAAAAGGCTACATATTGTATGATTCCATTTATATGAAATGTCTAGAATAGGCAAATCCACGGACAAATATTAATAGTAGTCATTAGTAGTTGCCAGGGGCAGCAGAGTAGGGATTATGGGGAGTGAGTGCTAACTCACACAGGGTTTCTCCTTGGAGCAATGGAAGTGTTCTGGAATTAAATAGTAGTGATGATTACACACCTTTGTGAATTTACTGAAACCCACTTAATTATATACTTTAAAATGGTGAATTTTTCAATCTGTAAAATTTGAGGAATGGTAAGGAAAAAATAGTGAATTTTATGGTATGTCAATTATATCTCAATTTTTTAAAAGATTAAATTAGAAAAATCAACAACAAAAAAATACATGTACTTGTATCATTCTCCATAGAGGTTTCTAAATATTTCACTGTTAAAGAATTTAAACTTAAAGTAATAGAGTTCACTATGGCTAATTTCATACAACCAAGTTCAATATTAAACACATAAGAAAATATCATGGGAAATACTCTGGATACACCCAAATAATTCAAAATCAACTAACAAGTTGTTGCTCTGACAGTGGCTATTGAGGTTGAAGCCATTTTCTATAAATCTCTCTGCTTCCACATTTAAATTAAAAAGGATGAATTAAAGAAATTAATAGCATCTTATAATAGTAATTTTCCCCTTAGATATACAAAACAAAAGCATTTGCCTTACATGACTGAGCCTGCGATGAATATTTGTTAATCAACAATGAACCTCCCTCTGGTGTAGTGCTATCAGTTTTGGGTAAGGGATATGAAGGATGATAAGCATTCTCCTTTTCTTTTGTTCACCTATTTCTCTTCTGTGTGTTTTTATTCTCTAACTCCACTTGCAATCGTCAGGGAAGAACTAACTCCTACCCCTTCATAAAGACTTCTCTGATATAGCCTACCATTTTATTTTTTCCATGAGTGTTAGTTTTGTCACTATAGCTAGATGGTAATTTCTGATTGCAAAATTTTAAATTTCCCACAGTATCTCACACAATGCTTGATTCATAGGGTGTATACCATAATGATTAATATAACAAAAAGGTAGCAAGGCAGCATCTCAAAGAGGTAAAGAAAAGATGGATTATTAAATAAATGCCATTGGGCAGCCATCTAAAAAAAATAACATTAGAACTATGCCTCATATTGTATCAGAAAAAATTCCAAATGGATCAAACATTTAATTATAAAAGTATTAGAAGTAATCTGGGAGAAGTACCTTTATAATCTTGGTGGAAAAGAGGCCCATTTAAATATGACACAGAAGCTATAAATCAAAAAAACTGATAGATTCTATAACACAAAAAAATTCTAAAATAATCTTTATAGCAAAAATCACAATAAGTAATGCCAAAAGAGAAATGATAAGCTGGGATACTTGTAATTCATATCACAAAACAATAAACAGGAAAGAATATCTACTATTTGATAATAAATGATCCACCAGAAAAATAAGAAAACAGTATATGCATATAGTTCATGGAAAATAAAACATAAATAGAGGGGGGAGGGGGGCATGGGCAATATACATAACCGTAATATTTGTACCCCTATAATATGCTGAAATAAAAAAAATAAAAATTAAAAAAAAACATAAATAACTCTTAAACACATCAATAAGAAAATGAGAGTGATGAAAATTAAAACTACACTAATACACCATTCTTTACCTAACAGATGGGCAAAAATACAAAAGATTAATAATACGTTTGGCCGGACAGTTGGGAAATAGGCATTTTCATACATTATTAGCTAAAGTATAAACTGGTACAATCTTTACAATGTTTAATTTGACAATATCTATCAAAATGACAGAGGCATATAGTTTTAACCCCACAACTTCACTTCAAGGAATTTCTCTTAAAGACATAGTCATTTATGGCTAGTTGTGGTGGCTCATACCTGTAATCCTAGCACTCTGGGAGGCCAAGGTGGGAGGATT
>VBSM01000361.1:51129899-51170651 GCA_008086735.1 Cheirogaleus medius | reverse complement strand
AAAAAAAAAAGGAGCAAACTTATTACTTGGGCTTTGAAGTAATTTCCAAGGTACACATGAGAAAAAGCAAGATTCAAAACTATGTGTAGTAAGTACTACCATGTATGTAAAGTTGGCTGCACAACAGGAACATAGGAGAAAATAATCCCTGTTTTGCTTATATTTGCATAAAATATCTAAGGATACACAAGAAGCAAGTAATATTTTGTTGCCTCTGTGGATGGGAACAGGGTGAAGCAATAATTTTTATGATATTTTCACTATGTGCCTTTTTGTACTTTTCAAATTGTGAACCATTTGATTATTTAAAACAAATATTCAAAAACACATACTTTCATAAATCTTCCACAGCACCTGACAATGCTTGATTCACAGTTCGAATTTAAAAAGAACTTACTGATTGAAGAAGGGAAATGCCCAAGTAGTAACAGTACACCATATTTGCTTATTGTTTTTAAAGTTAGAAATACTTTTATATAAATTATCATATTAAGAAATGTAAGTAAACTATTTTTTGATAATGATCTAAACACTCTTGACCACATGTAAGTGTGGACATGAAGTCACCTCTACTTAATTTCTGAGAAAATTGTCCTACAAATTAACACTAACTTCAAGTATTGGGAAGGATACATCCCTACCCTCATTCAACTTGAGATTTTTTTTTTTTTCCTTTTTTGAGACAGGGTCTTCCTCTGTTGCCCAAGCTAGAGTGCAGTGGCACTATCATAGCTCACTGCAATCTCAAATTCCTGGGCTCAAGCAATCCTCCTGCCACAGCCTCTGAGTAGCTGAGACTGCAGGTGTACTCCACCACGCCCTGCTACTTTTTTTCATTTTCTTTTCCTTTTTAATTTTATAGAGATGGGAGTCTCACTATGTTGCTCAGGCTGGTCTCAGACTCGTGGTTTCAAGTGATCCTCCCGCCTAAGCCTCCAAAAGTGCTAGGATTACAATTGTGAGCGACCACACCTGGCCAACTTGAGATATCTTTTGACTGCCTACACATGAATAAAATTCTCCATAAGATTTTATTTAAAACTTCAGTACGCTTAAGAAACACATTTCTTTTTTAAAGTTTCTGCCAAATTGATATTTTAATTGGTATATTTTTCTTTAGTTTATTCTTAATTCTAGAACAACTTTTTTTGTTTGTTACATTTTTAATTAGAAAACCAAAATAAATCTCTGGATATGAAGATTTGAGTTTGTTTTTCTGGGAGATGTACTATATTATCCTCTACTCATAAAAACAAAATCTGCTTTATTCATCTGAGTAATAACCTAAAAGCCTATTTTGAGGATTGCATGATACAACTTACATAATAATAAATAAAAAGAGGTTAGGCTCCCTCTCCAACTCATTCCCTGCATTTAAAATATAGTGATTTCCAAACAAAATGTAAGATCTTACAATTTTAAAGATTTCTAATACAAGCATCATTCTTTACCATCCAAACTCTAGTTTAGAGAAAGTCTAAAAATTACTTGGACATAATTTTGAATAACATCAAAATTTTAATAAGTGGCTTACATATCAATTACAATTCCAGAAGAAGGACATAAAGCATTTATCCTCTCAGAGGTCCCTGGTTTGGAACCAAAACACATTACCTTGAGAACTATGACAGCTCTGCTTCAATTTGTCAATTAATCATAAATGTAAAATATCTTGTTGATTAACTTTTATACTAATTACATGTTAGAATGATAATATTTCAGATATATTGGGTAAATAAAATATATTATTAAAATTTTTTAAAAATCATAAATGTAGCACAAGCTTAACTTTTCCACCTCAATCAACAAAGCTTTGAAATCACAATGGAATCCAGAGATGACCAACTCTAACCCCCCTGGTGTTCCACACATGGTGTGTCATGTGTTGTTAGTGAGAAAATGATGAGCTAAGGAGTTTGGGGGATCAGTTTGAATTCCAGCTCTGCCACTAAGTTATTGCGTGACCCCAGGCAAGGTGCTCTGAGTCTCAGTTTCTTACCTGCAAAATAGGGATTATAATATCTATGGATTTTGTGAAGATTATAATAAAAATTATAATCCTCTAATAAACCAAATAATAGTGTCCTTTGAAGGAAAATTTGGATTTAATTGAGAAAGTAATACCATTTGTTACAGTTATCTATTACCATGAATGAGATTGACAGAAATCATAGACTGTCAGGATACCAGGTAGTTTGTAGTCACTGTTAAACATAGGGGCAGTTTTATATACAGCACATACATTCATATATAGTGACGAAGATGAGGATAAGGTGCAAATAAAGGCAAAGGTGAATAATATAAGAGGCAGTATCGGCATTTTGTTTTAGAGTTTGAGCTTTGGTATAAGGTGAAATAATTTCTGAGTCTCAACTTTATCATTTTCTAGCTGTTAGACTTGGAAGAGTTGATTATGCTCTCTAAGTCTTAGTTTTTTTATCTGAAAAAAATTGGGATACTATAACACCTACTCTATAGCATAGTTCCTCCTACATAGTAAGAGCTCCATAAATTAGCTATTATTTTCTTGTTTATACTACCACATTCTCATAAGATAAAAATATTTTAACCATACAGTCATTCTTACATAAAGTAATTGTAAAATAATGCATGTACCTATTAAGAGAGATTTATTTAAATTTTAAAAATCTGTTCATAATCACCAACATGGCATCCAAAATAAGGTAACCATATCTGTCAATGGCAAATTAAGACTGATTCAGTCATTTAAATTTCTAACAAGGGATTATCAACACTAGAAAAATACATGTGTTTAGATTGAATCATATTTAATAAAAAGATAATGTCCTTCCTAAGTCTTTGAAATAAAAAACTAATATTAATGATTTCTTGCATTTGAACAGAAATGTAGAGTATTCCAATAGCTCACACATGCATTATCTCATTTGGTCCTCAGAATAAACTATATAATACAAATACACTAGTTTCAAGAATAAGGAATCAAGACTGTGAAAGATTATGTGACTTGACCCATGGCACTTGAATAGGAATGGCGAAGCTGAGGCCAGAATACATTTCTTTCTCACAACTAATTCAATTTTCAGAATACTATGGTATATTGAACAATTTGACATTTCCTCTTGCTGTTAAACCAATTGCTATTTTTGTATTTCAAGTTTATCACTGGAAACTCTGTTGGAAGCGACATAAATGATCTTAACTGGTCTTTAAATCATTATTGCCAGGTATAGAAATATAGGCATTGCATTGAAAATTATTGTCCCTTCTTTTTGTAAATATGTACTGAATTTCCCAACCTCAGTAAGTCTAATATTTAATAATCAGCAGTACCATAGGGAAGGGAAATAGAAACCCCTCTCTAATGGGCTATCTCTCCCATCTCCAAATTCCAGATGAAATCTTGCCATAGAATGATTTGATTTAGCATAGCAATAGTTCATTAAATTATAATGGGAGAATATATAGTCCAAGTTTCTGTTAAAATAATTATTCTAACACCTGTAATTAAACCAAACCAGATAGATATTTAAATTTTGTACAACAGTATCACATAGGGAGTTAAGTTAATGTGGAGTTGTTTTCCTTTAGAAAACCCAATAAGGCACCAAAGAGGAGGTAATTTACACATAGTTGCTGTAGTACAAGTCAAGTTGGTATTTTTATTAAAGTAATTTCAATAATATTTCAAATTCAAAAGGTTAATGGATATACCTTAAACATTAAATTTGCCAAAAAACGTATAAATGGCTAATTGTACTTTCATACTAATAGCTCATATTAAATCAGAAATAATAACATTTGTAAAAAATAGATTCCTTACCTGGATGGGAAGTTATATTGGATCTATGGTCTCAATACAGTGATCTGTTAATAAATGTTTTACAACCAGCTCTCTAGAGGGGAAACTATCTCTGATTTGTAGCATCTGCCAATTTCTGTGGTATAAATACTCCCACTAGAGCTGATTTCAAGCTACCAATGTGAAGTCACTCAATGCGAAGTTAGGAAGAAAAATGTACAATCGGCTTTCACAAACCAAGACAAGCCAGCTAGCTCCAGGCCACTATTGCCCAAACCCCAGACCCAATCCATATCTCCAGAGATAGAACTCAGGAACATGTTTTTTTAAAAAAGCTTCCCCAGTGATTTTGATATAGACAGTCCATAGTAAGTTTTCAGAAACCACTGGCTAGTTTATCATACGACTATGGCAGTTTCTGTGGCTAAGAAAGACAATGCATTTGTATGGCTTCTTCTATGTAGCACAAAGCCAGCTGGAGGTAATATGGGCATCACTGTCACCCAAGGAAACTCTGAATTGTGGTAAGCATATCCTCCTTTTATTTTAAAGCAAACTGTAAGCCATCTCTTTGGTGTATAGCCACTTGTGAGATCAGATAAATACCAAGTTTTTTAATCTTCCTGAAACATACCAAAAAATGCCTCCATCTGTTAAAGTAGTCACTGAAATCCTCAGTATTTCTCAAAGAAGTTATCTAGTCCAGTGTGCCCTGCCTCCATAAAAGATGGACACTTAGAGTTATTTCAGTTCCTATTACCCATATTCATGAATCACTTGTGGATAATTTCAATTCTTCATGTCTAATTATTCAACTGAAGTCAACAAAATGCAGACATTCCCTTTTGCAGATATGAACTTGTCAGTTTATAAACTTAATCATCTTGAATCTTTGGGTTTGCACTAATCTTCATTAGTGCAAATGAGAAAGATTGGTATTGGTAAGTTTCTTTGCCTGGGTCCCTCTGAAAGTCTCAGAAAAAGGTTTGTAGGCAGGCAGTTTATTTGGGAAGTGATTTCAGGGAACAGGAGTAAGGGTTGAGAGAATAAGTGAGGAAGGAGGGAAAGTCAATACAAAGATGTGTTATCTAGTTGGGAACCTCTACGGGTAATTATGTAGGAGGTTCTAAGAAGCTTTATGAACATACATTTCAGAATTGCCCATGTGGCATTAAAATGAAGACTCATTTTCTATCAGGTATATTTCCTGTTGGCCAAATATGGCCCTGTGGGCATTAACTCCTTTGTACCCAATTCATTTGTTTGATCATGCATGACAGGCCAGCAGATAGGAGGCAGTCAGAGAAGTCCAAGGTAGAAAATAAGATGTAATTGGCCCAGGATGAGGCACTGTAAGATTGCACCTACATGAATCTGGTCAAAGTCTGCCTGTGACTGGTCACTATAGCAGTTCCCTGAATAAGAAGTGAGGCTAAGATGATGTAAAGTGGTGTACAAGAGGGCTCCAGTTCAGAAGGTAATGATCAGGCAGTTCTAACCCAGTTTGTAACTATTGCCTGGTTCCATGATCTTACTCTGGATTTAGAGACCTCAAAATACTACCAAGCAAGTCCCAGATCAATCCATAGACTTCCCTACACTTAGAAAATGCTAGGGGGTCAGTGGGAGAAAAGACAATCTTGCTCACAAAAGAACAAATTTATTTATTTTTCAACTTTGTACCCTGTAACCTACATCAAATGAAAGCATTCCTAGGGTCATTCTGATTGGGCCCTGGAAGGACAGTAAGAACCCAACAAGAGACTCTGTGTCACATTGAAGATGGATGAGGAGGAAGAGGGACAGAGAAAAAAGGAGCTAATGTAAATTCTTAGTCAAGCCCTCCAAAAAAGCAGCCACCAGAGAAAGCACCAACTTTAAATAAGTCCTAGGCCCTAAAGCAAGAAATCACCTAACAAAAATGTGAGAGAAACAATAACCTTTCTAACCACTTTTCTATATTCCTTCATTTTGCTTTGACCATGGAAACAACTAAGGTTACGAAGAAGGATGAGAAGGGAGAAAGGAAGCAAGCAATAGATGGGGCAGGGGTGGGTTCTCAAACTTCAATGTGTATTAATTACCCGGAGCACTTGCTAAAAACACATCGCCAGCCCCCTTCCCAAAGTTTCTGGTTCAGTATGTCTGGGTGGGGCCCAATAATTTGCATTCCTAACAACTTCCCTGCCCCTGCTGCTAGTCCATAGAACCACATTTTAAAAGAAGCATTGAAGTGGGGGAACACAAAGGAAGGCCCACACCCCCTACTTGGATTCCTACCTGCAAAAACCTTCAACTGGGGTAAGGAAATAACTGTAATTTTGAATGAAGATGGAAGTGTTTGTCAATACATGGGAGTAGACACTTTTCTTTACTGAATTGAGAGTTAGAGACACTGTAGGACCTGCAAGAGAGCAGAAAATTGATAGAATTGTCCATGTTTCCATTCAGTAGCAGATAAGCTAGGGCCATCTTTCTCTGTCCCTTAAAGAAATTTAAAAGGGCAGAGAAATAAAAATAAAGATCCTTTCTGACTACGAGTGTTATTAACTGCTCCTGCTTCCACATTTTTGTGTTCAACTGAATATATATACCCAATGTTCTCACTGATTGAATCTATAATATGTAACATTTTTTAACTTGGGCTTATAAAAATACATTTCTACTAAAAAAGTCATTTCTGATTATATCCCAAATTGTATGAATTACAACGATAAGGCACCACACAGTTTTCTTAAAGCAACTGACTTTATAAAATCTGATTTTATAAAAAAAATTAGTTGAGAAATGATTATTTACTTAGACATTCATCAACAATATCAAGTTTTACGGTTTACCCACTAAGCAACTCTAATTCATTTAAATTTTATAATAACTAGCTTAATATGAAAATTTCAGAAATGTCTAAGACCATTTGCCTTAGAAAATAACATAGATAATTTTCATACACACTAAAATTTGAGGGTGTTGGTCAGCAGCAGTGGTTCCTAACAGCACAGTGGTAGTGTAAAAGTCATTCCCCTGCAACTGTTTCCTAAAGAGAAGAAACATTGTAGGGAAAGAACAAGGGCCTTAGGTATAGTGCAAGCAGCAGAGCAGAGCAGTTAGGGGATAAAAATTTGCAGTTAGATTTGGTTTAAGCAGCAATAACCTTGAGCAAGCTATTTAATCTCTCTAAGCCTCATTTTCTCACCTTAAAAATGAAGATAATAATTTCTACTTCATAGGATTGCTATGAGGATGAAATGGGATAATGTATATGAAGCACTTAGCATAGTGCCTGTCATACAGCAAGTTTTTAACAAATATTACTATTATCATTACCAAATTAGTCCTCTAGAGAACACTGTACTATACATATAATATACAATGAACTAGGAAATAAAGAAAAATTTCTAAAGTGCTATATGGATGTAAAGTGCCAATGTTGATCTTTTATTCTCATTCTCTCTTTCTGTCCCCAAAACAAAATATTAATAAGAAGTTAGTTAGGTGTCATAGAAAGGACATCTTGAATGAGTTTTGGACACAATTAGCCTCTCAGAACTTCAGTTTCCCCATTTGTAGAATGGCAATCATAATGCAATGCTTAGGTTTCAGGAATATTGTAAGAATAGAAGAAATGGTATATCGTGAAGAGCCTAGCAGTGAGTCTAGATAGAGTCATGAAGGTCAAGGGAAGGTGGCTTGAAAGTATCTTCCCTATGCCAGGGAGTTCTCTGCAGAAAAACTGCAGGAGCCTCACATCTGGGCTCAGAGGAAAGAAAGAAAGAAAAGGAAAAGGAAAGAAAAGAAAGAGAGAGGGCAGGAGAGAAAGAGGGAGGGAGGGAGAGGAAAGGAGAAAGGGAAGAAGGGTTTCTTTGTTAAAGCAACTTCTTAGGACACAAGATGTAAGAAGACTGCGATCAAAATTCCTGTCTACCTCTAGCTTTAGGCAGGTGGTTAAGAATATTTGTATAAATTAGCACATAGAGATCAAAAGAAATAAATTTATTTATAATGTAAAGCATTATGAAATTAAAATTCTGAGAATAACTTTTGGCCTGAATCATCAAGTTTCTGCTTGATAATGTTATAATTCTGAATGTTCTAATTACATATGACAATATTCATTAATACTAACAATCACAAGGCAGTAAGTGACATATTACTATATAAATAGCAACTGATTTTTTAAATGCTAAGCATTCTAAAACCTATAAATATCATGATATCATAATAAGTATAATTTGCATCTAATACTATTTTTAAAATATATACTGCACATGATAAAGTTTAGCAAATACCTTAGGAAAAACTATCTTCATTACTCCCAAACCTTACAGACACTAGTTTACAATAAATGAGTATGAGATTTAATGTTCTAGATTGTAACTTTATTTAACCTACTGTCAGACAAATAAGGTTTGATTTAGTCACCTTGTAGTCATTAGAGAAATAAAAATGGAAAAAAGTACGGTGCAAGGCTGTAGCCCACCAAATGGGAAGGCAACATGACTCCTATCTATTGACAGTGTGATCTTGTCCAAGTCACTTACTCTTTCCTGTTCTTTAAAACAAGAGTAATGATTGAACAGATGGTCAGTGTCAAATTGAAGATAAAGGAGCTTGGAGAACTGTTAAGTATAAGAAATGAATTGATAAACCACTCAACCTGTGACTCAGTTTCCTCATCTGTAAAATGAGAGTCATCACTAAATGATCTTAGAAGCACAAAAATTCTGTGATTACAGGCTTGAACTGAAGGCACCAAAGCAAAAGTTTAGAAAAGCTCTTTCTCACTGAATCCTATTCATAGATATACACACCAACCCCAAAATCACACACTATATTTGTGGACTTCCTTCTTTGCAGACAGGCACAGCAGGGATTGTTTGGGTGACAGCATTACCTAGGGCAACACGCATCTTAAATACAGACATACAGGCTCTTCTTCTAAAAAAAAAAAACTTTGAAAACTGTGAGCTTAATTGCAATTAAAAAGGCCATTGAAATTTTGTGCAACTAGGAGACAAACTTTGGGTTTATTCTAGCATTAAAACAAACAACTATGTAATAAGATATACCCATATGGATTTTATGCTTTTTAAAAAAAGGATCCTCAATGGATATGACTATCTGTAACATTTAAATACTTATGCATAAATTTGCATTTTACTGCAAATCATAGAAGATTATTGGTTTATCTAACAAGTAATCAGTGTATTAAGGGGATTTTAAATTGAAGAAAGTAATTTAAAATGGTCAAGCATGCTTAATGAAAATTATCCCCTTTTAATATATCTCTTTTCTAATTAATAAGTGTTTTTTCTAAAATTTAAAAGAAGCCAGGTGTTCAATAAATTAAAATAATGCCTGTGAAGTCTAGTCATTTTGACATTATCCTGACTTAGGTGGAGTTTTAGGATTGGGAGGGACTTTAAATGTCACCTGTTTAATCCCTCAGCATCGCATGTGCCATGTGGTCATCCAATATATATTTGGAACCTTCAAATTTCAGGGAACTCACTGCCTCTCATTTTATCTTCACAGAGCTTGATTTCAGTCAAAATCCAACCTAAATTTTTAGCTTGGAAAATGAAGAAAATGATCAAACAATTTTATGACCATGATTTAGAATAACACTTTAATAGGAGAAAAAAACTTGTTAATTTAATTCAACCGTAACTAGAGTCATGTGGCATTAGACTAACTCCAGAACACAGGCGGGACAAATTTCTGTGATATTATTCTTACCATCAGAACCCTAGTGGAGACTGACCGTGCTCTTCCCATTCCTCTAAGGCTGACAATCAGAGCCTACAACTGGCCATACCCAGTTCCAGTCCTGAAGAACAACAATTAGTGAGCCCTGCCCTGCCTGAGACAATGAGAATGAGGCCTGACTGGATATTAGAGTCACGGTCCCAAAGGTTTGAAATTTGTCCTGTCAGCCAAAGTCCATATCTCCCATGATGCCAGGGTTCCCAAGCCCCAGGATGGACCCTTTGTCCCACTCTATGCTGGTCTTCAGCCATGGTTTCCACTTTATATTCAAGTCCCTTTTCTGAACTCTAGTCTATTTGCCTGGAATCCCCATTGATCTACCTCTTGTCAGCCACCTCTCCCTAATGGAGCTAGAACTTAGATTTGTGTATCCTCAGACACTAGATAAAGTTCTGGTTCCATAATTACCTATTCTGTCCAGATATTTCTGTGGCTGGATCCCTACTTATAATTTTTAAGAACTTCTGTGATGTTGTTGGTAGTTTGCCTCAGACTTAAACTATTTCCCTTTGGACCCTGGAATATGGACTCCTGGTCACACTCCATGGGAGTCAGCCCTACTGCTTTGTTAATCTTTTTTAGGGGCATCATGAAAGAATAAAAGATGTCCTAGCCCAGATCAATTTTCCAAACCTTATTCCCACCTGGTCCTGACTTACTCCACTTATGCATTCTTGAGGTCCCAAAATGCCTGCTGCTAGAATTTCTATTAAGTTACCAGGACAACAAATTTAGAGAGAAAATATTCTTTAAATATCTACAGAAAGTGATTCAAACTAAAGTACCGTGATTAGTACAAATTAGTTTAAGAAACAATTAAGAACATACCCCCAGAGCAAGAGTTCTACAGGATGGCCTGGTAAAAGAAGATGCTTGTTAAACCAAATCAATGTGATCTAATAGCAACAAAGTGAAACAACAAACTTCAGGCCATGTAGGGAGATATTTTCAAGTAGAAAGACCTTCCCATTGTTCCTTAAATCACACAGCATATGAATTTTTTTCAGTCAGGCACAATTACAACCTTGTTTTCATAATCCCACCAAAGCATGTCAATCTTCTCCTCCTAGCCCCCTTGTCTGTCATTTACACATGGTATATGATTGCATTCCATCTTGCATTTTTCTCTATCTCATGTTAATATATCTTATCTCCACAAGCAGACTACAGACTCCATAACTTACCTTACCTTATCATACCAGGAATGTTTTCAGTAGACAATAAAGTCTTATTGAATTGAATCTAACTGAATGGAAACAAATTGGGGGGAGAATTACTTTTTATTGCAGAAAAACTAGAAATTGACAAAGGAGTTGAACCAGATGCCTAATAGAGTTTTAATACTGGATAACTGAGGTTTACAGAGAGACTGAAGATGATATGACACAAACCAGAAAACAAAATGTGGAACAACTATGGGCACATATTGCCAATTACAATTCTGTGGTAGGAAGAATAAAGGCCCCCTAAAGCTATCCACTTCTTAATCCCTGGAACCTGGGAATATATTACCTTAAAGGCAAAAGGGATTTTGCAGGTGTGATTAAGTTAAGGCTCTTTAGATGAGGAGAGTATTCTGGATTATCCAGGTGGGCCCAATGTATTCACATGACCCTTGAAATTGAAAGAGGGAGGCAAAAAAGAGCATCATGAAGATGGTATGGAAGAAGGAGAAGGAGAGTTTTGAAGAGAGAGAGCAACTTGACTTCTCATTGTGGGTTTTAGAAATGAAGGAAAGAGTCTATGAGGCAAGGAATGTGGGTGGCCTTTAGAAGCCAGAAATGTCTTTAAGACAACAGCAAGCAAGAAAATGGGGTCTCAGCCCCACCACCACTAGGAACTGAATTCTGTCAGCAATTCAAATAAACAGGAACAGATTCCCTCCTAGAACTTCCAGAAGGGAATACAGCCTATGACACCTTGTTTTTAGTCTAGTGAGAGCTGTACTGGGCTTTATACCTTCAGAACTGAAAAATAACAAGTACGTGTCATTTTAATCCACTATATTCATGGTTATTTGTTATAGTAGCAATAGGCAACTAACATAGGGAAAGGGAGCCTTTACATGCCAGCCCTAGTGGGTCAGTTACTGAGAGACAAGCTCAAATGAGGGAGGGTTTAGAGGTCACATTCCAGTTGTGCATAGCCTAGGGGCTCAAATACAGAGATCAGGAGCCATTTTTGAGACAAATAGTGAATGAGGCTACTCAAAGAGCTAGCAAATTTAGTTCTTTTCCATTTTTCCAACCCTTTTTGTCATTGCTTTCCTCCTCTCTAATTTTCTAACTTTTATTTAGTTTTTTTTTTTTTTTTTTTGAGACAGGGTCTCACTCTGTTGCCGAGACTAGAGTACAGTACTAACTTTTATTTAGTAATTTATTTAACAAGTCTTGTAAGGCCTTAGAAATCAAAGAAATAATATATGGTATTATTCTCAAGGAGCTCATAACCTTGTAAATGTAACAGTGTACCAACCAGGGGTCCTCAAACTTTTTAAACAGGGGGCCAGTTCACTGTCCCTCAGACCACTGGAGAGTGCGCACTGTAGTCCCAGGACAAGTTGGCTGCTAAGCAGGACAGGCAGCGGTGGCAAAAACACCAGGCGGGCCGGATAAATGTGTCCTCGGCAGGAGGCATGTGGCCCACGGGCCGTAGTTTGAGGACACCTGAAAGAGTTGACAAAGTACTTTCTCCTGCTTTCTCATTTAACTCTCATAGCTTTTTCCTATGTAGGACACTAATTGTACTGTGTACTATAAGTAGATTTTGTATATGTGTGTAGAAAAAGCTCAGAAAATGTGACAGGAGGGGAAGAAAAGAATCCTGAGGAAAAAAAGATGTTCCGCTGAGCTTTAGCTAGTTTAATATGTACGGTGTAGATATTGCCGTGAATAAGAAATATTTTACCACAAAAGTCAGGAATTCAAAATCAATATCTTTTAATGAAATTGAAAATGGATTGAAGAAAATAAAGTTAATCTAGAAATGTCATTAGCACTAAGAATTTATTAATCTAAATCCTAAATGAAACTATTCTATGCTGTGAGCTGTAACATGCAAAATAGCTTTTGAATTTCTCCAACATAATGAGTAAAATCCCAACAGTAGGCTTGTTAAAACCCCACAAAGGGACAGAAATTGCATCCATTGTACACCTGCTATACGTCAGACACCGTGTGAAATGCTTTACTTGCCTTATCTCACTCACTTCAGAACAGCCCCAACAGTTACTCAGCTCCTAGATAATAATACTTTTGTCAGTAAGTGAGGAAATGGAAGCTCAGAAAGTATGAGTGTGCTGACCCACCAACAGATTATTCACTACTACAGAATTATTCAAGGAAAAGCAACAATGAACCAATAAAAATGTTATTAGTGGTAAACATATCAGCAGAGCAGCAAAACAAGTCAGATGAAGGTATGTTATATATTGTATAGGTATCCTATTGCTGCTGTAACAAATTACCACAAACTTCATGGCTTAAAATAACACAAATGTATTGTCTTATAGTCCTGGATGTAAGAAGTCCAAAATCAGTTTCACTGGGCTAAAGCCAATACCTCTGAAGGGCTAGTTCTCTCTGTAGGCTCTAGGATAAAGTTTGTTTCCATGACTTTTCCAGTTTCTAGAGGATGTCTGCATTCTTTGGGTCATGGCCCCTCCATCTTCAAATCCAGCAGGGTAGCACCTCCTAATCTCTTTCTCTGTGACTTTACTGCCTACCTTTTATAAAGACCCTTGTGATTACATTGGCCTCATCAAGAAAATCAAGAATAATTCCCATTTCAAAATTCTTCATCATATCTGCTGAGTCCCTTTTGCTATACAATAGTTGCCCTTATTCTTGGGGGATACAAAACCTCCAGTGAATGCCTGAAACCAAGGATAGTAACCAACCTTATATATACTATGTTTTTTCCTATACACATATACCTATGATAAAATGGAATTTATAAATTAGGCAGAGTAAGAGATTAACAACAATTGTAAAATACAACAATTGTACAACATGCCAGCATCACTACTCCTGTGCTTTGGGACCATTATTAAGTAAAATAAGAGAGTTGATCTGATAACCAAGACAGCTACTAAGTGACTAATGGGGAGGTAGCTTATACAGCATAGATACGCTAGACAAAGGAGTGATTTACACCTGGATGGGACAGGGCAGGATGGTGAGATATTTCATCATGCTACTCAGAATAGTGTACAATTTAAAACATAAATTGTTTATTTTTGGAATTTTCCCTTTAAAATTTTCAGACCATGGTCGACCACAAGTAACTAAAACCATAGAAAGCAAAACCATGGATAAGGAAGGATTACTGTATAAGGTAACATATTCACAGGTTCTGGAAGTTACAAAGTGGATATATTTGTGGGGGGCATTATTCAGTTTATCACATAAGCACATGTACCTATAGAGTCAGGGAAGACAGAATTCAGCTAAGAACAAGGAAGTACAGAAGAGAAGTGGAAGATGGAGGAACTATGCTGGGTCAAAAACTAGTTAAAATGTCTAGGCACATCTGAGAGTGAGCATTATTGTCTCCAAAATATGTTCTATGATGCGATATAAGTAGTTGTTAGAATTGCGTGAGCTTTCTAACTTGAAGTGAAGGAAGTCTAGTGAAGCAGTACATCTATTCTGACTTTTAAAATACCACAGAATGAGCTGTCATTATAAAAGGCACAAATACAGAGGCAAGACATAAAAAAATCAAGGTGGATCAAGGCTACTGCAAAGTCTCTCCCCGAAGCCTGGGCAAAAGCAGTGCATTCAGCAGGCCTAGACACAATTCTTCCAACCACTGACATTCCTATTGCTACTCATTAACTGATTTCAAATTTCTCTTAGGCCATTGTAGAAGATTTTGTTCCCAAATAATTACCTTAAAAGCTCTAAGCAGCTCCCGAGGGAAGTACCCTACAGCTAGCTGTCTTAGCACTATAAAATATAATAATCCAGTTCCGTAAGAACAAGTGATGGCTCATAAAAGCTCTGGGTTCCCTGAATTCTCAAGGCCATGCCATTTATAATGTCTAAATTGTAGACTGTTGTTATAAAATTCAAGTGTGAAAAAGACCCTCATCAGTGTCTGAGAGGAGGTTAGGTTTAGGGCTCAGGTGTGTGGTATAAGGAAAGCATCCCTCTCCATCTCATTTATACTATATTACCACAGTGCCTTTGCCTTCAGTCTTGCCCCACTAAATTCATCTGCCTCAATGCCAAGGTTATCTTTCTGAAACACACATCTGATTAGCTTGTTTTCTATCTTAACCTCTGATAATTCTCACAGTCTGTAGAATAAAGTGCAAACTCTTTGGTTTAACACATGAGGTCCTAAGAGTGAGGCTCTACCTATCTTTATTATTTTATCTCCTACTCCTCCCTTCTATGTGTTAAACACTTCTGTCAAAATGGATGTGTGTTTAAGACGCTTTTCTCATTTTTATCTCAATGTCTTTGCATATGCTATTCCTTTGGCCTGAAAGAAGGACAAATTCATTCATTGGCTATCCAATTCAAATACCAATCACTCAGCAATGTCTTCCTGAACCTAGCTCAGCAAAGTTTTAAGTTGTCCCTGTGTTGTGCTCCCATTGCTAACATAAAGGCATAGAGAAAATGCTCTCAGTGCATTGCAAACTTGAACCCAACCCATGCTGGTATCTCTTTCCAAAGGGTTCCCATCAGTCTAGAGCACAGCAGGGCCCCCTAGGGAAGTTGTTCTTAGCATGTACTGTCCATCAGATTCAACTATTAAACTCTGTAAAAGAAAAAAAAATTGCTAGGACCCACCCCAGAATTAGAATCTAGGAGAGTGGGGCTAAGAGGAATTGTAGGATTTTTATAAGCTTCACAGTTGATTCTGATGCAAACAAAGGAATGAAGATCCTCAACCAGGCTGATGTCACAACAGAGGTAGAATAGGCCACTGCTGGTAACGGGGAGTGTGGACTCAGACCTATAAGAGAAGGTCTAAGCTACAAGTAAGCAGGCAGGCAGGGCCACAGCTATGTAGATTGGGACTCAGGGTAGCAGAGAGACAAAGTCAGGAAACCAAGGTAGAAGCTCTTCTACCTAAACCAAGAGAACATCAGAACTGGAGACAAACTAGGATTCACTGAGGAATGAAGTACACTACACCTGCCTTAGACACACTGGGAAACAAGACAAATTTTAGAACATACCAAACGGAGGCTTCCCCAAACAGCAACACTGACTCACCAGGAAACTTATTTGAAAAGCATCTTGGGCCCCACATCAGACCTACTGAATAAGAATATACATCTTAACCAGATTCCCAGGTGATTCAAAGTTCACTTTAGTGTTTGAGAAGCACCCCCGCCTTGTTCCGGATGATGTCAATGCTGGTGGTCTATAGACTGCGCTTTGAAAAGCAAGAGTCTTGACCTACAACTGAGCTGGGTGGAAGAAATGCAACCATTACCACCACTATGAGCAGTTTCAAGGCAAGAACCTCATTCAATTTACTTTATCTCAGCACTTAGCAGAGGGCCTTGGGAACTGAAAATATATAGTTTATTGGTTGAGACTTGAGGACCTAAAGCTGGTTGAATTCCATCACGGCCACTCACCAGCTGTGGTGATGCTGACAAGTTACTTCTTTAGGCTTTAATTTCTCACCTAGAATATGAAGATACACCTCAGAAAAATGAGGAGAAGGTATCATGTTATTTTTGCTAGCATTTAAATGCTCAATAGGTGTTCAAAACATAAATTAAGGGTAGTCAATTATTGATTGATTGATTAATATATTAATTGACTTTTGGTGAGGAAGAGAGCTCCAAAGTTCTAGCTCTTTTGCTAGAATTTTTATTTAATTAAATTTAAATTGATTTAATTGAGAATATTTTGACATTTTGGCATTATGGAGTGTTGCAAATCCGGATGATAATCCCTACCATAATGAACAGGTTCAAAGAAATACATTTCATTTTATGTTAATCCTTAAAATAGCTCCCTTATTTTTGTATAGTGCTTTTTAATTTTCAAAAATACTTTCACTTCTCCTACCTCATTTATCCCCATACCAAAGCTATAGTTGTTTGTGGCAGAAGTGGGAGTAGAACTCAAGTTCCCTAATTCCCAATTATTTCTTTTCTGTCCTTTTCTTTTCTTTTTTAACTCTATTGACCTACCACTGCCACTACCTGATTGTCACCTGTCATTCATCCATGGATGCTAATCTGATCCAAACCCAAGACAAAGCCAGATCACTTGCTCAGATGCCCAGTATATTAATTCTGCCCCCAACCAAGCGTTCTTTCCCAAAAGGTATGTTCTAAGTATCACAAGAAAATAGCTTCTTAAACATTTATGAAAACCTTTTTATTTTGTTAAAGTCACTTTTTAGTTCTAGAAGTTAGGAGTCAAATTTGGAGACATGGCTTACATTTATTTTTAAATTTAGAATTTGTGGAATGTATGGTAGAATGTAATTTTTAAAAAATGACTCCTTCATTCTTTCACTAAACACTATATTTGCTTATAAGGTTTCTCAACTTTCCTTAAAAAAGTGTTCTAAGCTATAGAGGACCGTTTTTAAAAAGTATTACTGTGCATTCTGATTTTGGATATCAATTATTAGATTTTGTAAATGAACAAAAATCTTAGACTAAAGAATGATAAAGCAATGAGACTTTATTAAATATATTTAAGTTCTCAAAAATATATAATCTACCAAATATTCTTTTTATTAAAAAAACACTTGGAGATTTTGAGTTAGTTAAACTTTAAACTTTAGAAATGATACTGTGAAATGTTTTCCCAAAATTTGTATATATTTTTTAAATATCATTAATGGTTCCGGGTAATCCATTAAAGTTATATAATTTATGACGGAACAACCTTAGCATCATTAAGGAAAAACTGACAATTACAAACTGACAAGTGTTAGAAATTTCAAAGTTGCACTGACAATTCAGATCTACTTCCTTTCATGCCCAGATTTACTTAATATCTCATTTGATTTTCAAACTTTCCCTCAGAAGCAATTGGAACAAAATCATGAGCAAGCTCAATCTCCATTTGGGCATGTAACCCTTTTATAAACACAATTACAGCCAAACACTATTGTAACCTGATTTGCATTTGCACTAACTAAGTTACAAAGCACATTGAGAATGCCTGCTATGCATACTACAGTCTTGTTAGGAGGATATATTGCAGGGCTTCTGTGAACACTAATTAAAAAGGTTTTATCTTTCCCCCTCTGGTCCACTGAAATTGTTCAAATACCTTGCCTGCTACAACTTTGTTCAAAAACAGTTTTCAAACATGTGATCAGAGCTAGGCAACTATTTCAGGTGGCATGATTCTGTTTCCACGGTGGACAAGACCCTAGAGACAAAGTTTCAGTCCAAACTTTGAGCTTCCTTTCCTTTGTTATTTTGTGTTGCAATCTTAGCATTATCCAACTGTGGACTTTTATCCGTGAATATCTAAATCCTGTCTTGTGGAAAACTAATTACTGAACCACTGAGAGCTTCATAATGTCCTGCATTTAAGTCCTGAGCATCATACATAATGCATAGGCAGCAGTCTCTGCACTCTGATTACAGAACACTGTCATTAAGTGAGCAAATTAAAGATGTGAATAATTCACTGGCTGAGCTTATTGTCAGTGCTGCATTGTGAAATTAGAATTTCTAATAAGTACTGCAATTTTTTTAACCCAATTAACACAGAGAACATCTTGAGACTGATTAGTACAATAAAAATTATTACCTTATTCTTTTGCTTCACAACAGCCAAATTAAATACTGTACTTAATTATGCAGCATTCATTCCTTCTCGGCAAAAAAAAAAAAAAACATCATTTTAATAAGAGTTCTAATATTTGTATGTGAGCTAAAAATATAGCACATGCATCTGTAGCTCACTGTCTTTTTGCAAAGTTTTTTTAAGACTCTGAACATCAGTATTATCACCAGTGGTGGATTATGATGATATTAGTCTATCCTTAAACCAAATATTTTTCCTAAAAAACAAACAGCATACAAAGAATTGACAAAGTAACTAACCTCCCCAAATTGAGTTGAATATATTCTACCTCTGCTTTTTCTTGGTTCTTTAGGTGCAGATTAACACAGATTTGCCCCCACTATACTGTTTGTGTTTGAGGCTGAAACATATATTTAAGAGCATTAATTAATTAGGAAAAAAATCAAGTATCTGAAACAGTAGGTCTTACCTCAGATGCTCATTTAGCACACAGGGATCTGTGTGACTCCTGCCAGGCAAGTGGGAAAGTCCAGTTTATGCTTGGCATGATGATCCTACGCAGAGAGTGTCTGCTGCCATGTTAAATAAAGAAAATGATCATTTAAACCGGGGCTTTTGTCTCCCAATATTTCCTCCTGCTGCCCCTTTCGCATCAAAGCCCAGAAAGGCAGGCACATCTGGCGGCAGTCCCTGCCCCTGTACGCAGCTGCCTCTGGAGAGCTCCCCCCTTCCTTTCCAGCTCCTCTGCATCCTTTCCTGGGCAACTTCAGCCCCCTAAAATGGGGGAAAGAAACGATGACATTGCAGGCAGAATATAAGATTGTTCAGCTTCTGCAGCCACCTCCTTTCTATCTAGATATTTTATAGAAAGGGAATGAGAAGGGGGAAACAGCGAAGGTGCTCTAAAAATCAGTCAGACACAATGCAATAGGGAGATGGAGAGGAGGGAAAGGAGAATGAGAAAGAGAGAGAGAGAGAGTGTGTGTGTGCGTGTAAGGGGGGTGGCTGTCAGTGCAGATAAATCTGCATATGGAAATTAGGGTTATCCTGGGTACAGTTTTATTTAACTATGATCTACTGTTTTTTTAATTAGACCAGAATTTTAGCAAACGAAAGGAAGAAAGAGAGTCTTGAAACCAGAGAGCAACTTCTAATTCAATAGACTTAAAATTTCAGAGCAACTGAAAATAGCAGATCTAAAAGTTGTAAGAAAAAGAAAAGGAACAACAACAAAAAAAATACAGGGCATTATTCCCCTTGTTTTGTTTATTAAACAGGAAGAAGGTCACTATCATCACCACCAAAAGAATAAATAAATAAATAAATGGAAATTAGGATGAAAATGGGAAGGAATTGAAAGAAAAGGAAAAAAAAAAAACCTTCCACGCTTTGCATAAAATTTTCCCCCTTAAAATGATACAAGAATCATATGAGACAAAGGAGTTGTCAAAAGTGTATAATTGTCATTATATGTGGAAACTAGTAGCAATGCATTTAGGCATTTTAATATCAGAGATATTGCATGATTTTTCCATAGAGAACTCCTCTTTTGCAGCTCTCACTCACGGCAAATGCTACTGGCCATAATCAGTTTGAGGAAGTCACTAGACACCAGCCAACTACAACTTGTGGGGGTGCCAAGAGTAAAACAATGAGGCAGAGTGACTAAAAGACTACTAGAGATTGGCTGGTGTGCCCAGCAATGAATCCTCCTCCCTCAGAGGTACAGTAAATAGTGAATTTGATGACATGGACTAATATTAACTCACTTATCCATTTATCAAACACCTATCATGTTGCAAGCATTGTGCTAGAAAGTAGACATAACATGAACACTGCATGGTTCCTGCTCTCAAGAACCCAGAATTCAATGGGAAAAATAAAAAATGAGGTGATATTGCACTTTTATAAACAAAGGAAGAGGTTATGATAGGATTAACTTGAGCAGAGTGGACACTTGTCAGTACCCTGAGGCTCCCCAATGACTTGGCTATCTGGATCCTTCAAGACCAGCTCAGTGCCTAAGCAAGATACTTTGTCCCTTTGAACCTGAGTTTCTTCAGCTGTAAAATGGCAATAATGTTTGCTTTTTAAGTTTGGAATCATGTGAGATAATGAGAGTAAAACATTACCTTTTGTCTGGCTCATGATAATTGCTCAATAAAACTGAGAATTGCAAATCAGTTCTCAGTTCAAATAGAACTTCCTCTGGCAAACCTCTTCTGAATCCTTCCCCAACATCTGCAAACAGGCTCAGAGGCTTCTTCTGCAATATTTCCAATGCTCTCCATCATACTATCTTATTGTAATTTTTAACAGGTCTGTCTCTATAGTAGTGGTTTTCAACTTAGGGCCATTTGTCCTCCCAGGGAACACTTGACAATGTCTGGAGGCATAATTGATTTTCATAACTGTCAGGGGGAAAGTTGTTATTGGTGTTAGGTTCCTCTGTGTGGATGTTCCCTGGTCCCCAGTTCCCAGTGTCAAGAATGAGTACTGGCACCAAGTTGAGCCTATGACGGACTGATCACAAACACAGAGCGACTTAATACAAATAATTTATCACATAAAAGAAAGAATGAAAGTAAAGGAAGCTATACAAAAGGAAAATACATTCCAGAGAGAGTGGAACAGGTCAGTCCCCAGGAGTGGAGAAAGACCCTGAAGTATGAGCACATGCCGCCTTTTATAAGCCCACTAGTTTGTCCCACTTTTCCCCTGGCAGGATTGATTGTTGTTTCCCACCTGTGGGGGTGATTGACAGGTTGGTGTTATATAACAGATCACATGACAGGTTACATAACAGGGTAGGTTATATAACAGTTTCCCCTCCTACACATGTATCCAATATATTTCAACTTTTGACTCTCAGAGGATTAGAGCTTTCTTGAGGGCAAGCACCATGAGTTCTCGTTCTTCTTTAGCTATTATAGTGATGGAAATCTCTTAGAATTCTTAGCAATTCCTTCTGGAATAGAACAAAATGAAATAGAATAGATGATACCTCTCAGATAAACTAAATTAATGGAATAATAAGAAAGTCACCTATGCTTCTAATAAACAGTGTTGACATCCAATTCTCAGATATAAAACTGACACTCAGATGGTTTAAAAAATTTGGCCAGGATCATATAGCTTAGAAAGTTCAGACTATGGGAATCAAACATGTATGTTTATCCATGGAAATCAAAGTCAGATATGTTGATCTTTAAATAATGACCTTCATTCCACTCCATCTATCATAACCCAATGAACAGATTCTGGTGTAGCTTAATTGTCACAGTAACTTGACATTATAATATCAAAATATCAAGTGGGGGCTATAATAATTCATAGATTTTTTTACATTTTTGCTTTTTACAGAAGTTTAAGGGATTAGACAATGATCAGAGCTCTCTTGTCATTAAAGAAGTTATCATATTGTTGTGGAAAAGGCACTGATCTTTGGGGCCCTAAATTCTTGCTCTTCTTCCCAACTCTGTGCTTTAGAAAGTCCATAAGATTCAGTAGCTAAAATCAGGAAACTGGATTAGGTTATTTTTGTTGTTGGGGTTCCCCAGGAAGACTCTGAGGTAGAGATTAATATCCAAGAAATTTATCAAGGTATACTCGTGGGAACAACCACCTATGGAAGGAAGGGAAGGAAAGTAGAATGGGGCAGAGGGAGATGTTGGGCTGCAATACAATCTCAATACGGCCTCAGCCACCTGATGGGAGCTCTGAAGCTGGGATGGCACTACCTAGGTATCCCAAGCTAGGGGAGGAGAGAGGAAACTGGGCATTTATACCTTCATGACAATAGTTCTTGGATGACAGATGCCTCATTTTGGGCAAGCAGACTCTCATTACCCAAAGCAATTCTGAAAAAGGTAGACAGCTAAAAGCTGACATAAGTACTTCAACAGCTGGGAAATAAGGGTCTTATCCTGAAGGGGGAATCTGTATGGCATACCAGAGCGCCCCATACAGTAACCACCATAACCACTAAGGTACCTGCCTGCTCTGGCACTCTGATTCTTAGAAGGTGACATTATGAGGATTAGCCAGATAACAATGCTAAGTGAAAAAATTTAAAAGTCTGCATCTCACTAATATCCCATAGAAAGCAGAAATTTAAAGAAGATACTGGGTGTAGGGTAGAGTGCTGTAGAAATGAATTGAAAATACATTTTTTTATAACTACTGGCTTTCAGACAAAAAATCTTAGAGTTCCAAGGAAAGTAATTCTTTTAAATAAATTCTATTCATCAAGCCTATCAATATAACTCAAGGGTTGGCAAACTTTTTCTATAAAGGGCCAGATAGTAAATAGTTTAGATGTTGTGGGCCATACACTCTTGGTTGCAACTCCTCAACTCCATGGATAGTTAGAAACAGTTAGTGAGTTAAACAATAGTTTAACAAATAGGTGTGGCTGTGTTCTAATAAAACTTTATGCACAGAAACAGGTGGTAGGCCAGATTTAATCCACAGGCTATAGTTTGCTGACTGACATAACTGATATAATTTAACTCATTTCCTTTCTGGATACCATAGAGCACCATGCAAATCTTAGAATGATTACATGTCTTGCATGTGAAAGGGAATGAAATTGTTGTTAAACCACTTTTAAACTGAATTTTCTGTTATTTGCAACTGAACAAACCTGAACTATTATAGAAATTTACTTTAGATTGAGTGATCAAAGAAGGCTTGTATAAGGGAGAAAAGTTTTAGCCTCTCTAACTTAGTGCCATAAGAAAATAGATCCGATAGGTGTTTGTGGGAGCAACTGTCAGTTGTCCCTTGTATCCATTTTAACCTGTCCCCTAATTTTAGTTAGGCACGTGGCCACCCAAAATAAAGATTGTCTTTCCTGAATTGCCTAACTTGTGGCTAAATGGGACTGTGTGACTAAGTTCAGGCCAGTGATAAGTAAGCAGAGTAATATGACCAACTTCTAGAATTGACCTCAGAAGGGCAAATCCCCTTCTCCCTTTATCTTCAAGCCACCTGGAATATACATGTTAGGAGCAGCCCTCATGAGCAATGAGACAAACTTAAAATAGAGGCCACACACTGTGAAGACACAGGATCCTTAGATCCTGACTCCATGCAGTACCACCAGATCTAGACTAACTACACGACTCTCATGTAAAAGGAAAAGAAACTTTTTTCTTATTAAGCCACAATTACGTTAAGTATTATGCCACTTGCAGCTTTGCCCAACTCATTACAGAAATTTATGTTAAATTGAGGGGTCCGTGAAAATCTCTGTGAGGTATGGAAATTTAGCCAAGATCTCAAGAATGAAAAGAAGCCAGGCCTAGAAAAAGCAAGAAAAAGAATAGTCTTGGTGAGCACTGCCAAGGGGCGGAGCAAGATGACCAAATATAAACCTCCAGCGATAGTCCCTCCATATGAACACCAAATTCAACAGCTATCCACACAAGCAAGCACCTTCAGAAGATCCAAAAATCTGGTGAATGATCATACTACCTGGTTTTAACATTATATCAAGGAAAGAGGCACTGGAGAGGGCAGAAAAGACAGTCTTACATTGCCTACACCAACCCTCTCCCATTTCCTGGAAGTGCCGCTGCAGCACACCAAGTGGAGAGAGAATCTGTGAGCAGGGGAACAGAGCTGTCTTGGCACAGAGGAAGACAGCACAGGGCAGAATTCTGCCACTGCCCATGGAGGGAGCATTTAGACTAGCCTGGCCAGAGGGAAATCCTCCACTCCCGAAACCAAAGCTCTGGGTAGCCCCATCACCTGCTGACAAAAAGCAGCCTGGGGCTTGGTCTAAATTTGTAAGGCATCTGAGCCACAAAGGCTGCACTCCTTGAGCAAATCCTGCAGCTACTCTGGCTCAGAGCCAGTGGACTTGGGGTGCATGTGACCCAGTGAGACTCAAATGGTGGTGGCCAAGCCAATGCCTGTGTTACCCCTCCCCCAACTCCAGGGTGTACAGCTCAGGGAGAGTCTTCTTCCACTTGGGGAAAGGAAAGAGAAGAGTTCAGAGAACTTTGTTTTGCAACTTGAGTACCAGTTCACACACAGTAAAATAAAATACCAAGCAGATTTGTAAAGCCCCTGAGTGAAGACCTTCATTCCTGGATGGCATTTCTGGACCCACCCTGGACCAGAAAGAAACATGCTGCCCTGAAGGGAAGGACACAGTCCTGGCAGGATTCACCACTGCTGACTAAGGAGCCCTTGGACTTTCAATAAACATCAGAGATAGCCAGGGAACAGTCACCATGGGCTTTGAGTGAGACTGGGCTGGCTTCAGGTGTGACGTGGTGCTGGTAGCCATTAGGGAGTGCCCACATCACTCCTCCTGCAACTCCCCATACCCACACAAAGAGTGAAAGAAGACAATGAGAAACTTTGCCTGGTGATCCAGGGAGTCCTCTCATATCTTACATAAGTCTACCAAGGCAGTACCACCAGGAGTCTACAAGAGTCACAGCATTACTGGGCTTGGGGCACCCCCAGTGCTGATATGACTATAGTGACCAAAGACTTAAATCACAGCGTTCAATTCCCTTTGACTATCTGAAAAGCCTTCTCAATATGGATGGGTTCAAACAAACCCAGACTACAAAGATTAAAATAAATATCTAACTCTTCAATGCCCAGACATAGACGAACATCCACAAGCATAAAGAACATCCAGGAAAACATATGACCTAACCAAAAAAAACTAAATAAGGTACCAGTAACCAATCTTTGAGAGATGGAGATATGAGATCTTTCAGAAAAAGAATTCAAAATAGCTGTCCAGAAGAAGCTTACTGAACTTCAAGACAACACAGAGAAGGAATTCAGAAGCCTATCAGAGAAATTTAACAAAGAATTTGAAATAAAAAAAATCAAGCAGAAATTTTGGAGCTTAAGAATTCATTTGACACACTTAGAAATGCATCAGAGTCTCTCGATAGCAAAACTGACCAAGCAGAAGAAAGAATTAGTGAGCTTGAAGACAGATTATTTGAAAATACACAGTCAGACGAAGAAAAAAGAACAAATAAGAATGAAGCATGCCTACAAGACCTAGAAAATACCCTCAAAAGGGCAATTCTAAGAGTTATTGGACTTAAAGAGGGAGTAGAGAAAGATTGGGATGGTTTATCAAAAGAAATAATAACAGAGAACTTTCCAAACCTAGAGAAAGATATCAATATTCAGGTACAAGAAGGTCATAGAACATCAAACAGATTTAACCCAACAAGTCTACCTCAAGGCATTTAATAATCAAGCTCCCAAAGGTCATGGATTAAGAAAAGGTCCTAAGGGAAGAAAGAAAAAAGAAAAAAAAAAAATATATATATATATGTAAAGGAGTTCCAAGATATCTGGCAGCAAACTTCTCAGTGGAAACCTTAAAGGCTAGGAGAGAGTGCCATGACATATTCAAAGCACTGAAGGAAAAAAAAGCCATAATCCTAGAATATTATATCCTGTAAAATACCCTTCAAACATGAAGGAGAAATAAAGATTTTCCCAAACAAAAGCTGAGGGATTTCATCAACACCAGACCTGTCCTACAAGAAATGCCAAAAGGAGTTCTTCGACCTGAAAGAAAAGGACATTAATGAACAATAAGAAATCATCTGAAGATATATAACTCACAGTAACAGTAAGTACACAAATACTAAATACTTTATGCTGTAATTATGCTGTTTAAAAACTTTTATCTTGAATAGGAAGACTAAAAGACAAAACTATCAAAAATAACTATAACAACATCTTGAGAGATAGATAGTATAAAAATATATGGATGAAAACAACAAAAGTTAAAAAGCTGGGGGGATGGCATTTAAGAGTAGAATTTCTGTTAGCTTTCTCTTTGCTTATTTATTTGTTGAAGGTAGAGTTGCCACATCTTTAAAATAATTAATTATAAAATGTTTTTTGCAAGCTTCATGGTAACCTCAAATCAAAAACCCTACAACAGATACACAAAAGATAAAAAGTAAGAAATTAAAACATACTACGAGGGAAAATCACTTTTAACAAAGGAAAACAGGAAGGAAGGAAGGAAAAAAGAGAGTACCATAAAACAAACAGAAATCAAATAACAACATGGTACTAGTGGGTCCTTACCTAAAAATAATAACATTGAATGTAAAGGGCCTAGACTCTCCAATCAAAAGACATACAGTGGCTGAATGCATAAAAAAATGAGCCCCTTGTTGGGTGTGGCATCTCAAGCCTATAATCGTAGCACTTTTGGAGGCTAATGCAAGAGGATTGCTTGAGGCCAGGAGTTCAAGGCCCACCTTAGCAAGAGCTAGACATTGACTCTACAAAAAATCAAAAAATTAGGCAGCCAATAGAAAAATTAGCCAGGGAGTATAGTGTGCACCTATACTCCTAGCTACTGGGAAGCCTGAGGTGGGGGGATAGCTTGAACTCTGGATTTTGAGGTTGCAGTTAGCATGAAGAGGCCAGGGCACTCCAGCATGGGTGACACAGTGAGACCTTGTCTGAAGAAAAGAAAAAAAGAAAAAAAAAAACAACAAAAAAAAACCCCAAGAACCAAATATATGTGGTCTGTAAGAAATCTACTTTACCAATAAAGACACACATAGACTGAAAATAAAAGGATGGAAAAAGATTTTTGGTTTCAAGGAAATGGAACCAAAAAAGATCAGGAATAGCTATAATTCTATCAGATAAAAGAGAACTCAAGACAAAATCTGTAAAAAGAGAAAAAGAAGGTCATTATATAATGGTAAAGGGGTTAATTCAGCAAGAGGATATAATAATTCTAAATATATATGCACCCAACACTAAAGCACCCAGATATATAAAGCAAATATCATCAGAGCTACAAAGAGAGATAGACACCAATACGATAAGAGACTTCAACACTCCACTTTCAGCAATGGACCGATCATCCAGACAGAAAATCAACAATGAAACATTGCAGTTAATCTGCACTATAGGCCACATGGACCGAACAGATATCTACAGAATGTTTCATCCAGCAGCTGCAGAGTTCACATTCTTTTCCTTAGCTCATGGATCATTCTCAAGGATAGACCATATACGTTAGGCCACAAAACAAGTCTCAAAAAATTTTAAGAATTTGAAATTCATACCAAGTATTTTCTCTGACCACAATGGAATAAAAACAGAAATCAATAACAAAAGGAACACTGGAAACTATACAAACACATGGAAATTAAACAGTATGCTCCTGAATAACCAGTGGGTGAATGAAGAAATTAAGAAGGAAATTTTTAAAATTATTGAAATAAGTGAAAATGAAGACACAACACATCAAAAGCTATGGGATTCAGTAAAGGCAGTAACAAGAGGAAAGTTTATGGGAATAAGTGCCTGCATCAAAAAAGTAGAAAAGTTTCAAATAAATACTCTAATGATGCATCTCAAAGGACTAGAAAAACAGGAGCAAACCAAATCCAACATTAGTAGAAGAAAAAAATAATGAAGATCACAGGAGAAATAAATGAAATTGAAACCAAAAAAAGAGACAAAGATCAATGAAATGAAAAGTTGTTTTTTTGAAAAGATAAACAAAACTGACAGACCTTTAGCCAGACTAACTGGGAAAAAAAGACAGAAGATCCAAATAAATAAAATCAGAGATGAAACAGGAGACATTATAGCTGATATAGCGGAAATCCAAAGGATCATTAGAGACTACTATGAGTAACTATATGCCAATAAATTGGAAAACCTAGAAGAAATGGATAAATTCCTAGGTACGTGCAACCTACCAAGACTGAACCAGGAAGAAATCTAAAACCTGAATAAACCAATAACAAGTAAAAGACAGAAGAATTAATAAAAAGGCTCTCATCAAAGAAAAGCCCAGGACCCTATGACTTCACTGCTGAATTCTACCAAACATTCAAAAGAAAACTAACAGCAATCCTACTTAAACTATTCCAAAAAATTGAGGAGGAACAGATACTCCCAAACTCATTCTACGAGGCCTGTATCACCCTGATACCAAACAGACAAAGATACAACAAAGAAAGAAAACTATAGGCCAGTATCTCTGATGAACACAGATGTAAAAATTCTCAACAAAATACTAGCAAACCAAATTCAAAAACACACTGAAAAGATTATTCATCATGATTAAGTGGAATTCATCCCAGGAATGTAAGGATGGTTCAACATTCACAAATCAATCAATGTGATACATTAGATCAACAGAATGAAGGACAGAAACCATATGATCATTTCAATTGATGCTGAAAAAGCATTCAATAAAATTCAATATCCCTTCATGTAAAAACTCTCAAAAAACTGCGTAGAGAAGAAACTTACCTCAACATGATAAAAACCATATATGATAGACCCAAAGCTAGTATAATATGAATGGGGAAAAACTAAAAGCCTTTCCTCTAAGATCTGGAGCAAGACAAGGATGCCTACTCTCACCACTGTTACTCGACATAGTACTGGAAGTTCTAGCTAGAGCAAGCAGACAAAAGAAAGAAATAAAGGGCATCCAAACTGGAAAGGAAGAAGTCAAATTATCTTTGTTGCAGATGATATGATCTTATATCTAGAGAAACCTACAGACTCCACTCAAAAACTATTGGAACTGATAAACAGCAACAACAACAAAAAAAATGATAAGGTTGCAGGATACAAAAGCAACATATTAAAATCAGTAGTATTTCTATATGCCAAGACCAAACAATCTGAAAAGTAATCCCATTTATGATAGCTACAAGTAATTTTATTTATAATAGCTACAAATAAAATTAAAAACCTTGGAATAAACTTACTCAAAAAAATGAAAGGCCTTTATAATGAAAACTGTAAAACACTGATGAAAGAAATTAAAGAGGACACACAAAAAAGGCAGGATATTCCATGTTCATGAATTGGAAGAATCAATATTGTTAAAATGTCCATACTACCCAAAGCAATCTACAGATTCAGGGCAAACTCCATCAAAATATCAATGACCTTCTTCAAAGAAATAGAAAAAATAATCCTAAAATTTATGTGGAACAACAAAAGACCCAGAATAGCCAAAGCCATCCTGAGCAAAAAGAATAAAACTGGAGGAATCACATTACCTGACTTCAATTTAGGCTGCAAGGCTGTAGTAACCAAAACAGCATGGTACTGCCATAAAAACAGACACATAGACCAATGGAACAGAAAAGAAAACCCAGAAATAAATCCACACATCTATAGTGAATTTATCTTTGACAGAGGTGCCAAGAACATACAGTGGGAAAAGGGTAGTCTCTTCAATAAATGATGCTGGGAAAACTGGATATCCATATGCAGAAGAATGAAACTAGACCCTTATCTCTCACCATATACAAAAATCAAATAAAAATGGATTAAAGACTTAAATCTAAGACCTGAAACTATGAAACCACTAAAAGTAAACATTGGGGAAACGCTTCTGGACATTGGTCTGAGCAAAGACTTCTTGAGTGGTAATACTTCCAAAGCACAGGCAACCAAAGCAAAATTAGACAAATGGGATCACATCAAGAAAAAAGCTTCTGGAAAGCAAAGGAAACAATCACAAGGTGAAAAGACAACTCACAGAGTGGGAGAAAATGTTTGCAAACTACCCATCTGAAAAGGGAATAAGAAAAAAGCACATAACCCAATTAAAAAATGGGCAAAGGATCTGAATAGATATTTTTTCAAAAGAAGACATATACATGGCCAACAGGTATATGAAAAAATGTTCCACATCATTAGCCATCAGAGAAATGTAAATCAAACCTTGCATGAGGTATCATCTTATCACAGTTAAAATGACTTTTATCAAAAAGACAGGCAATAATGAAATGCTGGCAAGGATGTGGAGAAAGGGGAACCTTCATACACTGTTGGTGGGAATGTAAATTAGTGCAACCACTACTGAGAACAGTATGGAGGTTCCTCAAAAAACTAAAAATAAAACAATCATATGACCCAGAAATCCCGCTGCTGGGTATATATCCAAAGGAGGGGAATCCAGTATATCGAAAGATAGTTTCACTCCCATGTTTATTGCAGCATTATTCACAATAGCCAAGATTTATCCATCAATAGATGAATGGATAAAGAATTCATGGTATGGGTATACCATGGAATATTATATAGCCACAGAAAAGAATGAAATCCTGCCATTTGCAACTATATGGATGGACCTAGAGAACATTAAGTGAAATAAGCCAAGCACAGAAAGACAAATCTCCTATGTTCTCATTCATATGTTGGAACTAAATATTAAAAACAATTGATCACATGGAGACAGAGAGTAGAATGATGGTTACCAGAGCCTGGAAAGGGTAGTTGTGGTGGTGGGGGGGGAAGTGGGGTTGGTTAGTGGGTGCAAAAATATAGTTAGGTAGTTAGATAGAATAATATGTGATAGCACAACAACGTGACTATGATCAACAATAAATTATGTTACTCTTTAAAATAACTAAAGAGGAAATGGATTGTTCCTGACACAAAGAAATGATAAATTCCTGAAAGTTTGATATCCCAACTAACTGATTTGATTAATCCACATGGCATGTCTGGATCAAAACATCACATGTAGCCTATAAAGGCATACAACTATCACGTCCACATAATAATTAAAAATTAAAAAAAAAGAATAGCCCTGGCATAAGCCACAGCTTATGCAAACATTTTGAGGCAGGGAAGAATACAGTGTATGAGAAGAACTGAAAGAATGCCAGTGTGGTTGATGCTTTGTAACAGAGGTGGAGAGTTGTACAGGATAAGATTGTGGACATAGGAAAGGCTCAAATTATAATGGTGAGGAGTTTAGGGGATTTCACTCTAAGTACAGTATGAGGTCATTGCAGGATTTTATGCAAGGAAGAGGTTTGATCCAATTTTTGTCTTTTTTCCAGCTGCAAAGGATTGCCCACCAGCACCTGGGGGAAAGGGGGAGTTCCCAGTGGTGCCCTCCAGTCTTTTCATGTTGATGCCGTCTGATGCCTGCAAGCAGTCCTCTTAGACAAGCTTCCTCTCAAGAATCCCCAGGTCTGGCTCCCTGCCTCAGGATCCACACACTGTTTCCCTTCCCCAGTGGCAATACAGCTTACTCCTTCCACAGCACTCTCTCCTTGTTCTGCCACCCCAAGCCATTCCAGTCAACCTTTCGCCTTTAGATTTGTCAGCTTGAGACATGGATCAATTTCTGTGTGCTGCAAATGCCAGGAGATACATGTCAGCCTAAGTGGTTCTCTGAAGTTCCCCTCCTTGACTTAGAGAAGAAGGGAAACACTGTAGCCTTCCATACCTAATCTCTAAAGGAATCATCACTTTAGAAACTTTATCTTCCTAGTAAATTCTTATATATAGTGTATATATAATGAGCTAATAAAAACAAATTTGTTGATAAAAGCAAATGGTATAGCACCTCAGTTAAAATATTGGGTAGGGTACGTTACAACTGTTTTTTTCAGGTTGGTATCTCAGGTGAAATGCCAAGGCTAAGAGAATACCATGATAACATTTTTTCAAAAAGATTTCCAAAACAAGGATATAATTATTGATAGTTAAACACCAGATGCAACATTCTATTCATTTAATCAAAAGGATTTTTAAAGACCTACTGTATAAACAGCTACTATTCTAGATTATTAAAGTTCAAGCTTACAATCTAGTAAGGAGACAGACCTAGGCATGATTATCTAGGTATACATGTAAGTAAGTTATGTGTCCTACTTGTATGATATAAAAATCTAACCCAAGGATGTTTAGGAAAGAACTGTCACACATCAGAAGGGCCTTCAGTATAGTCCTTGATCAGAGAAGTAGAGGTTGAAAGATGGTCAGGGTTGAGGATTTTGCAAGGTGAGTTGCAGAAGGAGGCATCTTGAGCTCAGCAAGAAATTACTGAAGCCTCAGTCAAAAATATAGCTAAGGAGGTATAATTTGGGTGAGAGGGAGAAACCAGGTAACTGAATAAGAAATGCAAGAAATTGTGGTTAGAAACAGGGCAAGAAGCAGTGCACCATCTTATCTGCACAGTAGAATCTTTCTCCCTGGAGGACACTGCTTCTAACGGCAGGCAGATACATTCCAGCTTTTTCCTGTGGCATGTTAAAGGTGATGACACCTACTTACAAAAATGTAAAAGAGATAATAATTTATTTTCCTGGGCATTGAGGTGTTATGATAGGAAGTGACATCACAGAGGGAGTGATATTAAGTAGTACATAGGAAAATAAGAAATCCTACCAGGAAGAGAAGGGAACAGGATGTAGGTAGGGCATCTGTTTCTTTGGCTCTCTAGCATCTCATCCTCCTTCCTTTGGTAATGGCACTCTACCTTTGCTTTGGAGAATGACCTCTCTTTCATTCCCTGTTGTCTTGGATGGATTGTCCACTAAGGTGTCCTATTCCCATCCCCATTCTAAATCTATATAGGACCTTTTAGATGTGTCAAGCAGGAGGTAAAGGGCATAGAACAGTTTTACTTACTTAAAATAAGCATTTACCAATCTATCTTCATTTGCATAATGATATTCTGATACAGACTAGAATTCAGGGGTTGCAAACTGGCAGCCAGAGGGCCAATTTGGCCTATTAATGTGTTTTCCTTCACCCGAATATGGTTTTTACTAATGTATTTGTATGTCTTTATAGAGGGATTACAACCTCCACATCACCACAGGCTTCAACCCTATCTTATATCTTATATCAGCACTTAAGGCTCAGGTGGACACGAAAGGGAAGCCAGACGGCTCATACTGCACTATGTTGGAGGCTATACTTACCTTTTTAATGTAAATATCACAACAAGCCACAGGTACAAACAGAAAAATATCCCAAGAGAGGTAAAAGAGTTTGCTTACAGTAGCAGAATAAATAAACACAGGTTTTGAAGTCCGATGTGTCTGCAAAACTATCCCAAGTCTTCCCACCATACCTAAAAACCAACTCAACAATATGTTCACCCATTCATTTAACAAATATTTATTGAGCCTCCTCAAGATACAGTTGCTGTGCTTTGAAGGTATAATGTTAAATAAAAGCTGACATGGTTCCTTTCCTCTTGAAGCTTACAGCATAGTGTAGGATATAAATAATATCAAATAATTACATATGCTAATAGAAAATTTTACCTATGGCAAGTGTTTCCAAAGTGAACTATGTGGGAACTGACACTACAGAGATTTAGGATTATTAGGGAGGTCTTGAAAGGTTTTCCTGAGGAGGTGATTTATGTAGAGATCTGAAGGATGTTCAGTATTGCCAAGAGGGGAAAGGAAGCACATTATAAGCAGAGAAAAGAGCATGTACAAAAGGAAGGTAGCAGACCAGTATGGCCAGAGCACTACAATAAGGATGATTTTGGCTCTACGTAAAGCTAAGAAGAAATAGTAAGGAGTCAGAACATTCAGTGTCTCATAGGCCTTATTAAGTTTTGTCTGAATCTTAAGAGCAGTGATCTTAAAAATAAAGGAGAGGATGATGTTATCATACTACCATTTTAGAAAAAAATATCACTTTGGGTGAAGTGTAGAGAAGACATGGAGTGGGGAGGTCATATGAATAGTGAATGTTTGTTGACAAGCTAGGAAGTTATTGTAGTTCTTGGTGAGAGATACCGACAGCTCTTCATACCTTTGGTTTGGATGGCAGTGATGGATGTGGAGGTTAAGCGGCTGGGTTCTGAAGGAATTAAATAAAATGGAAAACACTTGGTGAGGAAATAAATACAGGGATGAGAGAAAACAGATTGTCAAAATCAGCTACTATTAAGGCTTCAGGCTTTTGGTCATGGAAGAATGCAGTATCATTCACAGACATTTCTGTAAGAAGATTTGGCTTGGAAGAATGAATAATACATTCATTATTAGACATAGTATTTCAGGGTTTTTTTTTTAAGACATCCATGAGGAGATATTAAGCAGGCAGTTGTATTTACAGATCTGCAGCTCAGAGGCGATGTTTGAATACAGATATAAATTTTAGAGTAATTTGCACAGAACTAGTAACAGAAACTGCAGTTGTGAGTAGGTTGGTCAGGAAAAAAATACAGAGCGTATGGGGAGAGGGGTAAGGGAACATATGGGAATTCTTTGTACTTTCTATTCAGTTTTTCCAAAAACCTAAAAATGTAAGCTGGGCACAGTGGCACATGCCTGTAGCCCCAGTTACTTGGGAGGTTGAGGCAGGAAGATCACTTGAGCTCAGGAATTCAAGACTAGCCTGGGCAATATAGCGAGACCTTATCTCTAGAAAAACATTTTTGAAGGTAAAAAAAGCCTAAAAAATGCTCTAAAAAATAAAGCTATTAATTTAAAAATATATTTAGAGAAAATGAGACCTGAAAGGAACTTATCATAATTTGGTTAGACTCAGAGTCAATGTGACTGTTTAGATATTCACAAGTAAGGTTTGTTTTGTTTTGCTTTATTTTTTTTGTATGTTAGTAGTTATATTAGTTATCTATTGCTATGTAATAAGTTATACCAAAACTTAGTGACTTAAAACAACATTTATTATCTCATAATTTCTCAAGATAACAAAATTTTATTATCTCAACAAAATGTATTATTTCATCAGATATCTGGATATGGCTTAAATAAGTGCTCTGCTCTAGGGTCTTTTAGGGACTGCAATCAAGGTGTCAGCCATAGTCGGTGTTTAACTGGTAGCAATTCTGCTACAAGAGTTTAACCAACTGTGAAGTTAGGGGGAAAACAGTCCACACAAGACTATCCTCACTTTTGATACCAATTGCAGGTTTAAGGGGTTCTCAAAATCATTCTCAATTTTGATAATTTGTTAGAAAATTCACAGAACTCATTGAAAATTATTATGCCTCACAGTTATGGTTTATTACAGGAAAAGGATATAGATTCAAATCAGACAAGAGAGGGAACACATAGGGCAGAGTCTGAGAAAATACTAAATTTTTGTTTAGTGAAGCTTCTGTTTTCTTTTCCAAGTGGAATCATGAAGCATTACTTTCCCAGCATGGATATGTGACAATATGCCGAGAATACTGCCAACCAGGGAAGCTTTCCCAAGCCTCAGTGTTGAGAGTTTTTAGTGGGTCTTCATTATGTAAGCATGATGGATACCCACATGGCTGATCTCAGTTCCAGGTCGACTGATACCAGATGACCCAAGGCCTCACCTTAAATTACATTGTTGGTCTTTCAGGCATGGCTAACACCAACCCAAATCATACTAGTAGACTAACTAGTATAACCTTAGGCCCCAGGCAAGAAAGACTCAGATCAGACACAACATTCCAAGGGCTTAGAGATTACCTTTAAGAAGCCAAAGGCCAGACCCCTTTGGGGACATGGCTAAATTCTTCACTATATATGTGCCAGGCCCAGTCATCTCAAAGCTCAACTGCAGAAGTATATGCTTTCCAAACTTATTCAAATGATTGTTGGCAGGATTCAGTTCCCCATGTAATGTTGGACCGAGGACCACAGTTTTTTTATTGCCTACTGGCCAGAGTCAGGTCTCAGTTTTTGTCATGTGGGCCTCTCTAACTTGGCAGTTTACTTCACGAAAGTTAACAAGTCAAGAAGGCAAAAGAGGGAATGAGTGCTAGTGAGAGAGAATACTAGTAAGACATTACTCACAGTCTTATTTACCTAGTCATGGAAGTGATATCTCATCACGTTTTGCTTTATTCTCTTCATTAGAGGCAAGTCATTATGTTCAGCCCACACTCAAGGGGAGATTACACAAGGACATGAATAGCGAATACTACTGGGAGCCCTGTTATAAGATGCCTACCACAGAAGGTTTAGGGAAAGAAGACAGGGGAAAGGGAGAGGTTGAAGGCAAAAGGAAGAGTGGTAATTCATGGATAAAGCTCCTGAAAGTAGAGGACATGGATTAAGACATGCAGGAGAGGAAGGTGCTAAATCTATAGAAAAATGATTGAGGATCAATAATGGATTTTTTTCTTGTGCCCAGGTCTGTTCAAAGTTCTATGTGGTGTATTATATAGCTAATGACCTAATATCTTGAACAGTTGCATACAAATTTCTTTTACTGTTTAGGAATTTACCCAACCTCTCCTTCCCCGCCACCTGCCCAATCCCCGATGAATGATACTTCCATATGTGCACCTAGTTATTGATCAATTAGTACCAATCTAATGGTGAGTATGTGGTGTTTGTTTTTCCATTCTTGTGATACTTCACTTCCAGTTCCATCCAGGTTAATACAAGAGGTATTAGTTCACCATTTTTTATGGCTGAGTAGCCATATGGCTCCATGGTATACATATACCACATTTTATTAATCCACTTATGTATTGATGGGCACTTGGGTTGTTTCCACACCCTTGCAATTGTGAGTTGTGCTGCTATAAACATTCAAGTGCAGATATGTTTTTTATATAATGTCTTTTTTTCCTTTGGGTAAATATCCAGTAGATTGCTGGATCAAATGGTGGTTCTACTTTTAGTTCTTTGAGGTATCTTCATACAACTTTCCAAAGAGGTTGTACTAGTTTGCAGTCAGCAGTGTCTGAGTGTTCCTATCTCTCCCCATCCACACCAACATTTGTTGTTTTGGGACTTTTTGATAAAAGCCATTCCTACTGGAGCTAAGTGATATCTCATTGTGGTTTTGATTTGCATTTCCCTGATGATTAAAGATGTTGAGCACTGTTTTCATATGTTTCTTGGCCATTAGTTTATCCTCTTTGAAATGTTTCTGTTCATGTCCTTTGCCCACTTTTTAATGGAGCTGTTTGATTTTTTTCTTGCTGATTTGCCTGAGTTCTTTATAGATTCTAGTTATCACGCCTTTATCAGATGTATAGCATGCAAATATTTTCTCCCATTCTGTAGGTTGTTCACTCTACTGATAGTTTCCTTGGCTGTGCAGAAGCTTTTTAATTTGATCAGGTCCCATTTATTTATTTTAGTTGTTGTTGTGATTGCTTTTGGGGTCTTCTTCATAAATTCTTTGCCTAGGCCAATGTCTAGAGTTTTTCCAACATTTTCTCCTAGAATTCTTATCATTTCATGCCTTAGGTTTAAGTCTGTTATTCACTGTGAGTTGATTTTTGTGAGAGGTGAGAGGTGAGAGGTGTGGATGCTGTTTCAGTCTTCACTGGGATTTGGATTGGTATTCCTTTGAATCCACAGATAAATTTTAGAAGAAATCTTAATAATATTGAGCCTTTTAATTTATTATTATGCTATATCACTCTATTTAATTGGATATTCTTGAATTTTTCTCAGCCATAATTTATAATCCTTGGCATACAAAATCTTGTGCATATTTTGTTAAATTTAAGCATTTTGATGTCATTAAAGGGTATTTTTAAAATTATAATTTCCAAATGTTCATTTCTTGTCTATAAAAATACAATTATTCCTGAGCGATGCAGGTTGAAGAAAAAATAAAATAAAATAAATACAATTAATTTTTGCATATTATCATTCAACCCTGCCACCTTGCTGAATTCACTATTAGTTCTAGCAGCTGTTTGTGGAGATTCTTTATAATTTTCTACATGAATAATGTTAACTGAGAATGAAGAAAGTTTTACTTCTTTTCTGATCTATATGACTTTTATTTCTTTCTCATATCTTATTGCAATGCCTAGATATCTCCTGTGAAATGTTGAAATAAGTGGAAAAAGCTGACATCATTGCCTTTCTCTCAATCTTAGGGAGAAACATTAATTACATTAATTTTAGGATTAAATATGCTATTAATAGATTAGTCATAGATATTACATATGAGGTTAGGGAAATTTTCTTCTTAGTTTGTAGACAGTTTTTATTATGAATAGATATTGAATTTTTCAAGTGATCTTTCAATATCTATTGAGATACAGTAGTTTTTCTTTTTAAAGACTGTTGATATAATTAATTACATTGATTGCTTTTTGAAATTTGAACCAACCTTGCATTCATAAGATGAACCTGGTTTTCTTATCATGTGTCACCCTTTTTATGTGTTGCTGGATTTTACTTGCTAAAATTTCTGCCTCTGTGATACTGGATTGGAATTTTCTTTTCTTTATTAATCTTGCTAGAGGGTTTATCAATTATACTGATCTTTTCAAAGAACAAACTTTTGGTTGCATTTATTTCCTCTATTCTTCTCCTGTTTCATCCCACTTATTTTTAATCTTTATTATTTCCTTCATTTTACTTGCTTTGGTTTTAATTTGCTGGGTTTTTTTTTTGGTTTCTTAAGAAAGAAGTCTAAATTATTGAACTGAGCTTGTTCATCTTTTCTAACATGAGCAGTTAATGTTATAAATCTTAATGTTTCATTTTCACTGAATCCAAAATATTTTCTATTTTTCCTAGTGATTTCTTCTTTGATTCATGGGTTAATTATAAATATGATACTTCATTTCCAAATATTTAGAGTTTTCCAGATATTTGTTATTTCTAGTTTAATGCCATTGTGATTATACACTATGTGTGATTTAAATCCTTTTAAAGTTGATGAAATTTTTATTATGGCTCAGAATATGGTCTACCTTAGTGAATATTCCATGTGTACTTGTCAGTAGTGGGTATTCTGCTACTGCTGGGCTGACTCACCTATAAATAAATGTAAATTAGGTCAAGTTGGTTGGTAGTGCTATTCAAGTCTTTTATAGCTATACTTATTTTCTGTCTACTTGTACCATCAATTACAGAGAGAGGAGTGAAGTCTCTAACTAAAATTGTTCATCTAAGTATTTCTCCCATACAGTAGCTTAACATCACCAATAGATTCTTATAAACTACAACTTTAAGCAAAACAACATATAAAGAAACCAACTGTTTTTCTCATCAATGTTATAATGAAAGGATGTTATTCAAGGACCTGTTGTATGATGCTTTGCTTAAAGTCGCAGTTTTTAAGAATCGATTGACTATGTTAAGTGAGGGCATTCTATAATAGTATTTTTTTGCTTTATGTATATTGAAGCTCTGTTATTATATATACACACATTTAGTACTGGTCTGTCTTCTTGATAAAATTGACCCTTTTCTGTTAGATTCACTCTCCATCCTTCTTCACCTTGGACCCTATCCCAGGAACCGGAACTTTATAGACTGCATCCTTGCTCTCTGGTTTTAGGTTGGTTTTGGCCATTGAGAGACACCAGCTGGAAATTGGGAGTGTAGAGGGAAAGATGTTTGGATACTTAATTCTCCCTGCTCAGTTGTAGGTTGGCAGTGTTTATGTTCCTCTGTGAAGGCATCATAGATGACTATTGGTAGGTGGCTGTCTCCTACAGCATTAAACCTCATTGGGCTCTGCTATTCCCTCCTTAGGCCTAAGGGTGATAATGGCTCCCTGGTTAGCTCTGGGTGTTTTACCATCACTTTTTGTTTTCTGGTAACCCTGTACACAGCTTTGTATATGGCCCTTCCATTAAGCACCCTTTGGTCACCCCTCTTGAGTACTGTATGCCATTTGTTACCTGCTGGGGATTCTTAATAACGTGTTAATACTACTAGCTTAAGTTATTTAGAGAGCTTATTTTGGTTCTTCCCATCCCACTCACTGGATTCAAGCAAGTTGATCAGTCATTATCAAGGGGTTTATTTGGATATTTTGATTAGAGGAAGAAGGCAGTACTAATGGCTATCAGTTGACCAAATTCTATAAAAGCAGTATCAGGGCACAAGATCCTCATATCTAGGCACTATTTCCTTGCGATTGTTGTGGATAACACTATGTATCATACTTGAGACTTTCCAAGGAGCATAAATCAGTTGCATCGGTACTCAACAAAGCATCAAGTTTTATGGTACGTCAGCTGAGCAGAATAAATACAACACCCACCACAGTAGCCCTAGGTTGTGGTCATAATAGAGATCAGACTGCGTTTTCTAACTTCAACCCATTTATTAGAAGATGTGTGGTATTTGGTTTCAAAAGAGAAAAGAGTTACGATAGGTTTCCTATACAGGAATTGAATACAGGACAAACTGTATTGTGAGGAATGGGTAACAGCAAGTACTCACATCATTATCAGGGCATTTGTATTAGAAATCCTGTTGTTTTTCTTGAATTTCAAGACACTGATATAATGTTCTGACTTAGACTGAAAAGCCTTCTGAGGAGTCGATTTTAAATTACACTTTAAAAAGATAAGTAAAATGCTGCAAATGGACTATATCTTTACAAAAGTGTGCTAACTTGTAAAGAAAGGAAGCAACAGTTTTTAGGCTCAACGCAAGGGCCACCTGACCTACTAGGTGTTCCAACATTGGATTAACTTCATTTTTGCACTCGCCTGCCCTACAGTCCATGAAAAAAAGGCATCCTCCACCCTAACAAAAGAGTTGCTGGCACTAGAGCGGGAAGAAGTGGCGATGGCGCGACTCTGGGTGTAAACAACCACCCGCTTCAGACTCACTTGAGTAATAATCTTCTCTTAGGCCTGGTCAGAGGGCCACCTTGCAGTCCTTAAGCCCGCCTCACCTCGGCCTCAGCAGCAGTTTCGTCCTACAAGGCCCGCCTTTTGGTCGGATGCACCAATAGAAGGTC
>VBSM01000361.1:51114712-51127489 GCA_008086735.1 Cheirogaleus medius | reverse complement strand
TCAGCCTCCCAGAGTGCTAGGATTACAGGCATGAGCCACCACACCCAGCCAGATTTTAGATAATTTTGAATTGGAGTCAATTGTTCAATGCAGTTTATTAAAAACCACATTAAATATGTATGTGTGATACATTTAAATGACAATGGAGAGGTGGAGGGTGTCTTCTCATCCTCATCCCCTGAAACCTTACCAAGAGACTTCCCTGTCTCTGTGCCATGTTATATGTTTTATTGGGAGGACAGGCTGAGTGATACTCTGTAATTCTGAACGTTACAGAATGAGTGAGTTTCTATCTGGGACATAGGTCATGAATATGGGCCAATCTTTAAAGAGGTTAAAGGCAACTGGGAAAAATGGCAAGAGAAAATTACTATCAGAAATTAAGATGGAACATCCTAAGTATAGCCTTCCCTAATAATTCTAGTCTACATTATTCCATTTCTGAACTTATATTGTATAACTATATGATACAATTTAAGATATCATTACATAACTGTTAACCTAAAATATTTTATGTACCTTAATAAGCTATAAACAGCATCTTGTTGATGGTGCAATCTATAATGTTTGAAATAATTTTTGAGATATATACAGCTTTTAATAGATACTTTTGGAAGGTCAGACAAAAGTATATTTTATCTTCTCTCGAAGTTTTCACTACCTGAATCTTACCGTTTAATAAAATAGTCACAAAGCATCAGTCATCCACAAATTAGAGATATTAAAGCTGTGTAATAGATTTGGAAACATTATCCATGTAATTCTTACATGCTTTAACATATACTAATATTAACTCTCATCTTATATTTTTAAATTAGGCAACAACTATACAACTTGGAAACCTTGTTACAGGCCAACTGTGATTTTGGTAAGTTTAAAATGTGTTAGATGGCAAAAAGCATGCTACTTCATTACAGTGAATTGCATGTGGATCCATGATGGTGTAATTATGATATAATAATATGGAGGAAGAGTTAGGCCAGAAGTTCACAATGTAGTATATTTCAAATTCAGAACAAGTATGACTTTTAAATTTCATTGTAGCTAAGAATTATAGGTAAAACTGCAGATATTAAAGGTGAAACTGACTTAAGGAAGCTAGCTAAACTTCTCTGAAGTGAAATGATAATTCCTTTGAAGTTGGGAGTGGGATGGAGAACTGATACTACAAATAAAAAGCACTAGGTAGACCTCATGCTATCTTCTTGATCTTCTTTTCTGCTCTCTGCTTTTTTGTGTTTGCTTTTGGCACTTCATAGATTACCAGTTTTTCAGAGATTGATATAGTTAAGGTAGTGAAGTAAATTGAAGGGCAGTGTGTTTTAATGCAGGCTAGCTGTTGCTTTTTAGCAGTTTTAGTATAGTTTTAGTAGTATTTAGAATCATGGCCTTGTGGACAGCCTGGGTTCCAAAGCCAGCTAATTGTGGGCCTCACACCAATTAATAGTTCCTACCTTGTTGAGTTCTGGTGAAGATTAAATTCCATAATGCTTATTAAGTACTTAACCCATTGTCTGTTGTTAGTGATGCCTGGCAACCAAAGACCACCTGTAACACACTTTTGATCACACAGGTTTATTAGCTTACCAAAACAAAGGAAAATAGAGGAACAGTTGGGGCTTCTCAGTAAAAGGGAGTAGGAAGGGGATTGTGCTACCATTTGAGCTTGTGCTGGCTGCCCTTTTGGGTAAGGTTTAAAGGGGATAAAGCTTTATTCTGGATCAGATGCTGTTAAGAAGCAAGAGCAATTTGGTGATTGAGTATTTCATTTTTTATCTAGAAGGTGGGACAAAGGAAAAGTTGGGGGGTCCTCATTCATAAAGAAGTAATAGTCATGATAGCTGGAAGAGGAGGGATGTGGGTTTTTTTGGATTTGTTTTGGTTTTGTGTGTGTGATTACATAGTGCCTTGTTTATGTGTTCAAACATCATTGCAGAGGTTTTGTTTTTGTCTTGTTTCACCATAATCACAGAGTGGCCCTGTCTCCTTTTTTATATTTTATGAAAATTATTTATTTTTAGTAGAGAACATAGAATGCTAGCTGTTAGCTATCAGCTGTCAGACTTTTGTATTGTTTTCTCAGTATATATTCAGTAAATATTAAGTATTATTGTTTCATTATTATCTAAGGATTCCCTGCTTCATTTGAGGTACCATGCAAGGTGCTGATGATTCATAGAGGAAAACTATGCTGCTAAAGAGTTTGTAGTTGTGTAGGACAGATAGACATGCAGGCATAGGTCAACATGGTAGATGAAAAAGTATCACGAGGGGCATATATAAGCTGCTATGCAAGCCCAGGGTTTCATCTATCTATGTGCCCATCACTAAGTGATGCCAGGTGTGGATCATCAAGGATGGGAAGGAATTAGCTAGGCAAAAGATTTAGGGGACATTTTTGGGACAGGAAAAGTTCCAGGTAGAAAAAAAACTGTATAGACAAAGACATGGAGGCATATATAAACATAAAAATTTAGGGAGCATGGAGTAAGTAGTAATTATGTATGGTTGGATTAGAGTATGTGTGAGAATGATGGATTTGGAAAGGATTAAATCACAATTGGCTTTGTAAGCCACACCAAAGAGTCAGATTTTTATTTTGAAATCTTTCCTAAAAGATTATAGTGGAAAGAACAAAAATACCTTTACTACATAGAATAACCTAAGTAAATTGGGTTCATGGAAGGGGTTTATTATGCAGGATTATTCCCTGAAACACACTTATTAATCTAAAACCACTGCAATGGACTGTTTTTTAAAATGGTTATTTGTTACACTGACATTTTGGCTCTTTTTGTCGCTTAAAAAAGCTTTAAGATTTGTTGGCCAACTTAGCAGTAGTAAAAGATTATCCATAGATCAGCTTGTCCCCACCATGCAGCTGTGTCAGGACTTTGTTTATTAACTCATGTAGCTAGCCTTAGCCCTCACTCCTCTCCGGTAAGCCCTTATGTAGCGTCACTTACTGCCAGGTGCATATAGTTCTTGTTCTGGACGTTATGCTCTTAGGCAGGGGTCCTCAAACTTTTTAAACGGGGCCAGTTCACTGTCCCTCAGACCATTGGAAAGTGCGCACTGTGGGCCCGGGACGAGTTGGCTGCTAAGCAGGACAGGCAGCGGTGGCAAAAACACCCGGCGGGCCGTAGTTTGAGGATGCCTGCTAGGGTTGATTTTGAGTTGAGGCAGAATAACATATATAATAATGTATATTTTGCTGATATTTGTTCTTAAATATAGCTATTAGTGTTACCTTTTCTCAGATACTGCCTTTTTTTTTTTTTTTGGTCTCTAGACATTCTATTTGGGTTTTTTAAATGTCTTTCATTTCTGTCCTCATGCTTATTTTCGTCCATCTTGAATATATGGAGTATGTGTATAACTGCTGTTTTTAACTTTGCTGACTGCTAATTCTTTTATCACTGTCATGTCTGGATCTATCTGTATTACCTGATTTTTCTCCTGGTTCTATGATATATTTTTCTGCTGCTTTGAATATCTAATAATGTTTTATTGTAGGATGGACAATATGAGTTTTGCATCGCTGCTTTCTGGATTTTCTTGCATTCCTTATACTAGGTGTTAAATTTTGTTATGGCTTGTTGAGCACATGGAATCCAATGGCTCTTTTAAAGTTTGTTTTAAATTTTGTTAGGATTTTTTCAAAACAATTTTTAATGTTAGTCTGGTAAATTTGCCTAGTAAGGCTTGGATTCTTTCTGGAGCCTGGTGTATTATGAGGTTTTTTTTCCATGCTTTCTGGTGGGAACTTGAACTTTTTCCCTGGCTTGTGTAAGCTTTTTAGGGAATTATTTTCTTGTGTTTTTCTCTGGCCTTGGTTAATTTTTTCTCATGCTTAAATACATCAGTATTTAGTCAAAGACTCAACAGGGACCTTCTGTACATTTCTAGAGCTCTTATTTTGTGTAGCATCTTTCTTCTTTGGTACTTTTGCCCTGCAAACTTAGACTTCTCTAAACTCAGATCTCATGTCTCCTCATCTCAGTGAGTTGGGCAGTGTTTGGGCTCTCTTCCCCATATTGCAGCTTGGAAATTGTCTCTAGGTGGAAAGCTGGTACAATCATAGGGCATACCTTCTCTCTGGGATAGTGTTCTTGTATTGCCTTGTATCCAGTGCCTGAAAGCTTATTTCATGTTGTTTGTCTGCTTTTCAAGTTTAAGGTGGGACATGGATAAATCTAACCTTTTTACTCCATTTTGTCTGGATGCAGAAGTTCACAGCAGTTATTTTTAAGACAGTACTGCTTTTATAGGCCGAGAATTGTGAAAATGGGTGATGATATGATTTTTTTTATGGGTGAAATTAAGCCACAAAATGCAGTTTAATAGGGAAATATTTGCACAACAACTTTATACTTATGTTCCCGTTGGTTTTGCCAAACTAGTGGCCATGTTTGCTCATTTGAATTCAAATTTAGAAATCAGTTTAGTTTTATATTTAACATGGATGAGACTTTATTGCCTATAATTCTCATCATGTTTTCTCTGCTTTTGTTTAGTGATTATCTCTTACTCATGTTTTGTACATAGTAGCTACCTAGATAATTGTTGCTGATGTAAATGTTAAAGTGAGGGAAAGATGGCATGGGATGAAATTGGGAGAAAGACAGGAACTACTGAAAGGTCATTCAGGGCCTCATAAATCATTATAAGGAGTTTTGATATTATTCTGAATATAATAGGTAGCCTCATGAGTTTTTGACTTGGGGGCAACAGGAATTGATATGCGTTTTAAGCAGATTTTGTATTTAGGTCATAGGGGGAACAAAAGAGGATGTGGGAAGACCTGTTAAGAGCCCTGTTGCAGTGTTGTAAGAGATTACAAGAAAAATGGATAGTTTCAAGGTATATATAGTTATAAACTTATAGGACTCTGAATTAGATATGAGATTAAAGGAAATGGAAGAATTAAGAATAACATAGGCTACTGGTGGCACCATTTAATGAAACAGAAAATGTGGATAGCATGAACGGTTTTGGAAGAAATCAAAGTACATGATATTTGCACTGTCTGAGCAATCCAAGTGTAGCTATTAGTTAGGCAGTTTGACATGCAGGGTCTAGAGTGCAAAGGAGAAGTGTGGGATATAGATAAACCTTTTGGAGTCATTATCATTTATTAATAAAGGAACTGATGAGCTCATACATGTAGGAAGAGATGTATAGAGAGGAGAGTACTCAGGACTGAGTCCTGAGGAGATCCCATGTTAGTAGTATAATTGAGAAAGAGAAGCCAATAAAGAAGAGGTAGGAGAAAGGATATATGAGGAAGAAAGAAGACTGGCAGTCTTTAGTGTCATTGAAGCCAGGTGTGGCCAGTGCTACTGTGAAAGCAAGTTACTTGAGGACAGGTACTGTCCATTATATTGGGCAACATGGGTTTCACTTGTGTCCTTAATAAGAGTTTTTGAGAAGTGGTGTGGGCAAGAACTACATGGGAATCCATGGAAAAGTTACAAGATTGAGAATTGCTACTGGTATGGCTTACAAATTTTTTTGTTCACTGCCCACTGATAATTATTTAAACTGAGTTAACATTGTTTTGGTTTCAGGAAAAGTATCAAACCTACACTGCAAAGCAGACAGTATTAGGCAGCAATGCGTAACATTTCTCCATTATGTTAAAGTTTTCATCTTTAGGTAAGATGTCAGATGAGTATTTTGATTATTATGAATTTCTATCTGTATATTCATCCAGAGTCTGGTTATTTATTTTATCTAATTATTTTTTAGGTATCTGAAAGTACAAAATGATGAGGGTCATGTTCCTGTCCATCCCTATGAGGCTTTGGAGAATCAACTTCCCTCAGTGTTGGTTGATGAGCTTCGTGGGTTACTCTTATATATTGGACATCTATCTGAACTTCCCAGTATTAATATAGGAGCATTTGTAAATCAAAACCAGATTAAGGTTTGACTTGTTTTGTTTAATTTTTAAATTATTGGCTTTTTCTCCCCACAAGGAGAAAAATTTCTCTCATTCATGCAAGAATAATAGAAATTGGTCAAAGAGTGCAGCTCTGGAACCTAACTATCTTTAGTTAAAATTCTTGCCCTCCTCCCCTTTTTTTAATTATGTGCTTTTAGGCAAGTGACATCTTTTGCTTGAATCTCCCTGTGTGTATGTCATGTAAATTCTTAGAGTTATTGAATTAAATAAGTTAATATGCATAAAGTTCTTAAAACATAGTGTCCACTGAATCAATAGCTATTCTCTTTTGATTTATGACAGTAGATGTTTAAAAGTTTTAAAGCAAATAAAATAACCTTTATTTTCTAAAATTTGTATCGTCTTTCTCACTGATAAAGGTTTAGACATCTGCAGTTTATATATTAAAGTAAGATTCAAAAGGATCAACTTATAAAAAATATACTTTCATAACCATATCATTATATGTATTCTGACTTTTGAGACCTTTTTGGAACGTGATTAAGATTGTTTTGACTATGCCCTTTTTTTCCTACCTGTGATAATCATTCCCTCTGAAGCTTGATTTTTAAAAATCTGTATTGGTAGCATGGTTGAGCTTATAAATAATAATGGCCCAATAGATTCTCCATATGGAAATAGGAGCTACGTGAATGACAAATTATGATAATTCACAGTAAGATTCCCTGAACTCTCAACCCCTTCCATTATATTTGACATAACCAATTTGAATAACATTCAGTTTTTATGAATGTATTTTTGTTAAAATATAAGGTACAATTAAATGTTTATATATTTCTGTGAAATTTAACAAAAACAACAAAAAATTGACTTTTTAATCAGAGATCAGTATATATAGTAATAAAAATAAAGTTCCAACTGAATTCACAGGTTGTGTCTAATCCATAGAAAGAAAATAGATAATTGCTTTTAATGATATCATTTAATAAAGATTCATAGGTAGATTGTAAGGAAAGGGATATATTTTTTTATTTCCAGTATCTGTAAATTGGACTGGCTGTTATTTTCTAGATATCCATCAAGTGCATAAGAAAATAAAAATGAATAATTTATCAAGCAGCAGAAATAAAAATTTGTGCACAAGGGTCCTCAAACTAGATTTTGCCTTTCATAAGCTTTTTAATTAGGCAGACTTAAAAAGATAGGTTATTTGAAGCTAAGAAGACTGAACTTTTAAAGCAGGAGAACTTATAGTCTTCAATAAAAAATAAAATTGCAGTAAAATACTGTTCTTTTTTGAAACAACAACAACAAAAAAAGCATCTTTTAAGAATATATATTTTTTATATTTTATCAGTATGAAAAGTCTTGTTATAACTGGCATTATTGAGCATCTATCTTTTATTATTTTTTAGGAACTCTTTTTATTAGAGATATTATTTGTTGGGTATTATGTATTACAGATAATTTCTTCCATTTATCTTTTCTTTTTTACCAATTAAGCTAACTTCCCAGGGAGATGATTTAAGTTTTTTATATAGTTATTTGTCAATTTTTTCTGTTTTATCATCTATGCTGTTTAGAAAAAAATTTTGATTTTTACATTTATCTATCTTTTTTAAAAAATATGCAGTAAGGTGGGAAATCTGACTTCTTTTTCTTGTAAATGAGTAAGTTAATCCTATCTTTCATCAAATGGCTCATGCTTTTTCCACTAATTTGAGTTACCATATTATCTATTTCTCTCTTCCCTGTTCCTTTTTTTTGTAGACAGAGCCTGTCTCTGTTACCCTGGATAGAGTACAGTAGCATCATCATAGCTCACTGCAACCTCAAATACCTAGGCTCAAGTGATCCTCCTGCCTCAGCCTCCTGAGTAGCTGAGACTACAGGCATTCACCACCATTCCTGGCTAATTTTTTCTTTTTTCTTTTTTTTTTTTTTTTTTAGTAGAAACAGGGTCTCACTCTTGCTTAGGCTGGTCTCAAACTCCTGACCTCAATTGATCCTCCCACCTTGGCCTCCGAGGGTGGTAGGATTACAGGCGTGAGCCACTGTGCCTGGCCTTTTCTCTTCCCTGTTCTTGCTTTTGTTTATTATCTATTCCTATGCCAATATTGTTTTTTTAGTGTAGCATTTTATGTTGTTTGTGTGCCTGAAAAGGCAAGTTCCCTCTCCATCATTGTTTCTAGTTGTTTTAATGGAACATGTTATGTCATTGTATTTATTTTTATAGTGATGCTACATGTTGACTGGAGGGAGGTTATTGACAACCCAGTACAGCATAGTAGTTAAAAGTACTGATTTTTGAGTCAGATAGACTTGGGTTTGAATCCTAATACATTAATTGAGAAGTAAATTTTTTTTCTTCTTTTAACCTTCATTTCTTAATGGGGATAACAATAGTGTCTACATGGTAGTCTAAAGTGCTCTCGTTAAAATATTTTATAGGAGGTTCTGGGTACTTTTCACATTAAAAAAGACAGTTCCTAGCTAAATTCTAAAACAAAATTATGAAAATAAGTATTTTAAAAAATTCTCTTACTGCCTTGCAGCTTTAGTAGAATCAGAGGTTGGTTGGAAGGGACCTTTACTATACAAGTCTATTGCATAGCCCCAAGGTGGGTCTATCTTAAAACCACTTCGGTACCGCGTCGGCACTCATAGTCTGCACGGTAGTTTGTGCTGTGCATTGACGACGAATCCGTTTTGCTCTTGTGTGATGAGGAAAGCTTTACAGCACTGAAAGCTTGTTTTACTTTACAGGCAGCTTTAGGAAAATAACTATAATAACTCCTACTAAGGACTTGTTAAAAGGTCACAGATTCGTAGTAACTTATTAGCTGAACGTAGGCACTGCAACTGCAGAGACAAAAGCAAAAGCTTTTGGCTGTCAACTAAAGTCGATGCTTGGCTGTGCGCCTTCATATCACGGCTGTCGGCTAAAGTCTATGCTCAAGTTCATCTGTGGCTGTCTACTATAGTTGACGCTGGGTTGTGCGCATTCATCTGTGGCTGACGACTATAGTCGACGCTGGTACCAAAGTGGTTAAACCAACAGATGAAAATATATCCTGCTTTCAGAGATCTTCAGTGAAAGAATCCTCTAATGAACAAGACAAAAGTTTTCTCTGAGCTTTTGAATAGTGGTAGGTTAATTGGTTCTTTATCCTTGTGTTTATGGGGGAGTATTGTGACATTCTATAAAATACCTAGTAAAGTATTAATGAATTCTCACTCACAGTTGGTAATGTCATTCACAGCTTTTCCCACCATCCTGGCATTTATTACATCTTCACTTAGATGTCCATTGGCTGGTGTTAGAAATTCTTCACATGCTGGGTCAAAAATTGAGTAAGTTAATGGATTTCTGATTTATGTCTTTTTGTAATCTAAACTTTGATTGCTTTTTAAAATTATACAAGTAATAAATGCTTTCTGATATTTTCTTAAAAAACAAATAATAACCAAATGAAAAAGTGGAAGTTTTGCTCCTTTTTTCCAGAGATAACTTTTGGGAACAGCTTAGTTTGTTTATCTTTTCATATTTACTTTCTATCTGTTAATATACATATATAGAAACTCATAGGTAGGATTTTGTTTTTGTTTCTAACCACAGGTGATATCATTTAGCAGTTTTTTAGAGATCTGTTTATGTTAGTACATACAATTCCACTTTATCTATTTAAGGGCTGCATGTTATGGGTCTATATTTAGCCATGTCTATTTTTGAGAATTAAGTTATATCCATTTTTTTTGATATTACAAATAATTTTTCACTGGACATCCTTGTGTATAGATATATATCTTTATGTTCAGTTATTCTGTAGAATCTTAGAAGTAGAATGGCACATTACAGTTTTAATAATGTATATGCTGCTCTTTTGCTATGTAAGTCCTACCAATTTATATAATTAACTGCTAGTGTGCCTTTACCTTATATTCTTGCCAGCAGTGGGTATTTTTAATTATTTTTTTATTTTTTGCCAACTAATACATGGAAAATTACATTGAATTTCTTTTTTGTTTTATAATTTCTTGTTTACCAGTGAAGTTGAACATCTTTACATAATTTTATTATTTATATTTGCTTTATTAATTACTCGTTCATTATATTTTGCAAATTTTCCTCATTTTTTAGTAGAAATTTATATATATTATGGATAATACTCCTTTATTTCATTTATTGCCTCTTTTTGATCTTGCTGTTTGGCATCTTTAAGTTCTATTACCAACCTATCATTTAGGTTGTAAAGATACCACTCCAACAATAATTTTCAATTAATAAATAAATAAATATACATGTCTATATACTTTTACACATGTACATACACATAAACATACAAAGATGTACACAAATATATAATTTCTTCTCTCATGTGGACTCTATTTCATATAATATTTCCTTAGAGTAATACTCAAGTTCACTTACTCTGATATAGGTATAAAGTTTGGTTATCTGTTATCTTGGTTTGCTTTATTTTGTACCACAAAACAATTGCTTGTGGTCAACTTACCAGTATTTGTAAAAAGAATAATGTTTTAAAGGCTTCATTATTAATAGAAATGTGAATGCATTTCTGGTGTTCCCTCTTTTTTTTAAAGTGATGTTGCATTTATGCTTTTCAAAGATAGACTTAATTAGGAAAAGATAAGTTTATTAAATGGTACTTGGAAGGATTAGAAACTTTTTTAGGTAGTATTTATCAGTGCTCATATAAGAATTGTCCTCAAATTCAAATTTTATTTGCAAAACAATTTTTAAAACTGTATATGTTTCGGTTTTGTTATAATGTAAAGGTATAGTCACTTTTCCCTTTCTGAATTAGTAAAATCTGCTATTGTTTTAAATAGAATTTATTTTATTATATTTTCAGAACAAGTTATATTTGGTCATCAGTTTATGAATCTGGCAGGTGACAATTTAACCAATATCAGCCTATTTGAAGAACATTGTGAAAATCTCCTGTGTGATTTAATAAACCTTTCACTCAACAGGTATGACAAGGTAATGCTTTAAGAGTTTATTTGTATTCTTGATACCTAAAGGCAATATTCAGTCCTTAATGCATGTGGTTTAATCTATAAGGATTTAATCTAAAATGGTTTATGTGTTAATTCTCCCAAGTTTATATTTAATTACTATTATCTGGGAGCTAAAAGGTAGAAGAATTTTGATTTAAACATTTAAAACAGGCTGGAATTAGTATTTTGGAACATTTTTTTTAAAGAAACTAGTCTTTCCCATATTATCAAAAATAAATAAAAACAAGATGTTTAGAAAATGACTGAAAGTTTAACTTATATTCAGATAGAAGAGGCCAACCCTTTAATAGTCTATTGTATTGCTGTTATGTAATAATAAAATAAATGAATACTTAGCTAAAGTTATTTGACAGATTTAAAGGGGGGATTTTATTTGCTTCTTTTCAAAAACGATCTGGAATCGTGTGAATTTGTGTATTTTTACTAAATTGCATTTAACATAAAATGTTTAATGGAGACTGATTTGAAGGTGCTAAGGAACATGTTCATTTTTAAGTACTGGAAATGTATAGAGTATTGTCACGTATTTCAGATTATAAACATGAACCCAACTTGTCAAAAATCGAGATTTAGGAGAATCAAGTTTTATAATTTTTTAAAATTTAGATTGTTTATGCATTGATTATCTTTTAAATGTAGTGTGTATGTTTATAGTTGAAGTAATAGTGGATTAACCAGATATGATGTAAAAATTTATTTTTTATCATTGAACAAAATGTGTATATTTATTATATACATCATGATATATGCATACATTATAGAATGGTTGAATAGAGCTAATTAATATATACATTATCTCACATTGTTACCTTTTTTTTGTGGTGAGAACACTTAAAATCTACTCTTAGTGATTTTCAAGAATACAATACGATAGTACATTGTTATTAACTGTAGTCACAATATTGTACTTATTCATCTTGTCTAACTGAAATTTTATACCTTTTGACCAACATCTCCTTCCCCATCTCCCTCACAGCCTTTGGTAACCATCATTCTACTCTCTGCTTCTGAGTTTAACTGTTTTAAAGTCTACATGTAAAGTGAGATTATGTGGTATTAATATTTGTCTTTGTGTGCCTGGCTTATTTCATGGAACATAATATCCTCCAGGTTCATCCATGTTGTTGCAAATGACAGGATTTCCTTATTTTTAAGGCTGAATAGTGTGGTGATGCACTGCATAACAACATTTTGGTCAATGATGGGCCACATATACAAGGTGGTTTTACCATAGAGCCTGGGTATGTAGTAGCTAAAAATGTTTAAGTACACTCCGTGGTATTCACACAAGGATGAAATCACTAATGATGCATTTCTCAGAAAGTATCCCATCGCTAAACAATACGTGACTGTATTCCATTACGTATATGTATTAAATGTTCTTTATCCATTCATCCATTGATGGTCATTTCAGTTGATTCCATATCTTAGATATTGTGAATAATGCTGCAGTGAACATGGGAGTGCAGGTATCTCCTCAACATATTGATTTGATTTTCTTTACATACAGTGGGATTGCTGGATCATATGGTCGTTCCATTTTTAGGACTGTCCATAGCGTTTTATGTAATGGCTGTAATAATTTTCATTCTCAACCAATAGTGTGCAAGGATTTTCTTTTGTCCACATCCTCACCAACACTTGTTATCTTTTGTCCTTTTGATAGTAGCCTTTCTAACAGGTGTGAGGGGATAGCTCATCAAGTTTTTATTTATTTATTTATTTATTTAATTTCAGCATATTATGGAGGTACAAATATTACGGTTATCTATATTGCCCATGCCCCCCCTCCCCCCTCGAGGCAGAGCCTCAAGCATGACCAT
>VBSM01000361.1:51082148-51114612 GCA_008086735.1 Cheirogaleus medius | reverse complement strand
TCAGCCTCTGTGGAAAGCAATATGGAGATACCTTAAAGCGATACAAGTAGAGCTCATCAAGTTTTAATTTGCATTTCCATGATGATTGGTGAGTGATGTTGAGCATTTTTCACCTACCTGTTGGCCATTTGTATGTTTTCTTTTAAGAAATATCTATTTAGGTCCTTTTCCCATGTTTTAATTGGGCTATTTGTTTTCTTGCTACTGAGTTGTTTGAGTTCCTTATATATTTTAGATATTAACCCCTTATCAGATTATGTGTTTGCAAATATTTTCTCCCATTCTTCTGTAGATTTTCTCTTCATTTTGTTGATTGTTTTCTTTGCTGTGAAAATTGTTTCCTTTTTGGTTCACTATAATCCCATTTGTGTGTTTTCACTTTTGTTGCCTGTGCTTTTGGGGTCATATCTAAGAAATCATTGCCTGTGCCAGTGTCATAGCTTTTCCCCTATGTTTTCTTCTACTGGTTTTATGGCTTCAGGTCTTACGTAAGTCTTTAATTTATTTTGAGTTGTATATGGTGTGAGATAACGGTCTAAATTCATTAATCTCTGTGTGGATATCCAGTTGTGTCAACACTATTTATTGAAGAAACTACTTGCCCATTGTGTATTGTTATCACCTTTGTTGAAAATCCATTGACCATAAATGCATGGATTTGTTTCTGGCCTCTTTCTTATGTTCTACTGGTGTCAGTTTTTATGCCAGTACCATAGTTATTTTGATTATTATAGCTTTGTAGTATATTTTGAAGTCAGGTAGTGTGATGCCTCTAATTTTGTTCTTTTTGCTAAAGATTGTTTTGGCTATTCAGGGTCTTTTGTGGTTCTGTACAAATTTTAGGGTGTTTTTTTTCTATTTCTGTAAAAAAGGGTCATTAAAATTTTGGTAGGGATTGCATTGAATCTGTAGATCATTTTGGGTAGTATGGACATTTTAACAATGTTAATTATTCCAGTATGAACACAGGATATCTTTCCATTTGTTTGTATCTTCATTTTTTTTTTTTATCAGTGAGTTATATTTTTCAGTGTACAAGGTTTTTCACCTCCTTGGTTAAATTTATCCCTAAGTATTTTTTTTTTTTGTAGCTATGTATTATGAGTGGAATTGTTTTCTTTATTTCTTTTTTGGATAGTTTATTATTTTATTAAAATGGTACTATATTTTGTATATCGATTTGGATCATGCAACTTTAGTGAGTTTCTTTATCCTAATACTTTTTTGGTGGAGTCTTTAGGGTTTTCTATGTATAAGATTATGATGTCTGCAAATAGTGACAATTGAACTTCTTCCCTTCCCATTTAGATTCTTTCTTTTTTTTGCCTAATTGCTCTGGCTAGGACTTCTAGTAATATTTTAACACTTCATTTTTTACCATATATTATGTCAAATGTATATATAACATATTCATAAAATAGTGACTACGTTGTGAATTTCAGAAGTCTAGCAATATTTGCAACTATAGTGTATATTTTCTGCATCATCTAAGGCTATTGAGGACATTTTGTTACAAAATGGTAAATAATGTGGCAATTATTTCATCTTTATAAATCTCTAATAATTATATATATTCTGTCCTATGAGAATTTTTACTGTGCTTTACAGTGAATCAAAATTTCTTTTCATCTTTTTGTTTGTTTGTTAGTTTGCTTTTTACCATTTTTTTGAGAAATAATCTTGTTCTGTTGCCCAGGCTGGAGTGCAGTGGCACAGTCATAGCTCGCTGTAAACTTAAACTCCTGGGCCCAAGTGATCCTCCTGCCTCAGCCTCCCTGGTCACTGGAACTACAGGCATGCACCGCCATGCCTGGCTAAATTTTTGTTTTTTGTAGAGATGGGGTTTTGCTATATTGTTCACACTGGTCTTGAGCTCCTGGCCTCAGTTATCCTCATACCTTGGCCTCTGAAAGTGCTGAGATTGCAGACATAGAGCCTCCATGCCCAGATCAAAATTTATCTTCTAATCTTGTCATTAGAAATCTGTTGTTGTTGTTGTAAGTGAATTAGGTCAAGACGAGCAAGCCATTGCCCCAAAGCCAAATCTAGCTTACTACCTGTTTTTGTAAGTAACATTTTGCTGGAACACAGATCTGTCTATTCCTCTTATCTGCTGTTGGTGGCTGCTGTTTGTACTAAAATGGCAGAGTTGAATAGTTGTGACAGAGACTGTACTGCAACAAAATCTTAAATATTTGCTATCTAGCCCTTTACAGAAAAAGTTTATGACCACTGCACTAGGTGACTAAAGCAGAGGTTTTTGTTTTGTCTTATCTTGTTTTTTGTTTTTTTTTAGTTGAAAATCAAATTCATTCTGAACTTTTGGTTTAAAATGGAAATTTATTTTAAGAGTTAATGAAATGGCACATTTTTCATAAGTAATTTTATCTAAGAATAAGTTTTAAGTTATCTAAATCAGTCTTTTAAAACAATTTAGGAGATATGTGACATGTAAAATTCTGTTCTCTTATAAATAACTTGTTTTGGTTCTTTGCCACAGGTTAGACCTTCTGAATCATTAATGAGTCATCATTGCCCATGTCTATGCATTCAAGAATTGTGGGTTCTACTCATTCATCTTCTAGACCACAGAAGTAAATGGTCTTTCTCAGAAGTAAGTTGGAAAATAGATATGTTGGTTATTGTTACTAACTTTTATGTTGAATTTATCTAGTGGTTTGGGCCAATAAAAATCTTCGTAACTTCTTTCATTATAATAAGGCAATAACAACCACCAAACAGAGCAATAATGGAGTACTCAATGCCTACTTTATTTTTTAACCCTGTTTATGTATTGATTGATCAATTGATTGAGACAGGGTCTCACTGGTTGCCTGAGCTATAGTGCAGAGGCACCATCATAGCTCACTGCAACCTCAAATTCCTGGGTTCAAGTGATCCTCTTGCCTCAGCCTTCTGAGTAGCTAGAACTATAGGTGTGTGCCACTTCACTGGTTGTTTTTTATTTCTTGTAGGGATGGGGTCTTTCTCTGTTATTCTGGTCTTGAGTTCCTGGGCTCAGGTGATCTTCCTGCCTTGGCCTCCCAAAATGCTGCAGGCATGAGCAACTATGCCTAGCCAACCCTATTTATTTTTAACCACAAGTTAGTAATATGAAAAATCTAAGAGAAGTATAAGATTTGAGTCTTATTTTCTTAAGTTTATTTTGTTCTTAACAGGAACCTTTTAGGCTAAATATTTAATACCCTCTAGTAATCCAGAAAACATTTTATTCAGGAAATATGGCAGATTTAGAAGATTTGGGGGTAAATAAAACAGAGGTTTCTTTTACTCAATTTTACAGCATATTTCAAAGAAGGAGGAAAAGAAACACAAAGGGGAAGATGGGAACTTTTCTTTCGCCTCATTCTCAGTTGAGTATTTAGAACAGGGCTTTATTTTATTTCAAGTTTTGTAGATTATCGAAAAAGAGAAATATCCATAGGCGGAAGTAAGTGTGAACAATCCATTGTGAAGTAATACTAACAATTTTTTATAGTATATGAAAAAGTACTTTTGATTTTTCATTTTTTTTTAATTTCCTAGTTTTCTATAATTAGGGATTTAGGTGCTGCTATCCAATTTTAATAACAACTGTATTTTTGTAGGTTTACAAGCACTATTTATGTTTTAGTGGCAAATAAGTGTAAATTTTATCAGCAAATAAGTGTAAATTTAATGTAATTTTGCTTATTATCGAGTAAGAATTTTTTTCTCCTGGCATTTTGGTTTGTCAGAAGTAGATTTTAGCTTTCTATAAGGAGATTTAAATGTTAAAAAGTCTCAGTGATTTTTTTCTTTTTGATCATTTGCTAGTTTTAAAAGTTTTGTTGACATGGCGAACATTAATTTTTTTCATTTTCTACAAACTTACTTAATTGTAGGAATTTTGTATTTCTTTAGAGTTGTTATTGTTTTATGAAGCTCAATCTTGAAGTATAAACCACATATAGGTAATGTAGACATGTTCATCCTGTTGCCAGTTGTCTTTTTTTATTTTTTAGATTTTTAAGCAGAAAAATGGGCACAATTTAAGATATTAAATTATATAAATTTGCAGAGTAATATGTACTATTTAACCTAAGTGATATACATGCTCTTCATTTTATATGATAACTATACTTATCTTAAAATAATGAAAGTCTTGTCATTTCATTTTTTTAATACAACTAAAATAAGTTATATTATTCACAAATTTTGAGGCCTATTTTATTCTGACAGTAAAATTAGATGTTTCCATTTCTGAGAGTAAGATGGTTTGAACTTTCTGCTAAAAATAAGCTAATCATTCTGGATACTCTATAACAAGCATTTTAAATGTGTCACTAAGCTGGCAGAAAATAAGAAGTACTGAGACCAAATACTAAAGGCAGTTGGGAACTCGGGAGAGCTGAACATCAAAGCTTCCTCATAACCTTATAGGCAGTTGCTGAACTGTGTATACTTGAACTTTCGCTTTCAGGCATTATAGGGTACACAAATGGAAGACAAAGTTCAGAGTTGACCTAAGTTGGTAGCCTACTAATAAACCAATCATTCATTAAACTGAGCACTCAAGAAGATGAACTAGAAACTCAACTAAATTTCTAAGGAAAACTGCTTGTCTTTAACTGTGGTGCTTTACAGAAATTTAAGATTGCTTCTATGTATTTATTATTGCAGTCCACGCCCTTATGCAGGTTTATAGGCTGAGTTCATTTAAAATTTCAAGCCATTGACTTACAAGTAGCCAAGAACAACCTGTGGATGAATGCTTAAACTTGTATCTTTCCACAATACCTTCCCACAAAATATAGAACAGCAAGAACAAATAAAACTATAAGTGACCCTTGAACAACATGGGGTTTTGACCACTCCTCATGCAGTAAAAAACCATTATAACTTTTGACTCCCCCAAAACTTAACTACTAATAGCCTACTATTCATCAGAAGCCTTACTGATAACATACACAATTAACACATATTTTGTATGTTATATGCATTATATACTGCATTCTTACAAAAAGTAAGCTAGAGAAAACAAAATGTTAAGACAATCATAAGGAAGAGAAAATATATTTACTATTAATTTATTAAGTGGAAATTGGTCACCATAAAGGTCGTCATCCTTGTTTTCATGTTGAGTAGGCTGAGGAGGAGGAAGAGGAGGTGTTGATCTTGTCTCAGGTGACAGGAATGGAAGGAAATCCAAATTTAAGTGGACTCATGCAGTTCAAATCTTTGTTTTTGTAGGGTCAGCTGTACACAAAAACATACTGATATCATAACTGCAAGATAGGAATGCTCAGAGCTGTAAATTTAAAAAAGTAAAAACCACTAAAGCTCTTATCACAAGCCTGTCTAATAAGTCAAGGCAGTCTGGAAAGAACTGCTCAGAGGAGAGAAGAGAACTAGAAGTGGTCATAGAATTGGTCTAAAACTATTGCCAGAATGTGAAAATACTGAAAAAGTTTCCTTGTAGAGCAGGGAACTGATGATAGGAAAGGAACTTAAAAGTGTGTGTATGACAGTCTCTTAAGACAGAGTTTCTAGAGAATAAAAAGACAAAAAGAGAGTCATGGTAACTTTTAAAGACTAGATGGTAAAGGGGACAAGAAGTGAAAGCAGAAAATTTAGCATCTTATAAAACAAAACACCGCCACCACCACCACCAACAACAAAAATCAAAGGACTTACACCAACTTTTCCACCACCACAACCATCCAAAAAAAAAGGAGATCTAAAAAAGAAATGGAACTTTGGTACATTGTAAAAGAGACTACCCCTGAACTAGAAAGCTTTTAAACTAGTCCTAATCTACAAAATGAAGAGAATGAAACTAAGAAATCCTTTATGAAGTTACTAGAAGAAAACCGAGAACAGAATTGATATACTTCAGCTGATGATACCCTCTCTCTAGAAACAACTGTAAAGCAGAAGAAACTTGTAAGACAGCACTGCAAATCGAATTAAAGATGCATAGGCAACATCTGGGGGTAAAAAAACCCCACCTTGAATAAGGTACTCAAATGTTAAAAACAAATGAGTAGAAAACCAGGGATGGATGAACAGAGTAAATTGAATGCAGGAGAGAAATGGGAAGAATAAAATGGTATTATAATTGACTCAATTATAAGATGCCCAAGGGAGAATAGATTTAAATGAAAATATAATAAGGGTCATGGAAGAAAGGCTGAAAAACAAGTGAAGGAGTAAAAAGGAGGTAAAAAATATAAAGAGTTAGAGAGAAAATTGTCAAAATGGAAGATAGGCAAAGATGAAATAACCATACATATAAATGGAATCCCTAAGAATAAAACAAAGCAATGGGATACAGCTAATATTCAAAGCTGTAATCTAAGGAAACTTCTCAGAAATAAAAGAAGACCTAAATCTACATATTGAAAGGGCCTATTGGATAATATGAAAGATTAACCCTAAGCAATCCATCCCAAGACATGTCCTACTACAACTAGTTGACTTCAAATATAAAGAAAAAAATCTTCAAGTCTCTAGGAAATCTTCCAAGTTCTCTAGGCATAAAAACCAAATTACTTAAAAGAACAAAATAATTTGACTGGTAGTAGACTTCTCAAAAACAACATAAAAGCAACGCAACAATGGAAACATGAACCTGGAACATCTTGTACCAGAAACTAAGGAAGTGCTCAAAAAATAATGAAGACATGTCAAAAGGACACAAGAGCCAGCATAAGCGTCTGATTCTGTACTGATATAAATAAGTAAATAAATGAGGAGAAAGAAAACTCTTCCTAATAAATGTAGGGGAAAGTAGTAACTAGTGTTAGTGTAAGACAGTAACTACTAAATAGTGTAAGGAATCTGGCAGATACTACCTTAACCAAGTAGTAAAAGTTAATCAGTAGGACAAATTGATATCATGTACCCCCAATATGGCACATTGATTGAAAGAACAAAAAGGTTTCTGTGGTTTTCCTGCCAAAAATGTCTAATACCAGTCTAATCATGAAGAAACACCAGTTGAATCTAAGTAACTGGCCTGTATACTTCAAAAATATCAAGGTTATGAATGATAAAATCTGAGGAACTTTTATAGATTAAAGGAAGCTGAAGGGACATGATGGCGAAATACAAAAGTTGGGTCTTCAAAATAACTAAAATTGGCCAATCTTTCTTGAGATGATTACAAAAATAGTCAATACTAGAAATAAAAAAAGGAACATGATTTCAGATTCTGCATATATTAGAAAGGTAAGAGATATTGCCAACAACTTTATTTCTAATAACGTTAACATTTATATGAAATACCTAGGAAAAAAATACCTAGAAAAAAACTTACTAAAACTCATTAAATGTTCAACAATAGTTTATTAGATAAATGTTTTACCATGTAGTCATATACTGGAATATTCCAATGAACTAGGGATATACTCATTAATATGGATGAGCTTGTCAGAAACAATGTTGAGCAAAACAAGTTACAAAAGAGTAGAAACAAGACACAAAAGAGTAGAGACAAGACACGTAAGAATGCAAATATACATTAAAACAAAAACAAAACAGGTGAAGTCACACAAATTGTGATATAAGCCCGCATACCTGTGTGACAAAACTTACAAAAGCAAGCAAATGATTTATCATAGAAGTCTGCAAAATTGTTACCCCTGGATGAAAAAAGAAGTGATTGTGGGTACATATGGGGTCTTCCTAAAGTATATGACTACATGTTCTAATTCTTAACCTAGGTATTTTTACTGTTATTTATGTTTTGCATGTGTTTTATATTCTCTTTTGTACATACGTGTCATTATAAAAATGGAGGAAAATCTTAAAGGTTGTTGAAACTGTCTTTATCTGAATCATATTACCTCTCTTTCTATAGTCATTTTGGAACTGGTTGAATAAAGTACTTAAAACACTCTTTGAAAAATCAAGTGACCAGAGAAGACCCTCTGTGCCTGTAATCCCGTCCAGGGACCCATTAGGTTTTTGTTGGTGGATTATTACTCATGTAGCATCATTTTACCAGTTTGATCGCCATGGAGTACCAGATGAAATGGTAAGATCTTATTCTTTTAAATTTTCTTACATTATCTTTTTTTTCTCTATACATGTACATATTGTATAGTGTATATATTATCAATTAATATGTATTATTTAGACAAATTAGAAAGTGAGCAGAAAAAACAAAAAATCAGATTATAATCCTACAAAGATAAATTATTTGTATCTATGTATAATGTTTATGCAGATATCTATAGACCTTTCTGTAAATATCTTGGGAAAATTATAAAGTTTATGTTTTTAATGTTTGATTAAAGAAAAGCAACCTGTAGGCTTGATATCTAGTCCTGGCTGCACTACTAAATAATTTTGTGATCCTGAGTAAATTAGTGTACTTAAACCTTTCTAGCAGTAGCCCTCTGTTCCCTCAACCAAAAATCATGGGATTGGATTGTTCCAAATGTTGCATCATCTAGTTCTAAAATCTGTAAGATTAGCAAAGAAATGTCTCCAGAAATGAATTACTTATTTTTGTGAATAATTTAATAAAAGTATTTCTTCAGAGTAACACTTCTTTAGAGAAGCTTTTTAAAAGAATATTTATCTATTAAACAATGATGAAGTTTGCTTCTAATAGGATAGAGATTTTAATTAGTGTATTAATTTCTAGTTAGAAACATTTTTTACAAGGTTACTTAAAAAGCTCTATGAATAAAACCAGCTTGTATATGTTTATTTGAAGCCCTATTTGTATATAATCTGTTCCATATTCAGAAATGAATAGTATTTATAGTATTATATCAGCCTATCAATTCCATGAAAGAAACATCTACACTCATGAAGCCCCTGTGTCTATATTTTTAAAATTGGTCTTTTTTATGGGGTGATTTTCATACCTAGCTGATCATCGGACCTACCTATGAGTTTTTAAAAATCCAGATTTCTGTGTCTCATCTGTGGAGATCCTGATTTAGCTATCTGATTTGGAGTTTGGAAATCTTTATTTTTAAAACATTCCATGATTCTCATCCTCTATGAGGAACAGGAACCATTGTTCTGTGAGACATGTTCCTTGATGGGCCTGATAGATTTTCTCTTGGAGTATTGGACAAACTCAGGTTTGAGAAATCATCCATGGAATCTGAGGGTCAGTTTGTATTAACATAGCATCTAGAAATGGAAAAGGCCTCAAGAAGTCTTCTAAATGATCCCCCTAATAATAAAAGACCCTTTAAGAGATCCCTGGATAAGGTGAAATAAGTCAGAAATTGTTTGAGAAGTTCATATACAGCTCAGCTCAGTATCAATGTATTTAAGTATTCTACCAGTTTATTGAGAGAAATCCGTAGAATGAGTTTCTCACAGAGAATTATGTGTCCTTTGTTTCTGTCCATCATTATTTACCATGCTAATACAGAGTAAATAGTCAGTACATTGTAGCAATATCCATTATTAATATAGTAGCCCTTTTAAGTTTTTTGATAGAGTTTATATGCTAATGTTTCACATCTTTTAATTATTAGAATATTAGAATGACATTAAAGGAACTCAAAAAATTTACCTGTAATTCTAAAATGTTTAACATAAGCATTTTCATTTCTCTTCCAACATTAATTCCTCCAAGTACATATTTCTTATTTTAATCAGTGTATATAAATATGGTAATTAGTTAAGCATGTTTGAGTTCCTATTGTGTGTTATCATAGTATTAGGTGCCTATGAGAGGATACACATGAAACAGATTATACTGCCTCTTGCTTTACGGAACAGGCTTTTAGGTTATTAATTCTTGTTGAAACTTCATTGACACTTACTTGAGTGAGTGGCATATTTCAATATTGGTTGATATTAACCCCTAGATACTCTCAGTGTGGTAGGTAATCTAGCCACATTAATATATATATGTGTGTGTGTATATATATATATATATATATGTCATTACTATTACTATTGTAAAGTTAAATTGCACTGGTACAACTCCCATGGTTGCATTGCCGAAATCACTGTTCTATTCTATACAGGGAACTCCAGAGGAGATTATTGCTTTTATTACCTCTTAATCAAGATAGTAAATGAGTTGTTTTTGTTTTAAATAGCCTAACCTGTGTTTTTTAATATTTGTCAGGAGCTTCTGTGTGATTTTCTTTTGCCAAAATGCTTTTTTAAAAAAATCTTATACTTTTAAATTATGTAGAAGGTTTTAAAAGAGCCGTGATATTTGAAAAAGAACCTTTCATATGATAAAAATAAGGATGTCTAGTATATATGTGTATACGTACATTTAAAATAAACCTTGCCTTTATGAATCCTCAAAGAGTTGGAAATATTTCTGGATTTCTTAAAGGCTTTTAAAGAAAAACTCAAGCTCTCTGGTTAGTAGTTTTCATTAAAGGTAAAATGTATTATATATTCCATTTGCAATCTATTTAATAATCTCACAGTGACTACAATAATTAATCTCAATGAAGTGTTATGAAGAAGGTAAGAGGTTAATATATCCATTTTATAGGTAAAGAAATTGAGGGGCGCAGTGGCTAAATATTATCCTATTTTAGCCCATAGATAAACTTGCTATTGGTATTCTCCTAAGGATTGCCCCTTACAAATAGGTCTTTGGTAGGGTAAGGTAACCATGTGTTCTAGTTGCCAGGACAGTCCCTGTTTATGCCTATTATCCACTCATCCTGTCTGGTTAATTTTTCCTTTTACTCTCAAAAGTATCTCAGTTTGGTGGAAAAATCAGATAGTCATTCTAATCTATGAACATAAAGGCATCTTGGCTCATTCTTTCAGAAAGATTATATAGGATGTTAATTTGGGTCTGGGATATATTTAGATCAGAATTTTGAAAATTGCCTAAATTCTTTTTTTACTCTTTATGATATATTAGCATAGCAAACTACAATAGAGGAAATGGTTATGCAGTAAGCATACTTTAATCTAAAAAGCAATCTAGTGTGAGAGATGATATGAAGTAATAATGGCTAGTGATATGTTCTTCACTAGAGAAATATCTCTAATCTTGTGACAACATGGAGATGTTTCAGTTTTTAAATGTGAACTGCCTTGCCCTGAAAGTTACTGTGAAATCTTTCCCTGTAAATAGGTTTCAGATATGGTTAATTATTTTTTATTTTAAAAGTTTCTGAAACTTGAAGTTTTGCTATCGTGGATTTAAATCACAAATATAGCCAATTTCTTATTATAGGAGTATAAGAAAAATTTGGTATCTCACTTCTTATGTTAGACGCTTTCATATGTTAGACGATTTTCATACATTTCTGTTTCATGCTTTTCTTTCAACCTAGATGAGAGTGTGTTATTCTCTCACAATGTCACTCATCAATTTTAAAACCGCATACAATTTAAAGAGGAAAATTACTTTTGGGCATTGCAGGGGTCAGTTTTAACAGTGCTTTCCCTGCCCAGAACATAGTGCAATCAATCAGCCTAGCTGATGCTCATCTTTGAGAAGTCTGAAATAGTAACCATATAAAGGTGTGAAATGTAACCTTAACATGAGAGTTGCACCAGGCTACCTTGTCTGCTGGAAGTGGGGTATAGAGGATCTATTTTATATTTCTGGTCGAGATAAAACCTATACTAAAGCTTAAATGGGTATCTTAATTTTAACGGTGGGATAAGAAATATAAAATGTAGCCCCAAACTGATGACTTCTTACCTCCTTTTTTTCAGCAGAATTAACTTGGTATGTAGAAAAGAGGTTACAATGGTATAATTTGGTATGTGGAAAAAAATGCTGTAGCTGCACAAGGTTAAATGGTTTTGTAGAAGAAAAATCTGTACTTCCGTTACATATTCTGTTACATTTGATTTGGGCATGGTAGAGTTGCCATTTTTTCCTTTGAATTATGATTTTTGTTTTAGATTATAGCCACAATGCTGATCCATATAGTTGAAATTATTTAGGTGAGAATTACACTATTTTTCTGTAATTCTTGTAATTCAAATACCTCGATAGAAGAGAACAATTGAAATATACTCATTAACACTGTCCATTTGTAAAGCTAAAACTTAAATTACTTCAACCCTGTCATGTTCCTCGTTATTTGCCACTAGTAGTGACATTTTCTTAAAAAAGAATGTTATAAAAATGAATTGCTGAAATCTGGGGAAAACCTACTAAGGAAAAAAAATTAGTTACTAATACATGGTAGAGTAGAAGGCATACTGGCTTTGGTGCCAGACCAACTTGGATTTGAATCCATTCTCTGACTTGTACATATATGACCTTTTGTACATATAAGACCGTTTCTGTGAAATGGGAAACATTTTTTTGTAGAAGTAATAAATAAAGGGCCTAACGTAATGTACATATAGTATTGATAGAACAAAATTATTTTTTTGATTGGGGGTGTGGATTTTAGGGCCAACTGCCAGGGTAGGGACTGCCTTCACTTCTGACACCAATTGCAAGCTGGGGGATTCCCAAAACTGTCCTCAGGTTTGATAATTTGTTAGGACACATTGAACTCACTGAAAGCCATTATACTTATGGTTATGGTTTCTTACAGGGAAAGGATATAGATCAAAATCAGCCAAGGGACAAAGCACATAGGCCAGAGTCTAGGAGAAGTACCAAACGTGGATCTTCTGTTATTCTTTTCCCATGGAATCAGGATATGTTAGTCTCCTGGCATCATTGTGTGGCAGTATATAGGGAGTGTTGCAACCAGGGGTGCTCACCCAACTCTCAGTGTCCATACTTTTTATTGGATCTCCATTATGTGGGCATGAACTGTTGATTACCCACATGACTGATTTCAGTCTCCAGTGAGCCTGACAAGACCCTGCTCTAAGACTACATAGGTGTGACCAACCTTTGCTCTAATATTGTTAGATTATTCAGTGTGACCATAGGCCCCCAAGCAAACAAAGATGCTCCTATCAGGCCCAGAGATTACCTCCCAAGAAACTAAGGGCAAAGGCCAGATCTCTTTAGGCAAGGCCACATTCTTTACTCTGCATTCTCTCTTGAAAATTATTTTTTTGCATTCACTTCATTTATATAAATGTATTTCAAAAAAGTCAATAATTCTTTTACTAAAAGTAAGTCATTGTGTTAGTAATCTCTTGCATGTAACAAAAATGTAGCAGCTTAAGACACAAATTTATCTCATACTCTTAGTTTCTGAGAGTTAGGCATTCAGGTCAGCTTTGCTGGCTGGTCTGGCTTAGGATCTCGTGAGGTTGCAGTCAAGCTGTCAGCCAGGGTTTCAGTCTCTGAAGACTTAACTGAGGCTGGAGGATTTGCTTTCAATCTTACTTACATTGGCAGAATGCTTTAGTTACTCATCATATAGGCTGTTCTCAATATGGTTTTTCCCAGATCAAGTCAACAGAAGAGAGTGTTGTCAAGATGGAAGCTTCAGAGTCTTGTAACTTAATCTTAGACGTGACATACTGTCACTCATTGGCATTGATAGTCTATCAGTGACAGACGAACCCTGGTACACGGTGGGAAGGGATTACATAAAACATGAATATCAGGAGAAAAGTGCCATGTTAGAGGCTAACAACCATAGCCACTAAGTATCGTTATTAAGGAGATATTTATTTAGTTATTTAGTACAGTTAGCATCTTACATAAACAGTGCCCAACCTTTTAAAATCATGAAAATATTGAATATGCTTTAACCCTTTATTGGTCATTTGAGTTCATCCTTATGAACATCATATTCATTATAATAGGGTATGATTAGGGTCTTTGCCCTTACTTTTTAAGGCCTCTGGTTTTGCTTTTTGAAGTATTATGATTACTTTTTACACATTTTTTTATATTAAAAACTAGTCATTTCTTGCTTCCTCTTGGACGTGCTTTGCTTCTGGTTATGGCCAGTATCCACATATCCAGACCTTTAAGAACTGAGTATTAAGTGAACCGAGTATCTTGTGAGAACATATTCCAGTCTTTCCTGTTGGAAAAATGGAATTGTTTTTAGTGTCTAGCCTTTGTGAAAGTTCTTTTTAGCTTTCATCCTTACTGTGGAGAGTTTTCTAGAGAGCTGAGGTTGCCAGATAGTTGGCCATTGGCTAAATGAGGTAGCATTGTGCAAAGTTTTAAATTTTCTATATAAGATTTTTAGTTACTTTTATTTACCAAAGTAGATGGTCTCAGGGCTGTTATGCATAAGATGAAGGAAAAACTCTCTAGTGTTACTGGAGAATAGGGAAGAATACTCAGCTTTACTCCAAAAAATACATTTAGATATATAAAGGTTTTTTATATTAAATTATATCTGATAGCAGAAATTAAATATTTATTAAAATATTTATAATCTTATAGAAGCACTAGTGTTTAGTACAACTTCTCTGATAATTTTATATTGAATTGGAATAGTTGTAAATTTTTTTCCATTAAGTCCATCAATTAACTCTTTGCCAAAGTAACATTAGAAATTCAAGAAATTTCAGTGATGCTTGATGATGAACAAAATACACTTCACACTTAATTTGTTATACCATAGCTTTAAATATATTCATAATGAAGAGCAATAATTTTGATGCAACAGTATTTTCTGCCTTTCTAGAGACAAATGGAATCAAATTGGAGCTTTGTAGAAGAACTGCTGAAAAAGTCCATCAGTATTCAGGTATGCAATTAAAGGGAGACAATTTGTGGACTTTGCTAAATTTTTATGTTACAAATTTTATTTATAAAACCAAGTAAATTGTTAAAATAATTTAAGTAACAAACTTATTAAAAACTTATGATAAAATCGTTCTTCGAAGGGTCAACTCACAGTAGTTCCTTTTAGTGACTATCCATTAAAGAATTTTATTTTTAACACTGAGCTGTCAGTTAAAAGACAAAGATAATTATCCTAGTTGGTGACTTTGACAAAATGTATGCAATATAAATAGTAGATGCTTGAGAACTATAAGCCATTCCTTGACTGTATGATATCAAACTAGGAGACATGATGAGGGAGATAGTCAGTGGCACTGGAAATTCAGCTATATCCTCATCACAGCAGGAAGGTGACTTGCCTTGCTGAGCAATTTGTCTTACAGGCTTGAATAATATTCTAACTGATAAAGTCCTAGTTTCTGAGCACTCATTTTATACCTTATCATTTTTCTTTCTGCAGAGCTGTTAATGTAGTGTTTCATGGCCCAGAGGTCAGACTTGACCTCCTTTTAAAACAGTTTTAAATATACTATTCATCACATCGTTAAATATGTTGTATTATAGCCTTGTAAAGTTTTGCAATGTAAGTTATCGTTTATGTAAGAGTCTACACAAAATTATAGCAAAGAATATTTCTTAATTTGGGAAATAAGTACTTTTCTCTTAAGAAATAAAGAATTTTTGAAATTTGAAGAGAAATAAATACCTATTATTTGCATTAACTGTGACTTTTTCAGGTGAAACATAAATACATTAGTTATAATATGAATCTTCTAATTATGAACTAAGAATTCTAGCTTAGAATGCCAACGAATTCTGTGTGTGTAAATTGTACCAGAAGCAAAAGCTCTATTATCCTTTTAGAATCTTTCCTACAACCACTGTAGAAGTTTTTGTTTATTTATATTTCGTTTTTGTCCAGTATTATTTTAATTGGTCTCCTTCACTCTTTTTGAGAACACACTGATTTAGTAACTTAAAAAGTTTCTATGTATATTTATTTCAAGAATGTAGAGAATCACTAAAAAGTGGTTGTGAAATGATAAGACATATTTTACAGTGGTTATTGTCATTTGCATCAGTTATTAATCCAGTCTTAATGCCTTAGCATAGCTTGGCTAAAACCACAAAGAATTTCAGTAAAGTCTGGATAATGTTTTTATGGGTTTTTTTCTGTTGACAGTTCCTGCATCTGGAGCTTTAATTTCCAAATTAAGTTGAAATGCTTGTGTCCTTTAAATTTCCTTTGTCTAGACCTTTGTTTCTGTTGTATTTAATAATTTTTAAACTTTCAGCCCTAATAATGTATGAATTTGTGGTTTGTTCAGCTAAGTTTTACATTACAGAGTATTTCTTAGGAGAATCTAAAGGTTTATATGGATAAATGTATATCAATACATATCTCCATCCTGGTCAGGACAACAGAAGGGAAAATTTGTCATCATCTCTATTCCATAGAAAAGTTTGCTTTTTGACTAAGAGATTGAAAACTTTTAAACACTTTTAGTTTCTTAAAAATCATTACTTTTTTACCTTTGGATTTTGGCTCCCTATAATTTTGATTTTAAATAAATAAACTCATGTTTTTTTGAGAGAAGACTTTGTTTAGTTGGAGTATCTTACTCATATTGTAATAAAACTTATTCTGACACTGCATAGTATACTTATATAATATAAGCTCACAATATAGCTAGTATTTTAGTGGTGGCAGTTAAGGCTGTTTTGAAGATGAAGTAAGTAGTAATTCTTGGAAGTAGGTAGGGTGACCAACCATCCCGGTTTGCCTGGCCTAGGGTTTCATTGCTAAACTAGGAAAGTTAAGAGCAAACCGACATGAGTCAGTCACTCCAGAAGTAGGAGTAGTACAACTAATCTAAGAAACATTCTAAAGTCAAAATAATATCTTTCCTGTGGGAGAAGAGGTCTTTATAATATTTAGGATGAAGTACTACCCTGGTTCTCTTGGATATTCCTTCAGTTTTATTGTTCCTTGATTATATCAAATTATATTGTATAAGTAGTACCGGACTACTTGCTAGAGTTCCAGGAACAAATTTTGTGGATACAGTAGGTGGTCATAAACAATAAATAATATATTTGAATAAAGCTATCAATTTGATTATATCTGTTTTCCCCTATTGGGGTAAATTAAAATCTGATTATGCTCATGTATGTTGAAGTGATCTCCAATGTGATTAAGAGTTCATTTGCTATATTTAAAAAAAAAAAAATTTCCAAATATATAGCAATCTTCAAATAAAATTGGTAGAAACTCAGCTATAGTTTTAATTAAGCAAATAATGTTTCAAATCTTTTCTTCTAGCCATAGAGCATCTTCCAGAAATAGACCTGGAGCTATAGTTGAGTAAAGAAAGCATATATTGTTTAATTTTACTTATATAGGTACAATTATATAGTTATGGGCTTTAAAATGTTTTTTTAGAGATAATCTTGTTTAATATTTGTGAATATTAATTATAAACATTTGTTCTGTCTTTAGAACAGCATTATTGTTTTCATATGAAAATAAGTTTTTAGTTTTAAGTTTTAGCCTACCTATTTCCTTCCTTCCTCCCTCCCTCCCTCCCCTTCCTCCCCTCCCTCCCTCCCTCCCTCCCTCCCTTCCTTCCTTCCCTCCCTCCCTCCCTCCCTCCCCTGCTTTTTAAAGGCCTCATTATTTTCTGAGGTTATAGAAATAATTTTCTAGTTTTATAAAGGTTATGGAAGGATATTTAAAAAATAAGCCTAAAAGAAGATTTTATTTTATTTGTCAAATATACTTTAATTTGGAGAGTCCAAGGCTAGAAACAACTCAGAATGTGATTAGATCTGAATAATGTAGAACAGTAATCTTCTAATTACTAATTAAAAAGCGTAGTGTTTCTTGAGCCGAAGGATCTTGGCTGGGACATTGAAGTCCAACTCTATTTATTCAGTCCTAAAATAACAGTTATTATTTGGCTTGCAAATAAATTTTATTTTTCTGATGGTTTCTGATAGGTAGGTTAGTTATGCATAAAGAAATGCACCAGTTAAATTGTATATATTATAACCAATTGTTAAAGTGCCATCTCTATATAATAACTAAGCTAAAAGAGTAAATGTTGTTATTATTAGTTTAATAAAAGATTTGACCTATGCAATATGCCCAAATTTAATATGCCTACATTGATCTTTTAAAATAAAGATAAGAAGACATTCTTTAAAAAAGGACTAATGCAGAGATTAGGAGTAAGCATATTCATTTAATATAATTTGATGGAATATGCATTAAATAGCTCATTCTTTCTTGGGCACATGCGCGCACGCGTGCGTGCGCGCTCGCTCGCGCGCGCTCTCTCTCTCTCTCTCTCTCTCTCTCACACTCTCACACTCTCACACACACACACACACGCACACACACACACACAGAGCTGAAATGAGATACCCTGAGAGCCCATAAGGGCTTCTGAAAAATGCAGGAGATGAGTAGCACTCCTTGAGCCAGGCAGGTTTAAGGCTGTGTGGAAAAGAGGCTCACAGGCCTTCTGGCTTATTAAACAGTCTTTAATCAGAGGGCATGGATTTACATGTCTTTAATCAAATCTCTGTGCTTAGGTAGGGTTTGAGCTTGAAACTCACAAAATTGAAATGCATCAGCTTAAGGAACAATACTGTGAACCTGTTGCTTTTGCTATTTGACCATCAAAAGAATCAGCATGGTCTAAAAAAGTATGTTTCTTTCCTGCATATAACAAAATGATACCTGTCCTTGTGCAAGCACCATACTTAACACTTAATGTACATTCTTTCACCTAATGCTGTCACAATCTTATATAGTGATAATATTCTAGTTTCTATTTTACACTTTATGAGGCTGAGGCCCGGAGGGGTTGATGAACTTGTCTAGGTTCACATAGCTAGCTTAGGTAGTAACAGCCAGGATTTGAACCTTCATGTATGTTTGATTCCACTATGTAGTACCTCAAAGCATTTAACTTTTTAGGATTCTTAATAAACCTACTTACCTTCAGTATTTCTATTTTAATATTTCTTTGCTCTTATGTGTTTGTCTAGTAATGCATTTTCATTTCTAGACCTGTTTTGGTCATACTTGTGGACAGCATCTCCATTTTCCATAGTGTTTTCGTTGTTTTCTTCTCCAGTAAGTATGATGGGAAGATGTAAGAAATTAATATACTGAAGTGTTCTCAGATATTCCTTCCCACTATATCTCCCACTCTATCTTTTTATTATGCATTTGAGCTAGGATGTTTGCTGTCTCCCTACTCCTGAATGCTGTGTATTTTTGCTTTAGCTATCTAGACTTGAAGGATGGACAAGTCCTTTCTCTCCTAATTCAACTGATGTACATATACACACCTTTAAAAGTGAATTATTAGGAAAAACATTAAAGTGGTTCAAAATAAAGCAATAGTTGAATATATAGAACATAAAAATGTAGAATATATAACAAATGCTATCTGTAATTGACTACAGACTACAAACCATGTGTTTTCTAAGTCATACTCAACTGATAAGATAACCTACCCTGCCAGAACTCTGGAGAATGGTATTTTCTAAGCCATTTTTTTTCTTTTTAATTTGTAGCCACTAGGAGAGAAATGAGGGGAAATTCATTTCTTTTCCTTCAAAAAAATAAAGGAAAATAATTTCCTCATGATTGGGTACAGTGCAAAGATGCCGCATGGGTTCTTGCCTCACAAAGACTTTAATTCAAATCTTGGTCTGGTCACTAAGCAATCTTGATCACATCTGTTGTCCACTAAATGTTCATTTCTTTTCCCTCCTGTTTTTTGGAAGGTAGCATAGAAAATAGTACTATAACAGAGGATTTGGAGTCATAAAGCCTAGTGCCTAACCAAGTGGGCTTGGATCAGCTATTTCTAAGTTCTGAATCTCAGCCTTCTTTTCTATAAAATAATAAAACTGAGATCGTATGAGACATACATGAATTAACATGTACAACATGTCACATGATGCCTGACACATAGTTGGCATTAATCCTTTCACATATCTTCATGGATTTTACATAGCAAAGTGAATTTCAGATACCAAATAAAACCCTTCAAAGTGAACTTTGATAACATAAAGTTACCGCTTTTTTACCTTGCAAACAAAAAAATTAGTATGCTTTATTTCAATTAAATACTGTGCCATAGGAATCAATATGAACCTAGATTTAGTTTAATATTTTCATAATAAAATCAGAGAGGGTTAGTGATTTACTCTTTGGTTTAATGAGTTTAATTGGCCATTCAAGAATCTAAATGTCATTCCTAAAGCCATACTACTACTTGGTCAGAAGAGGCACCAGAACCCAGATCTCGGTTTTGTTCATGAATCATTTATTGAGAGTCTTTGGTGAAACAGTCATTATGCTAGGCTCTGAGGGCATTATCCCACCCTCAGAGAGCTCTTAGACAATTGAAGGTAGGTAAACATTAAATTTAACCTATGATATAGGTATGCATAGTATGCTGTGGAAGCATAAAGAAAGGACACTGTCTAATGTGGGAGTTAGGACTAGAGATCTTATAGTTTGAAGTATATATTATTTTATTTTATTTATTTACGTTTTTTTAGAGATGAGATCTTGCTCTGCCACCCAGGCTGGAGTGCAGTGGCATGATCATAGCTTCCTGCTCTGATCAAACTCATGGCCTCAGGTGATCCTCCCACCTTAGCCTCCTGGGTAGCTGGAATTAACAGGTATAAGCCACTGTGCCTGGCCAAAGTGTACTTTAAAGAATGAAAAATTAAAGGAGTTAAGACCTTGCCAAAAAAATCTTCTTTATCCATGTTTCTTCCGGTCACTCTCAGTCATTGAAAAGTTTGGTACCAAGGCCACTGTTTTCTTCTATACTTTTGTTAGTGACCCCAACATTATTATGTATAATTGACCTTCCCTCTCACTTTCTTAACACCTTTCGTACCGCATAGAAATCTCTAAGACATACGCCAGGGACTGCATGTTTTTGGGCAAACTGCACGTTATTTAAATCATCTTAACTACAGTGAAAAACGAGAAAATTCATGAGCGGTCCTTAACAGATGACGCGCGAAACAGGAGAAAACTCGTGAGTGGTCCTTAAGGTGTTAATATCCTCACTTCTAATTAGATTTCCATTTACTTACCCCATCTACCTTCTCCCATGGTTATATTCTAGTTTTTCATTTTTCTTTTCATTTTCATTCTGCCCGTCACCATTGATTGACCTTTTCATTTTTCTTTCCTCTTCCATATCCTCACTTTCTTTCTTAAACATTGTAGATTACACAACCCATTATTATAATTATGCCATTACAAGCATTAATTCCATACCCTTACCTGTTTTAAACTTGAAAAGGCCTATACCTCCTCTCCTACCCCCCACCCACAACTGAATCTTGCAGGTGAAAATCATACATTCATTTTTACTGACTTGTCTGACTTTAAATTCTTGATCTTCAATCTCAAATGGCAGTCAACTCTAGAATGTTTGCTTTTCTACTCTCCAAAATGACTTATTTTAGAACTTCTCTTTTACACACAATTCAACACAATGTCTATCCCAGTCTACTCAGCTCACCAACTTGCCTCATAAATCACTGAGGAAATAGAACCAGTTAGGTGAGTACTACTCTATCTTTACACCTTCAAATTCCCCAACGTGTCTACTTTGTACTCCGCTTCTCAGACTGCTTTTCTTTTATGTTCGAAGTGTCATTGTTTCTATCAAGAGCTAATTCCTTTCCCTGTGCACTATATCTTATCTGTTCTTACCTGTTCAAGGATTTTGTCTCTACTTCCTTACTTCCTATTATCTCCTCAGCCATCCTTAGTAGAGCTTCTGTCTTTGCCATGCCCCAAACTGCTCTTGCAAGGCCATCATTGTCTTCTGTATGGTTATCTCCAAGGGTTCTTACTTATTTTAATCTGTCGGCAGCATTCAATCCTGTTCACTACTGTCCTTTTCAGAAATACTTCTCTTGGCTTCCAGGATGCTTGTTTTTATATCCTGCTTAATTAGCCATGTGGGTTTGCTTGTAGGCTCTTCTCCATTTGCTCAGCATGTAACTGTTGGAATAGCAAAGGGCTCTCAGTTCTGGATCCTTTTCTCTTTTTTCATCTATATACTTTCTTTGGGTGTTCTTATCTAGCCACTTAGCTCATATTAATAGGTTTTAGAAAACACTCAAATTTCTGTCAACAACTCCAACTTTTTCCCTGAACTCTAAACCTGTATGTCAAATTGTCTACTTAATATCTTTGCATGATTGCCCTGGGCACTCTCCCCATGTTCTTCTCATAGTCTTTGCCATTTCAGGGAATAGTACCATCAACTTATTTTCTTAAGTCAATATCTGGGAGTTCTTCTTAATTAACTTCTTTCTTTTATACTTTAATTAATCAACAAATCCAGTTGCCGCTTTTTCCGAACATACCGTTAAAGTTGTCTGCTTATCTCAGTCTTACAGTGTCACAGAATTGCCTCTTATCTGTTCCCCCTGCTCCCATTTCTTTTCCCCTGTATTCGTTCTCCATGCATGATCCAGAACAATATTTTTGAAACAATCATATTATATCACTTTGTGCTTACCTTTTTCCAGTAGCTTCTCAACATATTTAAAATAAAATCCAAACTTCTTACCAAGACCAATAAACCTCGGATGAGATATAGCATCTCCCTATCTCTGCCGTAATCTTACAATACCAAGCTTACTGATAATTCAGGAACTTCCCACTTGCTTTCTGTGCCTTGAATGTTTCCCTTCCAGGTCTCTAAATGTTTGTCTCTTTTTCATTCAGTCATTTAGTGCAAATGCCACCACTCAAAAAGACCTTTCCATTTGGAAAGGAATTTAAAAGGTATTATAAAAGTACCTGATATAATAATAATGCCCATCTTCTACCAGTTACTCTGCCACATTACCCTGCTTTGTTGTATTTTGTTTTGTTTTTCACAGAAATTATAACTGTTTGAATTTATCTTGTTTGTGTCAGTATCCTCTTTTTCTTTCCTCCCCAAAGCAGGGGAGGAAAAGTGCATATACTATGTCTGACTTATTAATTGCCCTATACCTAGTACCTTGGAATAGTGCCTAGTATGTAGTCAGCTTTAAATATAATTGAATGATTGGAATTCAGGGATGTGTCATTTAAAAAAAAATGTCTACTTTTGGCTGGGCAAGGTGGCTTACACCTGTAATCCTAGCATTCTGGGAGGTTGAGGCGGGAGGGTTGCTTGAGCTCTGGAGTTCGAGACCAGCCTGTGTAAGAGTGAGACCCCATCTCTACTAAAAATAAAAAATAACTAGCGGATGTGGTGGCGCACACCTATGGACCCAGCTACTCAGGAGGCTGAGGCAGGAGGATCGCTTGAGCCCAGGAGTTTTAGGTTGTAGTGAGCTATGATGATGCCACTGCACCCTAGCCTGGGTGAAAGAGTGAGACTCTGTTTCAACAACAACAACAAAAAAGTGTACTTTTTTCTCACTTGGTTCTCCTACCATCTCCTAAAAGGTTAAAATATATATAGTCTACCAATCCTCTGGTTTTTAAAAGAACAACTCTTATAACCTGTAAAAGTATTTGACCAAGTACTTAAGTATGACCAGACCACTTGTGTATATCTTAATTATCATTTTGCCACTTCTTTCTGATTTGGATTTTTTCTCTGATTTCTGGGTTTCCAACATAATTATAAAACACCTACTGTGATTTTTAAATAATAGAATTAAAAGTCAAATCGAGTTATGTAATTTCCATTATCTGAATGTGTTAATCTCTAAAATGAGTTTTTGGTAGTATACCTTATGTTAATTTAGGCCTTCTGGTCTGAAGATGAGAATGAGTATGATATAGTGATATATATTAATATTCTTTTTAGCTGCAGGTTATACAGTGCAATGTCAAGTGATAATATTTATGTTGCCAGAGCCTATTTAATCCCTCATAACTTTATTTTTTAGGAGGGTTTACTAGAAGAACAATTACGAATGTATCTTCACTGTTGTTTGACACTTTGTGATTTCTGGGAACCAAACATTGCAGTTGTCACAATTTTATGGGAATATTACAGTAAGAACCTGGTGAGTAAATAGAATATGGATTTGTTCTAGGAATTTGAAAACTTTGTACATATTTTAGGAATTTTTATGGTTTAATTATGAATCGTTATGAATTTTTCTTAAAAAGTTAATTTTTGTTCAGAGTAGATTGGAGTAGCTCATGAATAGTTTTATCTTTAACAAATATTGTTTGTAGAGCTTTGGCATAAAGGAGACAGCATTTGATATGCTTTTTCTCTTCAAAGTGAGTGTAAACAAAGTGGCAAAAATTGTAACAGAAAGATATTTTTTAATCCTCATTTATAAATGTTTTCTAATCATTACTGATTGCTGGTGATACATTGAACAGGCACTGCTGTCTTGAGTAAGATACAATCTTGGCACTTCAGTAGCTTATAGGCTAGTAGATATACACGTATACTGTGGGGAAAAAAGTTACAATATCATGGAACGTCAGAGGAGGTTGTATATCTCATCCATTGTATGGACTTGTGCAAGACTTCATGAGGTCATAATTTTTTATCTCGGCTCTGAAAATAAGTAGAATTTTCCAAGTACAGAAGAAAAAGAACATCCAGGTAGAAGAAACAATACGGACAAATGCATGGAGGTGTGAAAAACCATGATCTATTTCTACCTTGTTAATGGTTCTGAATGATAGGCCTTGGGTGACTGTGGGGCAAGACAGGAGATAAGAAAAATAGAAAAAGTAGTCTGGGGTTAGACTATGAAGGGTCGAACATAATGTGAATTTGAGTTCTCATTTAATTTTTATAGAAAGCAAGGATATGACTTAGGTATATGTTTGAGAAAGATTTTTTCTGAAAGTGGTGTAAGTAAATTGGGTACAGATGGGTTAGTAGTTCATTGTAGTTGTATGAGCAAATTATACTACGGCTGAGAACTGAAATAGGGACAGTGGATTTGTTATAGAAAGGAGAGGATGAATGTAGAAGATAAAAATTTAAAAGGTAGATTGAAAAGATTTAGTTACTTGTGGATGGAGAGGAGGTTTGTGATGTTTGAGTTTTTGGGTAGATAAATAGTGAACCCCTCAATCAAGATAGAAAATGGTAATGAAAGATTTATAAGTAAATAGTTTGGATTTGTGTATAATGGAGCTTATTAAAAAATGAGAAAAATACCTTTCTCTGAAGCATGTTAGGATAGTTGGAGAAATGAGCAATTCCAGTTCTGAGGCAGATTGCATACAAGATGAATCTGGAGTATCTTGTCATGCCAGAAAGCAGGGAAAGTATTAAAGTAAATTAGAGTCATGTCAAAAGGACACAGGAGCCAACGTGAAGGAACTTACATTACCCAAAGAATGAGAAAATTTGAGCATAAGCAAGAATAGTGACTGCAGTGGAATAAAACATCAAATATGTTTAAATACGTGTTCATGATACTTTATAATATTCTGGAACAAAAAACTTCATTCTGAAAACTGCAAATTAAGGAAAATACAAACTATATTTTAGAGTAATCAAATTCTGATGACTAATTAAGAAGACATGATAGAATTAGGAAGTCACCATTTTGTACATCTAATCAAATAAGGTGCCCAGACAATGCTCATCAATAGCTGCTAAAACTGTTTAAGTAAAAGGTTAGTGGGGATCACTGAAATGGGTGGATCAGGCTGCCAACCTGACCAATCTTACCATCACAAAAAGTCAGAATTTATGTTCACTGAATGCTACAGGACATACTCAGTACTACCAATGAAAGATTTTTGCCACAAAATTCAACATGAATCTGATCAAGCCTCTAGTTACAGCCATCAGTTTACAGAAAAGGTAGGGGATAAAAGTTTATGTTAAGTGACACTAGGGGGATACAGCAGCTAAATCCAGAATATGAAAATATTTACACAGAAATAACCTGATATAAAAAATAAGTGGTGTAACAAAAACATTGGGAAACTTACAGGATAAAAGAGCTTTAAGGGGCATATCAACCAAATGCAACATATGGACCCTGTTGTATCGTAATTTGGACAAACCAACTGTTGAAAACACATTCTGGAGATAATCCAAAATTTGCGTACCTCTTGATGCTCTGTGCATTTATGGAATTTTCATTTTGAGGAACATATAATCATGATTATATAATTTCTGTCATTACGATGAGTCAAACTTTTAATGAACTAAATCGAGATTTTTCAGCTTTCCATTTTATTTACTTAAGAGACTTGTTTTCTTTTTTGCTTTTAGAATAGTTCCTTCATTATTTCTTGGCTTCCTTTGAAAGGCCTTTCTAATATCATAAAGTCACCCTCATCAATGCTTGAAATGGTGAAAACTTGCTGTTTTGATAAACAAGACCACAACCTGTGTAAATCCAGCAGTAGTTATACCATTTTCCTTTGTATTTTGGCAAAAGTTGTTAAGAAAGCAATGAAGAATAATGGCCCTCATCCTTGGAAACAAGTAAAAGGAAGGTATGTGTGATATCTTTCTCTGTGGTGAATATTCACTGATAATTTTTCGAGAAGTATTACTATTTATATTTTGTTAAGTTTACTTGTGGTTGGAGTCTTTACATATATAAAATGTATTTCTTCAACAGACACCAAATCTTTTGGCACCTTCATCGTGAACTTCCCCAGCCTCCAGAACTATGAGCAATAAATTCTGTTGTTTATAAATTAAAAAAAAAAAATTAAAAGAATGTTTATTTCTTGATGCACGATAACAGAATAAGGCACTTTTTGATCCTGCCAATTTGTTAAAGTAAGGAGCAAACCTAATATCCATCATTTGCAGAGGGTTTCAGTTTCTTATTTATCTCCTCAGTGCTGAAGCCTGAAATCCGATATATTAAGTACAGGGATATTATGGAACTGTAGAGTTTTTTTTGCCAAAATTTATTTGTGATGTTCTATAATCTGTTGCATATAATTTATTAAAAGCGATAGAAATAAAAAGCATCTCCAGGTTGTACATTGTCAGGTAATAGGGTCAAAGTATAAAACTTTTGTGTTCTTTGAGCCCAGTAGTTCACAAGCACTGCTTTTTCTGAAGAAGAACTGACTAGAGTATAGTAGAACCAGAAAATGCTAATGTTCTCATTTGGGGATTATGCCCAGGTTTCCTTTCTGGTAAAATAAACTTTTGGTTACATTAGTCTATTGTTCGCTCTCTGTCTTTATTTATTTATTTATTTATTTTTGAGAGAGAGTTTTGCTTGTATTGGATACAATGTTTAATTGTCTTCATTTGTTCTACTTTATTTGCCTATTGGCCCTTTTCTTAGCCCTCTTTGTGCAGTACACCACTATCGACCACTTGCTCAGTTCTTTGTTGGGACCTCTCAGAGAGCAGAGTACCTCTTATTCTAGGTAGGGACTTCTCAAGAATCACTTAATGAAATTCCTATTTGATTCCCATGGTGAATAATTCCTATAAGGTTATGGTGATACAGTTTGGGTTTTTTATTTAGAATATACTTTTTTTAAAATGACAGCTTCTTTATTAAACCTTTAGTAATCACGTGGCTCAAATAGTTTTTTCTTTTGTTCTGTTTGCCAGTTTGCTTTTGAATCTGAAATAATTTTATGGAAGGCAGAATACTCAGAACTTTATTGCTAAAAGAAGAAATCATTTGAATTCATTCAATACTATATGTCAAGCACCAGAGTGGGGATGGTAGGGAATACAGAGATAATTAAATAGACCTTTACTTTCAGGAGCTTATCAGCTTTGAGATAGTTCTTTATAAATAAACATTTAACCTCTCATGAGTATTAATCATTTCCGTCCTGAATAAACCTATTATAGAAGTTTCAAAACTTAATAATTCATAACTAGGAATTCAAGATGAATTGTTTTCAATTCTAATCCCTTAATTGATAAAAGTACATTAATTGTTATATTAACTATATTATTAGCTATTGTATCAACTATTGTATTAAGTAGTATTGAGAAGTTTTTTAATGGCTAGTCTTGGACAATTAAACACTAACAATTTTTCTTTGCAGGTAGGTAAAAATAATTTTTGAACCACCTTGAATTGTCTTAGGGTGTAAGTAAAGCAAGAGCAAGTCGTTGGGAGGGGTAGTGGGAGAAAGGACTTAAGAAAAATTATTATACAAAATTTTCCTGTTGAGATTTCTATAGAAGCACATCAAATTATACTTAAAATGATTATATATTCTTTATTATTTGCCAATAAAATAAGGGGGAACTTGAATAAAAGGAAAAGTCATGTACTATATGAAAAGTACATTACTATTGTCCTTTGGGGAAAGACACTGAATCCTTTGCTTACTTATAGATGATTTGCTGCATCCTTGGGAAATTCGAAGGTAGGGCTACCATGTGAGTTTGTTTTCTAAGTAGAAAAAGTTACAAGGCAGCATCAAGATGAAAAATTAACTTAAAATGTAAAGCAATGAGACTGCCCTAAGTATTAAATGAAATTTTCTTTTAAAATATAGATTTTTGTAAATCAAACAATTTATTTATTTATTTATTTATTTATGAATGAATGAATGAAACAGAGCCTCACCCTGTCGCCTAGACCAGAGTACAGTGACACGATTATAGCTCACTGCAGCCTTGAACTGGGCTCAATGATCCTGCCACCCCAGCCTCCTGAGTAGCTAGGACTATTAAGTACATGCCATGCCTGGCTAATTATTTTTTTATTTTTTGTAGAGATGGGGTCTTGCTATGTTGCCCCAGCTGGTCATGAACTCCTGATCTGAAGTGATACTCCTGCCTCAGCCTCCCACAGTGCTGGGATTACAGGTGTGAGCCACTGTGCCCAGCACAATTTTATTAAAGCAATTTTTTATGTTTTATAGAATATATTCTAAATTCCATCAAAAAAGAATGGAAGAACTAACTGAAGTTGGTCTGCAGAACTTTTTCAACCTCTTTCTACTGTTAGCAGCTGTTGTGGAGGAGGAAGATGTAGCAAGTCATGTTTTAGACCTCCTGAATTTCCTGAAGCCTGCCTTTATGACGTCTCAGAGAGCCCTTATTTGGAAGGGTCAGATGGCCTTCCTCTTGATGTATGCCCAGAAAAATCTGGACATTGGTGTTTTGGCTGAAAAACTTTCATGTGCCTTCCGGGAGAAAGCAAAGGAATTCTTAGTGTCTAAGAATGATGAAATGGCACAGAGACAGACTTTCTGGACACTTCTTTCTATCTACATTGATGGTGTTCAAGAAGTGTTTGAGACCAGCTATTGCTTGTATCCTTCCCATGAAAAACTGCTTAATGATGGATTTAGTATGCTTCTGCGAGCTTGTCGAGAATCTGAACTTAGGACTGTATTGAACTTTCTACAAGCTGTTCTGGCCAGAATAAGGTATGTTTTCCAGTCATTTACTAATTTATTGATTTGTTTCATATCATCACATATGTTGATTTTATATTAAAGGAGTTTTTTGTTTTTGAAATCCAAATGTAGAGGAGAGGATTTAGTTTTCTACTACATTGGCATAGATAAATACAGATTGAGTATCCCTTATCTGAAATGCTTGGGACTGGAAGTGTTTTGGATTTTGGATTTTTTTTTTTGGATTTTGGAATATTTGCATATACATAATGAGATATCTTGGGGATTGGACTCAAGTTTAAGTATAAAATTCATTTATGTTTCACATATATCCACATAGCCTAAAGGTAATTTTATATAATATTTTCAATAATTTTGTGTATGAAACAGCTTTGACTGCAACTTGTCACTTGAGGTCAGGTGTGGAATTTTCCACTTGTGGTATCATGTTGGTGCTCAGAAAGTTTCATATTTTGGAGAATTTCAGATTTTGGATTTTCAGATTAGGGATGTTCAACCTGTAGTTTTCAAAAGGTTTTCAAACAATAATTCATCAAAAGAAAGCTTAGGTGCAATGTGGCAGGACTAAACTCAGAGCAGCTCTGGTGTGATCTCAGAGCCATGCCTTACTTACTTAACTCTTCTTTCCCCTGCTACCTCTCAGAACAGAGTGTTAATACCCAGAGGTATGTTACGTGTATTATAATAAGCAAGGCCATGAGCAAAAGTCTGAAGTGGCTTTTAGTGGACAATGTGCAATTTTGTATCTATAAGGAGATTTTGACTACACTGTACCATTAAAAAATAATCCATTTCTTTAAATTTTTGCTGCAAAGTTGTAGCATCAACTACATCAAATACTTCCACATAAACCAGTTTGCTCCGAAGTTAACGTAGTATTATTCTGTTAATAATACCAATCCTATATAAAACTTTTCAGATCCACTTAAATTACGCAGATATATTAGATGTACAGATACGCTCTTATGCAGATACATTAGACATACAGATAAACCCAAACCCAAACTTAATAATGGATAAGAGCAATGGTTATGACATTTATTACCTGTAGGTCCTTTTCACATAACAGTTTTATGGATGAAGTGCATGTTCTCAAGAAGTTAGATACTACCACTCACTGTAGTTGCACACTGTCACATAAAAATTGTGTATAGAAATATGATTTTATTTGAAATCATGTCTGAGGTTAATGAAGAGATTGCTTCCCTCCTCCTAATGTCACGTCACAAATGAAGCATCTGTTTTTCGTAGGTACTAAGCTCAGCAAAATTTCCAAATTTTAGAAGTTTATTCATTATTAAATTTATTTATAACTAGCTTATATTCTTTATTCTGTGCTGTATTTTCATATTGATTTATCCACAAGTTTTACTCCTCATTAGATATTATATAGTTTTTATATTCATCTGTTCTCATCAGTTTAAATTGTAAAGATTTAGCCAGAATTCTTGATCAGGTAATTTTTCCCTTGCTCCCTAGTATAAGCTATATTAAAGTAAGAATCTTAAAGCCCTCAAATTTTTGGATGGGTGGATAGATGGATAAGTAAATTCATAAGTAATTTCATAAGAAGCTTTTACTAATTCTCGATCTTATACATGAACTGTGTTTGTTTTTAGTCTAGCAGAATTTATTAGCAGATTTTATACTTTTCCAAAATACCAACTTTGTTTTATTTGTTCAGTTTTTTTAATAAATGATAAGTAGTATTTCCATGTGCTTTCTGGGAAAATTAGAAATTTCTGCATTGCTAGTACTAGTTTTGGTTTGTCTGTATACATATTTGATATATATTTGTCTGAATATATAAAACAAGAAGGAAGAGGAGTGAGCTGGCAAGGAGGAACTACAGTCCCCAAAAGATTTAGTAGCATAGGAATAAGAAAGGAAGGGAGGTTATGGGTATTTTGAGAAGAGGCAGTCATGGAAACAAAAGGGCATTATCCATCTATCTTTCTCCCTTTTTCATTGAAGATGGGTAAGTCCTTTTAATCCTTCTTAACAATTGTATTGCTTCTTACATAGTTTTTTTCTTCTTAAACAAATTCATATGCTACAAATATTTTAATCTTTCTAATTAAAAGTTCCTGACAATCTTTTTTTGTTTTTAAAATTATCTTTAAATTGTGAGTGTAATATATTGTCATGATAGAAATGGTAAAGAAAAAAAATATGAGATATAAGGTGACAAGTAAAATTTTCTCTCCTCAGCTTCACTTCTTCATTCTCAAATTCAGTGGTTCTCAATGGGGGGTGAGTTTGTCCCTCAGGGGACATTTGCCAATGTCTAGAGACATTTTTGGTTATCATAATTAGGGGATTGCCACTGGCATCTACTGGGCAGAGGTCAAGGATGGGGATACTCACCCCACAGTGCACTCACCCTACAAGGACAGCTTTTACAACAACAAAATTATCTGACCCAACCTCAGCAGTGTTAAGGTTGAGATACAGTGCTGTAGGTTTACTGCATGAAGTAAAATTGTTTCTTATAGGAACATTCCAGACATCTTCCTCCTATATATATGCTTAAAACACAAAATGGATGATCTTTGTTTTATAATTCCTTTTTTCATATAATATTTCCTGGACAGCTTTACATGTTAGTACTTGGAAACCTACCCAATTCTTTTTCATGACTACTTAGTGTTTCATTATATGGATGTACCAAACTTTATTTAGCCAATCCCCAACAATGGAAATTTATATTATTTATCATTTTATGTAATTATAAACACATTTTTATTTAATATCTTTATTCATTCATCTCTGTGTACTTGTGGAAGTATACCTATAAATAATTCCTAAGATTGAATTGGTGTATGTACATTTTAAATGTGGATGGATATTACCACATTTCATACCCCCCCAAAATTGTACCTGTTTCTATTCTGCCTAATAATATATGAAAAATTTCTATTTTCATTTTTAGATCATTGTATGGAGTATATTTAGAAAACAATGCAGTCTAAGATAAGAAATATAGTAGTTTGTTAATAATGTCAATCGCAGCTTTGTAGTAGGAGAATGAGACTTATTTTGAAGGTTGGACAGGCATTAAAGATGGAAATACAAAGAAAGCAAACAAATATTTTATATTCATTCACTAACTTGTTTTTGTCTTAAAGCTCTGAACTGAAATTTTTCTTGGTATGCAACTCTTCAAAAGTAATGGCTATAAACACAAGAATAATTCTTATATTGAAAGATTTATAGTTTTTAAATATTTTCTCCTATATTTCTTTACTAACCCTGCCATCCCTATTTATAGATGAAAAAATGTAAACATAGAGACTTTTTGTAACTTACCTAAAATAACACTGATAAATTTCAGAATTGGCACTCAGACTCTAACCCACTATACTACAGTTGCCTTCTTACACCATCCTTATAATAGTTAATAAGTAACTAAACTGAAACTAACCATACCACTACGTTTTTTTTGTTGTTGTTTTTTTTTTGATATCTGAAATTGCTTTATT
>VBSM01000361.1:51050204-51082048 GCA_008086735.1 Cheirogaleus medius | reverse complement strand
TTGTCTAGTTCCAGTTTGAAGAGGGAATGATTTCAGTTTTTCCCCATTTAGAATGATATTAGCAACCACTATGTTTTTAATAAATTAGAGGTAATTAAATGAGTAAAATTTGCAAACCTGAAATTATTACCACAATTCATATACTTCTGAGTGCTTTTAGTTTTGTTTTTACTAATAAAAAAAGGGTAGTTGCTTATTAGGGGACTTTTGATTACTTTGTTTTTATAATTTTGTAAGTTGCATATGTTTTTTTTAATAAGTCAATTGGAGAAAATGGATTGAGAGGTGTGGAGACAAGTGAATCATGTTTTATTTATAACAATTTGTCTTTGATTTATTAGCACCATTTCAACCATCTAAATTTCACTTCTTGCAATAAAAACAAATTTTTGCTCTTTAAATTTAATTTAGTAGAAGTCCTTTAGCATTACAGCCAAAGCTATTTCAGGAGTGTTGGAAAGATATTGCTTGCAAATACGTTGTAAGCTATAATACATCTCTGTTAATCTATGGGATCACTATTCAGAAATACAAAGGTAAGAATCAAGAGGGGATAATAAAGACTGTCGGTTATATAAAATGAAAGTAAGTTTGCATTTATATTAGGAGTTTTTTTTTTAACTGGGTCTAGATTGAGTTTGTTGTTTGCTAGTCTTTGAAACTGTGGTAGGTAGGGGAGGTGGCAGGTATGCTGTTGGACTTCAGGACTAGCCTACAAAAAAGGACACAGCTGTTTATGATAACATTTGATTCCTTGGACAGATGTATAATTTGATTTTGTCTTACACTACTTAACTGTGATTGAAAACAATTGCTATAAAAAATCAAATCTTGTACAACTTCTATGGCCAAAATTAGCAGTTTTAACAGAGGTTAGTGTGTGAATAAGAATGGCGTAGCAATATGTAAGTCTTTATTAATGCTGTTGTAATTTAGGCACTGCTGTCTCAAGTTCCTGAAGCTTGCATAGTAATTTGCACACAGTTCTTCAATGATACTGATAACAGTAGATAATCAGAGGAATTGTGACTGGGATAGTTTCATGTGATACCATCAATTTTTAGCACTTTCCAATGCAGATATTGTCAAGAGAGACCAGCTTTTAGTTTGAGATCTTTGGGGGAAGGGCTCCTGATATCATTGAGGATTGTTTGCCCTAAAAAGAAGGAAGAAAGGAAGGAAGAGAGGGAGAGGAAACAAACAAGAAAAAGCCTTTTAGGTATTTGATCATAAAGATGTATTCCTAATTTCTTAACCCAAAATCTGGAACTTCATTGAAGATCTTTTCATAGCAGTCTTTTAGGTATGCCATATACTATTAGAAAGGTCAAACATATTTTGGAGAGTTGTTGAAAATTACAGCCTAGGCATTTTTTTTTTCTTTTAAGAACAGAGCTAAATTCTTTGAATTTTGGTTTAGTAGGGAAGATGGATTACATAGATTGATGATATTTATTCCTGGCTGCATCCCTGACAAGAGAAAGAATGAAATACTTTACCTTAGCAATCTCTTCTATTTTCAAATTCAGGTGGGAATAAGGTATCAGTCCTTGCATAAATGTGTGTGCAGGGTGTGTGTGTGTGTGTGTGTGTGTGAGTGAGTGAGTGTAACCAGGTAATAGTTTTATAACTGTATGACAGAGAAATTATAGGTAAGAAGGAACCAAGATCACTGATTAAAGGGAGAAGTAGCTCCCTCTAGGCTGTTAAGAAATAATAACTTCATATGCCACTTTCTGCTAACTGGAGCTGATGGCTCACTAGAGCATTCTTTATTGCTGATTAAGTAGCATTATGAAAATACTGATTTGGTTATGTTAACTAAATGCTTCTGTGTTTAAAACTTCGAATGTCAAATAGTTTCAGCAGTCATCTTTAACATTTCACATTACCTTTCTGGAATCACATTTCTACTTTTCACTTGCTGTTATTTGAGGTTAATATGAAAATGGCAGTCTTTCATTTGTGGAGTTAGGTGTAGCCAAAAGCTTTTCGTTAATTATATCCATTCATGCTGCTATAGTTAAGGGTCTGTCAGCATTTCCATTATAAACCTCCATTTTCAGGGTTTTATAACACAGCTATGAAAATTAGCTCTGGGCAAAAACTTGACATACAAGGCCTCATGAGATTCTCCCTCCTCCCCATCCCCCTTTTTCATTTTTACTGAAGTAAGGGTGAGTGATTTCAAAATGCCTTTTGGCATCTGCAAATATCATTTGGAGTTTAAAAAGAAACAATAAATTTTCAGGCTTTGTACCTGTTTGTTCTACCACTTAAGGGAGGTTGTGGACTTATGAATTTAAGCCAAATGGATATTGATCAACTGACATCCTATTTTGTATTAAACAAGAGCCTAGTTTCAAAGATGTCTAAAGGCAGTTGAGAACTTGCCTAAGATGCAAAGGGTTGAGACTAAGAAATAGTTCAAAAGCGATGATTTTTTTTTTAGATGCTATGTACTAAAGTACAACTTCTTAAAAGATTAAGGCTCTTTTCCCTGGCTTCAAAATGCATCATGAATGTATTTTATATTTTTAAATTCTTTCTTTCTCTCCCTATGAGGCTGGAAGAGCATCTATTTGTTATATATCTGTTTTGGCATTTGAAGTGTGTGTGTGTGTATGCATGCAGAACTGTGTTTATTATTCCCCTCAAATATTTTCAAGTTCAGTAGTTTTGTTGGTATGGTATTATTCTAATATTCTAAACAAAAATTTTTGGGTTTTCTTTCCTTCAGTGAGAGAACTGGGGATTGCCTAGGTAGGAAAGGAGATAATACAAGAGGAACTGTTCTCTTGAGGGTCTGTTGTATGCTCAGTAATTTGCATGATATTTCTGGAAAAGTAGAACGGATACTCTTGACAACATGAAAGCTTTTTTCTTCCTTTTGTTATTGGGTGTTCTGTTAGTGTGAATGGGCTACAGTTTTTAATTATTGAAAAATGGTTTACAACAACCTTGAAACTGGTTATGGTTTTTAAAATAACCAAATGAGTTATTTCCATAGTTTGATTCATATATCCCAGTTTGCCCCAAATGTCTGCTGTTTCATCAGATATAGTTCAGTGCAAATTTGGGGGCAATGTCCTAATAACTTGGAGGGGAGCACATAAATATGCTCTATGGAAAATAAATTACCAGTTTTTATATGAAAAACCAAGTAAAGATATGTTGCTTACTGAGAGTGATCCATCTGCCATTTTTGGTTGCTTCACAACAAGCATAGGAATCTCTAAGGGAATGTAGTATAAATCTTAGTGTTTCAGCAATGTGAAAAATGTATAAAGAAAAAATTTCTTTTTGTTATTACATATTTTATGTATCCCTTTTTTTTTTTTTGGAGACAGGGTCTTGCTCTGTAACCTGGGCTAGAGTGTGCAGTGGCATCATCATAGCTCACTGCAGCCTCCAACCGCGCTCATGTAATCCTCCTGCCTGAGCTTCCCGAGTAGCTGATGGTGATGCATGCCAGCATGCCCAGCTAATTAAAAAAAAAAAATGCTTTTTGTAGAGATGAGGGTCTCACTATAGTCCAGGCTGGTCTCAAACTCCTGGCCTCAAGCAATCCTTCTACCTCAGCTTCCCAAAGTGTTAGGATTACAGGTGTGAGCCATGGTGCCTAGCCTTATATATCTTTTGACTGAGTATTTACATATACAGTATAAATTAGTATTTTGACCTTATTTACTCTTCATCAGGCTTGACTTTTACATAGTGAATTTATATTATGTATTTTATAAATTCATGCAATAATATAAACTCACTATATTAGCTTAGCAACATATACTTTTTTTGTATTTTAAGGAAACATAGATTACCTACTTAATGTTTCATGTATAGGAATTAATATTTGGGTCATTTATTTTGTCCCTAACTAGATTTGCTGCATATCTACATAGTGAATCCAGTTGCATAAGTACAAAGTGATTTGTTTAAAATATTATGAAGGAAAACTTACGTATCCAAATCTTCTTTATTCATAAAATGAGGATAATAGCAACTACCTCACTGGATTATTTTGAGAATTATATGTAATAGTGAATATAAAGTGGTTAGCACATTGCCTGGCATATTAGTAAATGTTCAGCAAATGTTAGATAATGCTATCATTCTCATTATTTTCAGAAAAAATTTATACTTTGATCATTTCTTGATAGTATATTTTAAGCCCAGCAATTTAAGTGGATTTGTGTGTATGTATGTGTGTTGATTTATCTTGGATGGTTTTTAACCCATTCCTAATATAGTACCTCTAGCATAGTTGACTATTCAATAAATATTTGATTATGTAATGAATCAGTCTTTAAAATCAAAGTCAGGATTGCAGGAAACATTACCTCACGATAAATGGACCTGTTAGAAATTGTGATTCTTTGTTATTAAGTGCTGCTGTAGAAAGAGAAAAGTAATTTTTAAGGTACAAATGTGACATATATGTATATCCTTCCTTTCTCTTCATATCTAGTTGATTTGGGAAGGGTACGTCTTTGGGGGATCACTTTTATCATCTTTCTTTTATTCTCACAGCTGCCATTACCTCTGTTTTTAGAACGTTAAAAATGCTTGCGTAATTTCCCTGCCTCCAATGCCTTCTTTCAGACCATCTCTTAATTTTTTAACAGCTGTATTGAGATATAATACACATATTATACAGTTCATTCATTGGTTTTTAGTATATTCACAGAGTTGTGCAACCATCGCCACAATTTTAGAACATTCTTTCACTTCAAAAAGAAACCCTAAAGCCATTAGCAGTCACTTCTTATTTTCCTCTACCCAACACCTAGCAACCACTGATTAGAAAGTAGATTTACTTTCTGTTTCCATAGATTTGCCTATTTTGGACCTTCCATATAAATAGAATCATACACTGTGTCACCTTTTGTGACTGGCTTCTTTCACTTAGGATAATGTTTCCATCCATATTTGTATCAGTACTTTGTTTTTATTGCCAAATATTCCATTATATTGATGTACCACGTTTTATTTATCCATTCATCAATTTATGGACATTTGGGTTTACAATCCTTTTTGGCTGTGATGAGTAATGTTACTATGAACATTTATGTATGAGTTTTTGTGTGAACATATGTTTATTACTTGGATGTATCCTTACAAGTAGAGTTGCTGGGTCATGTAGTAACTGTTTAACCTTTTGGGGAAATGCCAAACTGTTTTCAAGAGGCTGCAAAATGTCTTTTTGATTATAGTGATCCTAGTGGGTATGAGATAGTACTCATTGTGGTTTTGGTTTACATTTCTCTAGTGTCTAATGATGCTGGGCATCTTTTCATATGCTTATTTCTTTGAAGAAATACCTATTCAGATCATTTGCCTATTTTTATATTGGGTTATTTGTGTTTTTATTATCAAGTTGTAGGAGTTCTTTATATATTCTATATACAAGTTCCTCATCCGGTAAATGATTTGCAAATATTTTCTTCCATTTTGGGGGTTGTTATATTTTGCTTTCTTGATATTGTCCTATGAGCATAAAATATTTTAATTTTGATAAAGTCCTATTTGTTTTCTCTTTTGTTGCTCATGCTTATCTCATATTTTCTTGCCACATTTATCTTCATGGAGAACAAGTCTGCTTATACCATTCTGCGTTTTAACACTGTTAGTGACATCCTGAGGGACAGAGAAAAAAATTCCACATTTCTTAGGATCATTAAAACCATCTGCAGTCTGGCTTTTCCTCCATCTGCAATTTTTCTTGTGATTCCCCTTTACTTTAGTTCGATGGAACTTCTAGTTCTTAAGAAATCCCAAAGTCTTTCTTACTTTTGTTTATATTTTATTGTCAAAACCAACTGAGGGTTGATGCCAGAGCATGGCCAAGACAGTAGAGCTGGATCTCAGCACTGAACAAGCTGAGGTTATGTGAGAACCACTGCTAAGAAAAGTCTTAAATTGGGGGAATGTAAGTAGTTGTAAAAATTAGAAGTCAGAAATGGTCAGTGCTGGTTATAGTAGATACAGAAGTCAGGTAGCAGAGTACAGAAAAAGGAAAAAGAAAAACCCTATTTAGAGGGATTTGGGGAGAATGGAAAGGTGGTTTCAGAAGTTAGTAGTTTGCATATGTGAGCTGGATATGGAATCAGAAGAGCAGCCTATATTCCAGACAGTAGACTTCTATGTACAGCAAGTTGTGCTTTTTGCCTCTGCTTCTTAAGAAACCTCCAGCAGTGCCTCATCATTGCTGCTGTTGAAGTATAGTATAAAAATCAGGGTCTTTAGGGTCAATTAACCTGAGTTCAAATCACCCCTGTTCCGCTTACCAACAGAACAATCTTAGGAAGTTACTTAACCTTTTCTAAGTTTTAGCTGCATCTTTGTAAAATAAAACTCCCATCACAGGATTTCTGTAAACATCTGCTTAGATTTCTGCTGTCCAGTATAGTAGCCACTAGCTACATGTGACAAATAAATGAATATAAATTTAAAAATGCAACTCCTCCATTAGACTAGCTACATATGAAGTCCTCAATAGCTACACGTACGTAGTGGATAGCAGAATGATCTGCCAAGAGACAGCACTGACTTAGATGCTGCATACCTGTCCAGAACATGTACCATAACAAGCTCTCAATACATTCAGTACATGTTGGTTTTCTTCTTTCTTCTTCTTCTTTTTTTCTTTTTTTTAAGACAGGGTCTTGCTCTGTCACCTAAGCTGATCACAGTTCACTGTAACCTCAAACTCCTGGGCTCAAATGATCTTCCTGTCTCAGCCTCTCAAGTAGCTCCAACTATAGGCATGCACCACTGTGCCCAGCTAGTTTTTTTTTTTATTATTTTTTGTAGAGACGGAATCTCACTATATGACCCAGGCTGGTCTTGAACTACTGGCCTAAAGCAATCCTTCTACCTCATTCTCCCAAAGTGCTGGGATTACAGATGTAAGCCACCAGGCCGGGCCTCTTTTCATCATTTTTATGTGAACAATATTATCCTTCATTCCAAGCTTCTCTGAAATATATGCTTGTCCATGTGTCTCCAGTCTTGAATAATATATATTCCCTTTGAATTTTCTTAACACTTTCTCTCTGATGTCCTTTATTTTTTACTTTGTGATATAATTATTAATATTTTCTACAGAGGAGACATTCATGCAAAAATTATTTATTCAACAAATTCAACTAATATTTTCGAGTGCTTACTATAATAGGCATTATTATAGGCACTTGAGATATATCAGTGAACCAGTCAAATGAAGCATACGTGATATGCACTCATGCATTTATTATATGAAAGATAGACTAAGAAAGTGAGAGAAAGGCGAAACAGGTATTTATTCAAGCCATCATCTTTTTTTCACCATTTCATACTTTATTATTTCACTTATTAGCATTATGTATGATTGATACTTGTCCCAAAATTTTACCTGTTTATCCAACAGTTCTGCCAATGTCCACATGAAAGTGGACAACAGTTTCTGTGTAGTCAAGATATGGATTTACTGCATAATCTGAATTTCATCACTTGTATTTATTGCCTCCTGAACACTCATGGCAGCAGGGACCTCCAGAGGATGATGAGAGGTTCGTTCTTCATTAATTGAAAAGTTTTTGGTGTTAATTGAAAAATAAAACTCAGTGTATTTATTCTACCTTAATTTGGGGGTGACCGTTTTTATTTATTTTTCTAATTCAATAGGTATCTTCAAACTACTCTCTCACTGAAAAATATGGAAACAGATGGAGCAAATGGGCCTTTGGCCATTTACCTTCCTTTTGTGAGATTTGAAAACCTTTCTTTGTTAAGGCTCAGTCTGTAGGAACTCTTTGAATCTGAAAGTAGAGTTTGTCTGTATTGAGATTGGATTGGAAAGAGAAGGTATTTGGAAGAAGGAACTGAGAAATGGAGTGAAAAAAATAATTTAAGAAAATTTCTCAAAACTAAAGATTCTATATTGAAAGGACCTATGGAGTGACTCCAGCACAATGTAAGGAAATAGAACTCACAGCAGGCCCATCTATGTGAAATTCAAAATACTAGCTACAAAGAAAAGATACCACAGCTTTCATGAACTTTCTCCACCCTTTTCAAACTTATATTTTTTGTATTTGCTGTGCTCCTGGTCTTGTAATCTCCAGTTATAATCTAGGTCAGATCTGATATTTAACCCTAATTCCTAAAAATTAAAAAATTAGTAGGAGGTGAATGGAGCTTTATATTAGATTTTTTTTCCCCAGGATTACCCCTACTTTCAAGAAGTAGATGAATGGTGCTTTATGATTTCTTTTCTAATTCATAGTTGTCACCAAAATTTGAAGTTACTAAAAATATAATTTTCCTGGGGTAAAACCCAGAAAATCTACCTCTCAAGATTACAGAAGAAAGAGAGGGAAGATAAGGGTGGAGAAAGAACACTGTGAAACAGCATTTGGAGTGAAGAACATTATATAAAAGGACAAGGACAAAAGAAAATAGTCTGTAAAGAAATCATTTCATTCTTTTGAAAGTGGATCAGTTCAGTTGTTTAGGGAATAGTAGTGCTGTGATTATTTTCTGTACCAACCACTGGAATATTTCTTTTTAGCAAATGGTAATAAATCAAAAGATGTTGGGGTAAGGTGAAAGCTACTTTCCCCAATCTTATTTATGTCACTGTGGTTCCTTATCTGAACCCCATGGTTCACTATAGGTATTTAGACCACCCAGATCTTTGAAGCTGTAGATGAAATTCAGCAATGAGTTTGTAGGAAGGCATCACTACTGTGCTCTTTCATGGCACCACACAGTGCTATGTTTCTTAAACCAAAGACATGTTGTCATAATAAATGTAGTGAAGACTGGTAAATCCCATTCGTGACAGGTTTGCTAAAGTTAATTCTTCTCCAACTATGGAATAGGTTAACCCCTGAAATTGTGACTTCAGCACGTGGACCTGGTTCCAAGAATCATAGTGAAATAAACTGGCATTGTGGCTTTTGGTTTTAAAAGGGAAGTACTTAGAGGAAGCAAGTAAAATTTCAGCATTTGTGTCCAATCAGTGTAGTACAATAAGCTACCAGACATGTTTTTTTAATGATGTGATACGTCACTGAGGGAAGGAAACCAATCTTAATTATCCCCATAATTAATTACTTTTGGATTACTAAAACCTCAGAAGGCACTATAAATTGTGGGAAAAGTAGATTCATTATAGTTTTATTCTCACCATCTTCTGGTTATTACCCTAAAGCTATTTTCTTTAAGATGGGTTTTGTAGAAAACATCAGAGTACATTTTTGTTTTATGATATGAATTTACTTTTGCCACCATATTGTTTATAAGGAACAGTTTCTTACTTCATGTGGCTTGTGGAGAAGGGTGAATAATTGCTCTGTTTCAAATTTTATTTGTTTATATTTTAACAAAATTGAGAACAAACAAGGAGTGAAACTAATATTTCAAACTCTTAATTTCAATTGTTTCTTCTTTACCTTACAAGATATATATTTTTCTCTCTTTAGGGTATCTCTTGTCAGATTTAAGGCTTATTTAAAATGAAAAGAAAGCTGGAGCAATTTTCTTTATTCCATTTCAGTCTCCTAAGGCCTATTTCCCCCTGGTGAGCTCATAGCAACAGGGGGGTTTAAGGGAATTCAGCTTTCTGCAAATTAATGTCTCACATCATGAAAATTCAGGACTTTTTTTTTTTTTTATCTTGAAAAGTAATACAGTGAGTGCGAGTATTATTTCTTGCCAGCGGGTGGAAGATGAATGATTTTGTCACAGTTTTACTGCTTGATGAGCAGTGTCCTGAGGGTCAGGCTTAAGTCTGTGTCACTATGCTGCTCATTACTCTTGAGCTAAATAAGGGCTGATTGGATCTAAATTGCCTAGCACATGGGCCACAGATGAGCTCAGTGAGCAGGGGATGACCTGCTATTCAGTCTGGGAGTAACCCCGGTGTGCAAATGCAGCATTAGAACACCGTGGGAGAATGAGAGGCTACCGGCTGCTGCCAGCAAAAGAAATCGAAATGTAAAAACTCTTTGATGCTGTGATGTTAGAATTTGAAATGTAGGAAGTGACAGGTTGATGGTACTTATCAGCTTTGGCTGGATTAGAGAACAGTGTCATCTTGCTTATATAATGACAGAAGAATGAAGCCAGCAGCTAACTACTGTTCAGAGTAGAACCGCAGCTGTTGCCACAGCCAGTCGTTGCTGCCTCCTACTGGCAGTTTTCCTGGAAACCAGTAAAATATAATGAAGAAGAAAGCCTCCTCTATTGGTTTTCAGGAATCCTTGGCTCTTTGGTGGTGAAAACTTGCTAGGAAAAGAATGCCCCCCGCCCCCAAAAAAAGATATTTTAGAGCATATTTAATAGAAAATTAGATTTAAAAATCAATATTGGAAAAATCGGTTGTTCCCGAATCTTCTAGTGAACCAAGGGTTAATCCATTTATGAAGTGAAATTACCCAGGGCAAGAAATCTTGTATACCCTTCCTGGAATAGTGTTCTTTCAGGGGGCTTCAACTAGGTTGGTTGATCTCTCAATTATGATTTTTTTTGGTCAATAACAGTACTAACAACTAATCTTCAAAATCTAACAACTACAGCATTAGCACACTTTGAAAGGCATCTGATAAAAATACAAACTAAAAACCGCCCCTGATTATTATGTAGCTTATGCTGCATAAATCTTTCTCTTAGGGAGGAGGTAAGATGGAAGGAAAATGTTTCTCCTACAAGTCAAATGGTTTGAAAATACAACAACCAGCAAAATCATATGATAGAAGATCTCTCTTTCATTTTACTCCTGTAGTTGTAATTTAAAAAAAATCAATATTAGGTTATATGTTTATGGTGTTAAACTTATGAAATGTAGATGAGTTTTTAAAAAGTTATTTATCTCACCATGCTGAGAAAGCTACTATTGATATTTTGTTATATTCTTCTATACTTTTCCTATTCGTATACTTTTTTTAAAACCAAAAATGGGATTAAATGCTGTTTTAGTGGCCTGATTTTTTTTTTTACTTACTATATCATCAACAGCTTTCCATATCAATGATATCTACATTATTTTCCATGTCTTCATAATATTCCATTGTGTGGATATACCATAATTTACTTGACCTTTTCTTATTTGTGAAAACCTTCACTATTTTGAATTTTTCACCATTAGATACTAAGCTATGGTGAATGTGCTCATGTGTGTCTTGGCAGAGCTCCTGGATATTATTGTACAAATTGTGTGCTGCATAGTCGCAAAGGTGCCATTTACAACATTATAAATAAGGATTTGATTTTCACAGACTTGTTTGATTATATGTGGAAGGTTTTTTTTAAATATAGATTTATGATTTAAAATATAGAACCATAGATGTAATTCTAAAAAATGACTGGGAGCCATGGTTTAATAATTAACCTTTAATTATATTCAAGGTTTATACATATACACACACACTTACATACATTATTACATACTTCCTACAGAAGCAAATTTTTAACTAGTAGAAAACCTTAGACTACAAAAAAATAAAAGAAAAAAATTACTCCAGTTTTTGAAAACAAAACTGTAGTTCGGTATGTTGAAAGAATAGAGACAGGAAGCTCCTAGAGTCTGTGGTGAAATGACAGGTAAAAGTGCTAATAAATTAACTTTCATTTCCCAGAATTAATATTTTCCCCACATTTGTTAGTATAGGTACCCTACTGTTTCCTCTAAGCCTTTTCTTTCTTACTGTATAATCAAATATAAAATAAAGTTTTTAATATAACTTATGAAATACTTGAAGGCCCTAGAGAGAGTGTTTTTAATGCCTCTCTTACATTTTTATTATCAAAATGCATGTATCTACAAGGAATGTAAATAATACAGAACTGTGTGTAGTAGAAAATGAGTCATTCTCCTAAATCCCCCCTCCCACAAAGGGAGCCACTATTAACACTTTGGAGAATAAAAATTCTTCTAAGCTACTATTGCCTCTCCTTTAATCCACACTGCCTCCTTTACCACCTCTTTTATTTTGAAGGAGGGGGTAACAAAAGTGGGATAATACTATGGAAATTTCTACAATTTCATTTTTTTCTTTGAAAAAGATATCAAAGACATGTTCCTCTTTCTACATATACATACACACACACACACACACACAAAATTGTTTAAGCCTGCATAGTATCCCGTATAAATAAAACTTCATTTATTTAACCCACTGAACATTTAGGAGCTGTACATCATTTTAAGATTGCTTGGTTCTTGTACCTATATGATTTTCCAAGATCCTAGTTACTTGAAAATTTGAGTTGCTTTTAGCTTATTTAACCAGGATACTAACTGTAGTTCAATTTTGTGAATTATTAATATATCTAGCATCAACACCAGTGGAGCAGATTTCCACTTCATTCACTTAATATATGTGGAATTAGTCTTTTACTTATAGTAAAAGATAATATTATTTTACAGAGTATCGCAAATGTAAATCCTGACTCTGCCACTTTCACTTTAATCTTCAACAAGTCATGTAATTTCTTTGAACCTCAATTTTTCTAACCTGTAAAATATGTGTAATAATACATACTGAAAAGTTGGTTTGAAGGATAAAAGAGATAATACATATCAGATGTCTAACAGAGTACCTAATGCTGATTGCTTTTATTATTATTACTATTTGTCCATTGGTTTCTGAGAAGTGAAATTAAAGAATGTATATTAAAAGGAAATTTAAGACATAGAGTTTCCCACTCTAAATTAAGATTTTTAGGGCTCCATTCTGAGGCAATTCAGTGGTATTCTGTGAAAAGAATACTATTTATATTTTAAGTAAATGCATAATAACTTCTTTGGTCACGTCTCCTATTTTTCTCATAGCTTTGGAGAGAATGCTACTATATTAATTGTGCACTTATGCATGAAAGAGAAATGACTGTATTTTTCAGTCAACACACTTTTATTGAGTGCCCATCAAGTACCTGCTATGGTAGACTCTGAGCTGGTGTTGGAAAAAATAGAGATACATAAAACCAGAACACTGTTCTCAAGTGTAGTGAGGCAAACGTATAAACAAATAAATGAAATACACTGTGATGGATAGAATAATAGACAAATGTTGGCGACTCTTCTGAAAACTCTTCTATGTCACTTAGAGAATTTTCTCTGAGACTGCCCAACATAAAATAAAGCATGTGATTATGTGGCAGTAAGTCAGTCACATTATAATTGATGGGTGGCATTTATTAAAAGGGAGATATACATGTCTTTAGATACTTGTATTATTTATGTACATAGCAGTTCAAAAAGTTTTTAAAATTGTTTTTGACATCTTTCACATATTCCATTAATAAAAATAATTAACTTAGTAACTTGTACACATATGTAAGGTCTTTGGCGAATTGTTATTACTGCACTGTGTCATTGATACACTTGTCTACATTTCTTTCTTCTGACACCGATCTTTCCTCTATACCCATTCTCTGATAGCTATTGTTACTTTTTTTGTCCCCCATTTTGGTTGTATGCTATAAATTCTAGCTCTTTAAGGACAGTGATTAGGATATTTTAATGTGAAAAAATAGAATCTAAAACCAATGTTAGTAGTATTGCTTTCTGCATTTTTAAAAGTTTATGTAAATGCTATATAACAGTGCAACTTGCTTTTTTTTTTTTAGCATTATGCTTTTGAGATCTATTACTAGAAGGTATGTGCCTTGGGGAAATGAAGGATTAAGCCAAGAACAAGAAATATTTTGGGTTCCAGAAACAGAGAATCCAGCATAGAATAGTGAAGAGACAGAAAGACAGTTGTACTGGCCCAGTGCATCATTGTTCCAGATTGAAATAGAATGATGACAAGCTATGGGAGGAAGGCCTCCAGCAAAAAGTGAGAAAGGAAAAAAAATTTTTCTAGTTCCAGAGGAGAGTAAAGCAATTTCTTTATAAAATGCTTTTGCTTTGAAAAGCCTATGTCACAGAAGGAAAGTTATTCTAATAACTTCTCATTACGTAATCTGTTTTGTCTTTCAATATTAATTTACCACAGCAATTTATATATTAAATACATCAAACTTATATACATTATGTATGTTTCAAATATTTTGACCCCATTTGAAATTTCCATTTTATATATTTTTTTGAATATGTAAAGTTTGAAGAGTTTTGTGTATTTAAATGTCACAATCTTAAAAAAATTACACATATAAGTAAACAGCTAACAGTTTTTTTCTTTTGGTTTCTAAGAGGAATTCCAATGTAATTCAAATATTTCTTGAATACTTTTCTTTCTTCCTTCCTTCCTTCCTTTCTTTCTTTCTTTCTTTTTTTTTTTTTTTTTGAGACAGGGTCTTGCTCTCTCTCTGGGCTATAATGCATTGGTGTCATTGTAGCTCACTGCAACCTCAAACTCCTCGACTCAAGCAATCCTCCTGCCTTAGCTTCCCTAGTAGCTGGGATTACAGGTATGTGCCACCACACCGGGCCAATTTTTCTATTTTTTTATGTAGAAATGGAAGCTCACTCTTGCTTAGGCTGGTTTTGAACTCGCAGCCTCAGGCGATCCTCCGGCCTTGGCCTCCTAAAGTTTGAGGATTACAGGCATGAGCCACTGCTCTGGGCCTTGAATACTTTCTAAGCATCCCAGAACTATGCTAGTAAGTGTTCTTTTGTACACAAAAATGTTTCCTGCACTTGTAGAGCTTGCAGTGTAGTACAAAACAGCTATTTAATGCCTCCAAGTCTTTATGTCTCCATCATTATTCTTTTCTGTTGGATCCAATATACAGAATTTCTTACATTCTGAAGACCACTCATGTAAAATGGTAGGTGGTCTCTGAAATATAGGAAATTCAATATATTATGTTGAATTAATGCTCCAGCCATTTCAGAATTGTATATTACAGTGGAACTTTTGTGAGAAGATGTAACCATAATATCCTTAATTTCCCAGAAGGCAAATGTGTTTTCCTAATTTCAGAGATTAAACATGGTTCCATCTTTCCATTATATCCATATGGACTGATATAGTCATCTCTTGTTTTTTGGTATGCTTTTCTGAATTTATCATCTAGAATAATATTAGTAGGCACTAGGAACTTGTATCTTTAAAACATATAAACTCCTTTAAACATTGGACAATGGATATATTTATTCCCATTGGAATAATGATTTGGGAGGAAGAAGTCAGATTAAATTTTCATACATAAATACATCCTGTCTCTTACTGTCTTTTATGGCATTTATTTTGTAATCACTAAAGTTAGAGAATCCTTCATTCACCCTGTCAGTTCTTCTATTTATGTTTGATACAGAAGTTCAAAATAAAGGATATAGGTTAAAATTTCTGTTTGTGTTCACCTATTGTCTTGTATTTTAAATATTTTCTATATCACCTCAAGTATTCATTAATACAGTATTTACATTTATTTTAGAAGTGAGAACCACCGGTTTAAGGCTAAGTTAAATTCATATGAAGAAGCAAATTGAGGTGGGATGTGAACTAATGGGAAGATCCTTTTGTATCTAATTCATCTCTGTGTGGGACCTCAGACTGGTCCCCATATTCCATTTCTTTCATCTGTAGCATTAAAGGATTGGATTAGATTACTTCAGTGTTTCTAATTATATCAATTACTTATTGACTATTTTTAAACATTTTTAAGTAAATTTGCTTTTTTTTTTTCAAAGTTGATATATGAAGTGAAAATAAGATTTATATACAGCCGGCACAATTAAACTTTACTCAATTACCTTTATTTTGTCTTCTGCTTATGTAAAGCTGTTTTTATTCTCATTTTATGCAGCATGCATAAAATAATGACATAAGACTAAAGCATCAACTTACAGTGCTATAAATATTATCAAATATTTTTACTTTGGCCAGTAGTTAGTGATTTTATGTGTTATGTGTCAGATAAGTAATTTAGTCAAATATTGAGATGGCTACTTTGTATGGGATATCTTTTTAGATAGAAACATAGTATGTTATCATTCATTACTAAACAGCATATTTAAGCCAGATATTGCGGCTCATGCCTATAGTCCAAGCTACTCTGGAGGCAGAGGTGGGGGAATCACTTGAGGCCAGGAGTTTGAGACCAGCCTTGATATAGCAAGACCTCATCTCTTAAGAAAATAAAAACAAACAAATCATAGTTTCTTAGGGCCTCTTATACGTCAGGGACCTTAGGCAGTTTGAATTCTCATTTTCCTTCGCTATGGAAGAGAGATTTGAAGAAACAGTTACAAATAAAATTGTAACTAGGTAGGTTGGGATGGATGAAGGATAGAAGAGTACCCAGGCAAGTATTTCTTGGATGCTTTGTATGGGCTTGTTCCCTTACCTAGTGCTAGGTAGGACATGAGAGAGGAATAAAATATTCTCTAGGTGAAGATATATGATACCACACATGACATGAAAAAATATTAGTTCTACCAGTCCAAGATTTTTGGTTTGTGTACAAAATTAAAGATTAGATTCTGTTCTTAGGCAAATTCCTTCCAAGTAAATAATGCATGTTTATAGTATAGTTCAAAGTGAAAATTAATAAGTAATGAACACTGAAAAATATTTTGGGATTCATCATTAGGAGAAAGAAGGAAGAAAAGAGATGGGAAGAGAGGATCAGAAAAGATATTTTGAAACAGATAGCATTTGAACTGGTTGTCAAGAAGTAGAATTTACACTTGTGATGAGGAGGGACAAGGAAACCTCTTGAAAGAGGTGACATATAAGAACGGCAGTTATATAATGTGTATATAAGGAGAAAAGTGCTAGAACAGGAGAGCGATCTAAGAACTGGAAATTGGAATGGGTTAGATGTGTTTTGAAGGGTGATGAAAACTAAATGAGGATACCAGATTATGAAAGGCTTTGAAATTAGGGCAAGAGTATAGATCTGAGTGAAGAGGAAATCAAGGGCTATAGAATTTAAGTAGAAGGACAACATCAGGAGATCAGTTCTTTAAGCCCACTATGTGCTCTTTTCTACATCTAAATCATAAGCTCCTTGAGAGAAAGACCTTGCCTATTCCTTTCTCCTTAATCCCTTTGACTAAAATATTCTTTGATCTCTTCTCTGCCTGGAAAGCCAGGTGTAAGTGAAATATGAAGTTTCTCCTATGAAGGGTTTTTAGGGCTCCCCAGGAGGGTCAGTGCCTTCTTCTTTATTTACCATGTTCATATTTGTATCACCCAGAACATTTACCACTTGGAGTATTATTTCTTTCACTAGACCGATACTTTTTGAGGGTAGGGAATTTGTCTTATTCATATTTATATCTACAGCACCTAGGTATCCAGGTAAAGTGCATGATATAGAGTGATACTGAATAAGTCTTTTGAATGAATGATTGATAATTATATAGATATCTGCCAGTAATATACATGATAAATTGAAAGAGAACTTTAGGCAAGAAAACTAGATAGGAAGCCATTGTAGTAATAAACGCTACTAATACAAAAATGCCAAAGTAATTTTTAAAAATACAAAATGGCATGAGAGAGCATTAGTTTTGAAGTCATGACTAGGACAGAGTGATAAAGGAAAGGATGACCTGGTGACCTCAGGCTGGTGCTGTATAGTCAGGCAATGATATTTAAGCAACATTCTGAGTAAGTACAGAAATTTTAGGAATTATGACTTAGACTGACCCAACAACTTAAATACACCTTTAACTTATGTTTAGCTACTGATAAAATATTTCACTATTCCTGTGGTCTAGGATTCCTCTCACTGGTGCTCTAGACCTCATTATCCTAAGGATGTCAAAACACTTTCATATCGTGTCATTCTGTCTGCTATTTCAGCCATATAAATGCAGAGGCTGCTAATTTCCAATGACTTTCATATACCATCACAGTCTTTTTCCTTGTGTAATGGAATGAGATTTTGGTGAGGATGGTCCAAAATGTGAGATATAGCTCTTAATTTTGGTACTCCTTCAGCAAGCTGACTTATCTGTTGTCTGTTCAATAAGAGAAGGTCCTATTTATTTCTGAGAAGGGTTAATTAAGCCTTAGGGCAGTCCTTGGTACACAGAAATCTGACTGAGAATCCGCCTGTGACTGGAAGACTTTAATGTGACCACACCTTTGTACTGACCAAAGAGTGGGGAAGAGAAGAGCCTCAAATGAGTCCTTGCTTTACAGCTTCTAAGAGTTCTTTTTTGAAATAGGTTAATGGCCTTTAACAGATGGTTACATTTGTGTGCTAATTTATTTTTTGTAGTTAATATTTTTCTTCCTAAAAGCAGACAGTTGTAATGAAATTATGTTTTCAGGCCAGAAATGCATCTTAATTCCTGTGACTTTACATGGTTTATACATTTAGGGATATAACACATGGCATTAGGACATAGACTTCTATTCCCAATTTCATATACAAATATAATTGTCCAGTGGAGGACTTGATTCCTTCAGTGATGGCTCTCTGAATTCAGGAGTGATATGTTTTCCAAGCATACTCATAAAAGGAAAACTTGATATAATCATTTGCTTTGCTATAATATACTTAAAACTCTGGAAAATTGAATTATGGAAAAATGAATGGAATTTTTTGAAAGAGTTTATCACAAAGATTTATTACTTGTATATTTAAAATAGAGAGTTCCCACAAACATTTCATCTTTTTAACTGTAGCTTAATGTGCCAAGGTTTCACTGTGTTATAAAATACTATAATTTTAAAGATATTGTAGGTTTATTTTGGCCTTTACTTGTCTTTAACTTAGCATTAGGTTATATTTTACTTTTCAGTTAATGATGGAAAAGAAAGCATTTCAAGGGAATGTTAGCACAATTTAATATTTTTAAACTGCTGCTATACTAAATCTTTAAAAACAGTAATTTTAGGTAACTAGAGTTCTACCTAAAGTCTAAAAGTTAGACAATACGTAGTTTTATGCCACGTCTGTACTGCGTAACTTTGGTGTGGTCCTGATAATGGGTGTTTAGTGGTCTCTTTTAACCATATTTATATCATATTGAAAAATTTTATTCTGCTTTTCTTCACTCACTTCAAAAAAATCCAAATGTTCCTTTGAATGATGCCCAGTAATGAGATTGCTCAATAAATGGTAGTTCTACTTGTAGCTCTTTGAGGTATCTCCATATTACTTTTCACAGAGGTTGTACTAGTTTGCAGTCCCACCAGCAGTGTATAAGTGTTCCTATCTCTCCACATTTACACCAACATTTATTGTTTTGGGACTTTTTGATAAAGGCCATTCTTACTGGAGATAAGTGATATCTCATTGTGGTTTTGATTTGCAGTTCCCTGATAATTAGAGATGTTGAGCATTTATTCATATGTTTCTTGGCCAGCCCTTTATTGGATGTGTACCATGTTTCCTTGAAAATAAGACAGGGTCTTATATTTATTTTTCCTCAAGAAGACACCCTAGGGCTTATTTTCAGTGGATGTGTTATTTTTTTAAGTACAGTACAACAATCGACATTTATTCAAATATAGTTATGTCGTCGTCTTCTGAAACATCATCATAACTCTCCAAACCCCGACTTTCATCCTGAATTTCTTGCGACTCTATTTCCTTTAGAACCATTGGCCCCAATCTCTCATGTTGAGCAATAGAGCTCTCGTGGGGCAGATGAGAAGGGCTGCTCATCTTTACCGCTCTGTGACAAAATGCATGGGTTGTACAGATGGGCTGCGTAACCACGCCCATCACTAGGTCTTATTTTCGGGGTAGGGCTTATATTGCGCAAATGCTTAGAAATCCTGCGAGGGCTTATTTTATGGGTAGGTCTTATTTTCGGGGAAACACGGTAACATGTGAATATTTTCTCCCATCCTGTAGGTTGCCTGTTTGCTCTCATGATAGTTTCCTTGGCTGTGCAGAAGCTTTTTAATTTGATCAGGTCCCATTGATTTATTTTTGTTGTTGCTGTGATTGCCTTTGGGGTTTTCATAAATTCTTTGCCTAGGCCAACATTTTCTTCTAGAATTCTTATAGTTTCATACCTTAGGTTTAAGTCTATTATGTACTGTGAGTTGATTTTTGTGAGAAGTGAAAGGTGTGGATCCTGTTTCAGTCTCTTACATGTGGCTATCCTTGTGCCATTGTTTCCCACCAATGTTTCCCAGCATCATTTATTGAATAAGGATTCTTTTCCCCAGTGTATGTTTTTGTCTGCTTTGTGAAAGATTAGATGGCTATGTGAGGATGGTTTTATATCTGGATTCTCAGTTCTGTTCCACTGGTCTATGTCTCTGTTTTTGTGCTAGTACCATGCTGTTCTAGTTAACTCTGGCCTTGTAGTATAGCTTGAAGTCTGGTAAATTGAGGCCTTCCAATTTGTCCTTTTTGCTTAAGATTGCTTTTGCCATACAGGCAGATGGAAGGGATGGGTATGTATACACCTAATGGGTGCAGTGTGCACCATCTGGGGGATGGACATGCTTGAAACTCTGACTCGGGTGGGGCAAAGGCAATATATGTAATCTAAACATTTGTACCCCCATAATATGCTGAAACAAAAACAATTTTTTTAATTAAATCAACATATTTAACAACAAAATAAATAAATAAATAACACAACCCCTTTATATGCTATCTAGAAGAAATTCACTTCAAACATACCAATATAGGTAGGTTGAAAGGATGAATGATTAAACAAAGTGGTTCATCCATACCACTGAACACTACTCAGCAGTGAAAGAGAATTATTGATACACACAATGACTTGAGTGTATCTCAAGAAAATTATGTTGAGCGGAAAAAAAATCCCAAATGTTATATAATGTATAGTTCCATTTATATAACATTTTTAAAATAAAAAAAACTTTAGAATGTAGAATAGTGGTTGCCAGGGGGTAGGGGATGGGATGGCCACTGGGAACGGAGGGAGAGTGTGGTCTTTAAGAGGACAACATGGGAGATTTTGCTGGTGAAGAAACTTCCAGTATTTTGCCTGTGGTAGTGGAAACATAACCCTACATGTGTGATAAAATTATATAGAAACTACTGTATGCACTCACAAACATATACATAAGCAAAACTGGGGAAATCTGAAATACATGGTGGATTGTATCAATGTCAGTATCTTGGTTGTCATATTATGCTATAAGTTTGTAAAATACTAGGAAAGTGTATATGGGATCTCTCTGTATTATTTATAATTGCATATGAATCTAGAATTATATCAATAAAAATTTCAATTAAAGATAAAAAATCCAAATGTTTTCTTTTAAGGCAAATCAGAAGTGATATGCTTATTTAACAAAAAGAAAAATATTTTCCCCTCTTCTCAAAGTATACCCATAATATAGTGTGACTGTTATGATAAAAATTATATTAGATACAAACTCCATTGCATTTCTTTGTCTTCTGTAAGATAAGAATATAAGGACATAAAACAGAATTTTATTTTATTATAGTTCATTATAAAAAGTGTGTTAATGTAGTGCTTATATTGAAATTTAAAAAATTTTTAACATTGTAAGTTTTCTTTGAAGGATGTAAAGTATAAAAAATATTTTTCCTTAATTTTGCTGAAAGTCTAGTGTGTGTGGATACATGTGGGTGTCAGGAGAGATCAGTTTTGAAAACTCTCCCACAACCTTTTGTTTTTGTTGTTGTTGTTAAATATGTAGCGTAAATTGTGCTTCTAAAAAGAGATAGAGGGGAATATGGAAAAGGAAAGTAGAGAAATTAAAAATCATTCCAATAAAATGGTTTAATTTATGCCTCTGCAGTTAAGCAGTGCTCCTGGTTAACAGAAATACCCTTCAGCTACACAGGATTTTGGAGGGTTGGAGGGCACTCATTTGCACATAAATAGCCATTAACTGATAAATTCCCAGAGGTCTCCTGTTGCATGTTAGTGGTTCTGACCTACTTAGCTAGCTTAAATTTGTTTTACAGAATTATTATAATTCTATCCTTGGTACTTAAACTTTGTGATTAATGCATGCCTCACAATACAGTTAAAATATAATTACACAGTTTTGCAGTTTCCTATTGTGGTGTTATTACAAAGATCTAGATTTTGCAAATAATAGAAGAGTTAAGGTTTCGATATTTATCACTTTTGCTGTGATTATGTGAAATGGGACTCTTTTATGTCTAAAGAATGAATTGGAGAGTAGGTGAATCATTAAATGTAGCATTTCTCAGCTTGGAAATGATTGGGTTGGTCAATAATATATGGTCACTTTGGTATGCTGTCTACATTGACATGTCCCAGGCATTCTTGCTTACAAATGTTTCTTTATGTGCTTTTCATTGTAGCTTGTTTGAAGTGTTTCTAAACTATGGTAGAATCTTCACACCATTTTCTTACAGAAGTAGTACTGGGATAAAGACCAGGCAACAGTAGAGGATCATCTGACTGAGACTCAGGAGATCTAAATTCTGATGCTGACACTTGCTGCTTAGGTGTGCAGAACAACTTATGTTCTGAAGGTTTGTGTCCTCACCTGTAAAAGGAGTAGTTTGGACTAGAAAAGGTTGGCAAACTAAGATACTGCTGGCCAAGTCTTGTCCATAGCTTGTTTTTATAGAAACATGCAGCTTAAGTATATTTTTTACGTTTTTAATGGCTTGTAAAACAACAAGAATATGTTAGCCAGGAGTGGTATTGCATGCCTATAGCCCCAGCTTGAGCAATATAGTGACTCTGCCTCTTAAAAAAAAAAAAAAGGTGACACTATATGAGGCCTTAACGCCCAAATATTATATTCACAAAATTTTTTTATATTTACAATTTTGTAAATATTATATTTACAAAAAATTTTTTTCTGTCTCTCTGTTTTATGTTCCCTACAGCTCCTCTCAACTGACATTCAGCATTAAATTATGATTATAATTGTTTCTGGGGGATGTTTTTTTGAGACAAGATCTTACTGTGTTGCCCAGGCTGGCCTGGAATTCCTGGGCTCAGGTGATCCTCTTGCCTCAGCCTCCTGATCATGTGGGATTACAGGCTATGCCACTATGCCTGGCTGTATAATTGATTCTTTAAAATGCTGATGTTTCACGCATCTGTTTTGGGTTTTGTTTATTTCATGTTTACTATTTACAGTTATCTATGATGTGACCCCTATTATCTTCCTCTTCAGTGTCCATTATATATCCAGTTAGTATTCTCTTATATTTGGGAGTGATGAGTGCTTTCTAAAGCTTCATAACTTGAAATTTAGATTTCTATTAAAGGAAATTCACAGTAAAATGAGATACTAAGTTTTATTGAAGAGGAGTGGAAAGGATGAAATCCTTGACTTATTTTGAAATTCTTAACACTGTCAGATGTTAACACTTCAAATATTAGGGTCTGTTTTATGGAAAATTTATAAATAAATGTTAAGTAATCTCTAATGAACTACAGAAACCTTTTCAATAAATTTTTTCTGAATATCAGCTTTGGCCAATGTATGGTGCTGTGTCACAGTAGGAAAATATGGGCCACTGTTAAAGTTTGGCTGTGTATGAGTAGTAGTCAGCTGCTACATCTGGAGGAATTTAGCATCATATATTGTTTGCTTGTTAATGTGCATTAAATATAATGAGATGAGTAGTTTTAAGCCATTGTTTTCAATATTTTGGGAGAAAATTCAGACCCTTCCAGGAAGAAAAAGGTGGTCAGAAATATCAGCTGCTTTGTAAAGTTGGCATGCTATCATCACATTTTTCCAAAGAAAAAATGGTTACACTGTAATAATCAGTCTAATGAATTCAGAAATTCATTGATTGTCCCAGCTCTGGGTAGATTAGGTAGAGACTTGCTTCAAGGAGTGGAATTTATGAAATGTTTGCTGCATCCAGCAAGCGAAGCTGCTATAATACAGCTGGCTCCTCAGTGGTTTGCTTTGATCCTGTGGAATGAAAGGACAGGAGGATCAGCTCAGGTCTAAATGAGATTACAGCTGGTTCTGCAGCTTATCTGGTCTATTGCCAACTAGTGTGGCTTTGCACGTCCTAAGGGGTTTACAACAGAAACTGTTTATTGAGTATCATCGGTTTACTCAACACAAGCAGGCTAATCCTTCCCAGCCTCAGCATGTTGTAGAATCGTGCAGAAGCCAAACCAAGAGCTGGTGTAGCCAGACCCTCCAGAGCCCTTTGTTTCGCTCTATATTGATTTTTACCTGAGTTAAAGACAGTAAAAAAAAAAAATAAAACCAGTAACCAGTCCTATTGTGAGCGAAAGGTTAATCTTACCTAAAATCTTACAAAAAGCATCTGTTAACCCTAGAAGGGACAACCTCCTTTTTTTGCCTTTCTAGTCAAGTGGGATTTTCTAGTTTCAAATTTTGAAGAACAAGATAAGAAAAACAGCTTAAAAGATCTTGCTAGGCATTCAAAGTTAAATGCTTAAGTCTCTTCTAGTAGTGTTATAACAAATAGCTTTGTATATGGAATATGGGATGATTTGTTTCTAAATAGTAAATTTTTGTTTTATATCCATTTTGCACAGAGCAATTATTTTTTCAATGTGGCAAGCAAAATGCATAAAAACAAAGCTAGAAACTTTAGTTAAGGAAAAGAACTCAACTGCCTACATTAATGACCAGTAGTCATTTTACTTGATGATCCCTTGATTAGTAGTATATTTCTTTAGTGAATAAAGGCTAGTGATTAGGAGTATTATAAAGATATACCTCTTATAAATAAATAATCCTTTGTGCTTTAGTCTTATTTTACTATTTTGGTAAGTATTTGTTTAAACCTTCAGGTGTAAAATTTTCATTATTATGGTTGGATCTTGAACAAAGATGACTTATAGTGGAAAATGCTGTCAAGTCAAATGGACCTAGGTTACAGTTCCATTTCCATTTCTTAGTGATCAAATTATTTAACCTCTGAGTCCATTTTTTTCATCACAAAACTGGAGATGTTATTTACCTTGCAATATCTAATTAAACCAAATTAGAAAATAGTAGAAAGTAACATTGAGTTAATCAGGTAGTCAAAGCTAAAGTAGTAGCTCAGGAGCCCAAAGGCATTGAAGATTATAAGTAAGCATAGGATCTCTCCCATGATGCTAGAAAGGATATTTAAAAGTTGTGTTGCAGTAATTCTGGCAGCTTTGCTCTGTATCTATAGATCTGCAACATCCATTGCCATCTTCAAAGGTACATGATTTCAGGCAAGTGAATAGTGATGTTGCCAAGTAAACACCCTTCCCTTAGTGCATAGGAGTAGCTACTGGAAAAGCCATGAGTATGAAATCTGTACTTGTTTAAAATTCTTAGGAAGGCCTGAACATTTAAACTGGTATTTAGGATAGATGGGTAAGTTCTATGTCCCTTCCAGGTTGAGTGATTACTTGGTTGCTTCATACACAGCAATAGATGTGTAAATACTATCATCTGTAGTAAGTGCTAAGTAAAAGACAACAGTATATTGTCTTAGAACAGTGCAGTGGTTGCTTGATTTACTTTGTCTTTTTTTTTTTTTTTTTTTTTTAGAGACGGGGTCTCGCTCTTGGTCAGGCTGGTTTCGAACTCCTGACCTTGAGCTATCCACCCGCCTCGGCCTCCCAGAGTGCTAGGATTACAGGCGTGAGCCACCGCGCCCGGCCAGATTTACTTTGTCTTAATTGGCAATGAACATGTGTCCTCAGCTATATGTAAGCACAAAAATGTTACTAGGGAAACATTTGGAGGCTTTCTAAAAGTACTGTGTGATGGAATCAGCTAAGACTGCTGTTTATCTTAAACACGTAGCTTGCCCAATATTTAAACCTAATGGACAAGGTGTGTACCAGTTGAAAATGTAATATTTATCCAATCATTTCTATTCTATCAAGCTAGGCTCTAAAGCAATAGGTTGTACTCATAGAGTAATAACTTTTTAGTGCATTTGGAGATAAAGGCTATTGGTAGTGATTGCTTAAACTCCTTTTGCTCAATCATCTGAATGGTGCAAATCAAAGCATTTTGTCAGACTGTGAGAAGTTTCACCTAGATATTGCTTCCCACTCACGCGGGTCACCATATAAATTACATTCACGGTTTCACAGCATAGCTGGTGTTGGAAGTTAAATTCATGCCCAGTGGTGGAACTCGTAAAACATTTTCCTGTTAACACTACCAGACAGAGTTGACATTGTTGATGGTGGGTTTGATCTAATAAACCATTGGTTCTAACAGTGATTTTTACTGTGTTTCAGAGGTGTTGATGATACAAGTTTAGTGATCCAACAGTTCTTTCTGAATGACAGAAAATTAGCTTCACTGTCTATATTACCAAATGCTGGGAAGAGTAAGAGTAGCAGGTGATTGGAGCCTAATGTAACCTGGTGTTCTGAAAGATAATAATAGGAACAAACTCTTTAACTTGATGTATATCTTCTTCATAAAAACACTGATTTTTCTTGAAAGAATGTGTTCTGTATTATCTGTTGGAAATAACTTATTATTACCTTGTTATTCAAATATGTAGGCTGTGCCCTCCTTTGAGAATTTTTTACACAGATGCTTTTAAGGTGATTATCATTTCTGAAAGGAAAGCAGTTTTACATTTGGTTACCTTTTTGTCTCTGTGTTCTCTAAAGTTACTTTCCTGTCAGGACTTTAAGCTTTATCAGAGGTTTTTAAATGTGAACCACAGGAATAGTCAATCTAAACATTTTATTCCTGTAATAATAACTTTTAGGGATCAGTTTTCTACTGGCAGTTGTAAACATTGAGTATTATTTTACAATTTACTTTGAAATAGTTTTTGCTTTGGTCATAAAACTTTATGAAACTTCTCTTCTTATTTAAAAGTAAATTATGTTTTTCCCATTTCTAGTTAAAAATTAACAGGATGCTAACAAAGCCCTACTACTTTATCATGTAAGCAAGGATCTTTCCTGTTCTTCCTTTTTTGGCATTGTATCTGCTCCTGTAGTACTGCTGCACATTCATACTCAATTGATGATCTTTTTATAGTTTTGTTCCATTTTATGAGCTATCACTACTTTAACATTTCTTATCCCAGCATATGCATGAATTTTTTCTTACATCAGGAGATGAGCTTTTTTGATGTGCAGATAAATGTTATCAATAGTACTATACAGATGAAACCTGTCATGTACAAATAGCATGTATCAAGCCCTAAGCATGCAGAACCAGATAAATCAGTTCATTTGCTGAAGCCTTGCAAAAAGAAATTAGTGATATAATAAAAGCCTTTGAGGCTCTCAGCCCTAATAATAGAGCTTTATAATAAACCCCACAGATCATTGACTCAATGGATAATCTTTTAGGAAAACTTCCCCCCCACCCATCCCATACTTCCAAAGAACTATAGTAAAAGTGGTAAGTAGCATCTTTAGAGAGAAGTGTGCATGATATGTGTAATTAAATATCTGGAAAGCTGCAATTTAAAATTAAGAAACGTATTTACTGTTAAATATAGGTTCAAAACAAGTTTATATTTTATTTCTGTTTGATAATTTTGATGATCTTGAACATTGAGTAGTCACTGCTTTTTCTATATAGAATTCAAATTAAGTGTTCCTTCTAAGTTAGTGTATTTGGTACATAGAGGTAACAGGGGAGTTGTTGGGGACAGTGGAGACACCAAGTGGAAAGATGAAAATGAAGGAGGAGTCAGGGAGAGAAATTGAAAGGAATCATTTAGCTTGTGCTTAGAAGAAGATGTTTATAAAGTGGTAGAAGGTAGAAGAAAAGGGGATAGGATTTATATGCATTTATACACAAAACTTTATACATAATATTAATGATTTTACAGACTTCTAAAGTTTATTCATGTACCCCAGTTCAACATTATATTACAATGATGACTAAGCTATTATTTCTGTTAGAGTTTGGCTGTACTTTTGATGAAGAAAAAAATTCTTTTTCAAGCATCTGCAGGTACTTTTTTGACTCTTGTTTGACTGAATTTCTTGCTTGAAATCCAAAAAATTGTCATTGCTGGGGTCAATGATGAGGTTTTTGGATCCATTAACACCATTGGCACTGGTCACTAGTCTCTAGTTGTGTAATTTACTGTATTTCTTTAGTGTGAGAGAAATATTGAGGATGCAGGATGCTTAAGAGGTTTTAGAGAAATTATTTATCAAAGAACACTACTTTTCCCAATGCATTAGCTATTGTAATTATACATTGGTTCAATCTGTTGACATAAAATTGGATTTGATTTAAATGGAGGGGGGGAAAAGAGACTAGACATTTTCAATATTTATTGATATACCTAGTCCATTAAGGTAAATTATAGAGCAAATTTCACTGTGACAGGAACATTTGGGTTGATGTAGTTAATAATCATCAGTCAACATTACTATTAGACCCTTTCTTTGTAGGAATTTATTATCACCAATTAGGAAAAATGCTAAAAAATGGGATTTAGTCCTAGCTTACTTGGTATGGAATATTGGACCTTAAAAATGTTAGGATGTTTACCTTTAATAAAATAACTCTTGTATTTTTTTGACATGAAGAACATTCCTCCATGTCATATAGCAACTAAACACGTGTCATAAGATGTGGTAGAATAAGTGCAGCTGTCATGAGAGAGTTGTATTGACTGTGTGCGGCTGTTTTCAGTAAAGACTGCTGGGATGCTGAGAGCTAAGCTAGTTTTTGGAGGATAATTATTAATTAGCTTTAAAAGATGGTCTTCAGAGGTTCATAAATGTAATACCTTACATCTAAGGAAAATTAAAGTGAAACTCTGTTAAAAAGCAAACTGTCAATTATTAATTAAATGTGAAAGCAGCAAGAACTGAGTAAAATTTATTAAGAGTAAATATGATCATATACATAAAATGTCTCAGCATATGTTTGATATAGATGTTTTGTACTGGATAGGTAGAAAAATAGTTTTTCTTCAAATGACCTTTATCTTTCTAATTCATTTGTCCTAAAACCAGTCCAGAATTTCTCAGATTGTTGCAAATGGCTCCTAGGAGACTTGAAACATAGCTGTTTTGCCTAAATTTGCCTTTGCACAGTTGTGGATACTACCCCTTGGTTATATTTCTGGTAAAGTTCTTTGTCTCCTCCCTTCCCCCATTCCAAGTGTAAAGTCCTTGAGGTAAGGTCTGTATCTTTTTCATCTTTGAATCTCTAATTTCTCCATAGTGCTTAGTATATGCTCTTTGGAGTATAATAAACCATGTCAAAACATAGTGGCATAAAATACCACCACCACAACCCTTTTCTTATGCTCACAGATTCTGTAGGTCAGGAATTTAGAAAGCCAAGGACAGCTCTTATCTGTTCTACCATGTCCGAGGCCTCAGCTAGGATGATTCAATGTCTGGGGGTAACTCAAAAGGCTGGGACTGGGAGTTGAACCTAGAGGATCCTATTCCTAGATGGCTTCTTAACTAACATGTCTAATGTCTGAGCTTGAATGTGAAGGACAGGATTAGCTGAGACTGTTGACCCAGGTACCACCTGCGCCTTCTCCAACAGGGTATTCTCAGGGTAACTGGACTTCCTACATGGCATTTCAGGGCTCTAAAAGTGAGTTTTCCCAGCAAACAAGACAGATGCTTCATGCATGGCCTTTTATTACCAAGCCTTGGAGTCATATAGTGTTACATCTGCTGCGCTCTATTGGTTAAAGCAGTCACAAGATCTCCCAGATTCAAGAAGTGTCAAAGAATTTGTGGCTATGTTTTAAAAACTCCATAGTATTTAATAAATGGTGGAATAGCCAAAGCAAGACAGTGACATAGAGGAAGGAGCAAGGGGAGGAAGAAAATTAAAGACTATGAGGGATGTTTAATATCACTATTAATTATTGGCTCCAGTGCTGCCAAGTTAGATAGATTGATGGTCTCTGTTCCAAAATAAGGCATATTCCATCAATATTCTGTTCACATTGTTGCCTTTATTGAGAAATTCCTGAGGTTTCCCTTTGCCTCCTTTTTCTTACATGAGAATTCTGTATGTTATACAACATTTTGGATAAGATCTAGTTCATGTGTGCTTGCTCAGTAAAACCTATCCATTTACAGTTGAAGAGGAAGAGAATCATATTTGAAATCCCAAATGACCAGTATGACACCTTAGATATTTTATCAAAGCCATATACGTTTCCTTTGGTACAGAGATGGTCTCACCTCTGAGTGCCTTTAACCTCAAGGACAAAGATCTTGCATCTTAACTCATATTACCCACAAGATATTCTGGTAGCAAATAAAACTAGAGACTGACTAGTTTCATATTCAGCCCATAATCATCTCCCCCTTTTTCACTTTCTTCCATTACCTTGTACCCCCATACTTGCTATTAAATTTGACAATGAGTTCCTGGAAATGGAAGCCCTAACTGAATACAAGTAGCACAAGGTGTTTTGTAGCATTACCTCTTTAGAAATGAGATGTTGCAATCAGGTGATTGTTCTCCTGTTCTTTTAGAAATTCCTGAGTTATGACATCTGTCTCCCTATAGTTTCTTTATAAGTATAATGCCAAAGGGTGCAACCAAGCCTTAATTGTGGTCTTTACTCTCAATCATTTTTTTGTGTGTTAAGTTCGGGACTGTAGCCCGTTGATCATAGGTTAAACTAATCCCCCTGAACACAGAATAAATGGCAGAAACAGACCACAACAAAATAAATATATTCAACTTAGGATAAGTCAGTAGAGCACTCATTTGCTGAGATGTTTGCTACAGTATGTTTTGCTAGGAATGCTGATGCTTATGGGTAAAGCTTGCTCATGTTGGTCTGCCCATGCTCACTTTTACTAAATGAGAGTATAATATAGCACTGGCAAAATGTATAGAGATATTTCTATATATGTAGTGATGTATCTCCATATATACCTAGCGTGTTGTGATGAGTAGTTACTGTATTTGTACAAAGTCAACATGCACATGCTCACCAGGTTGGGTTTTTTAATGAAAATGTTTCAAAGACAACCAGCATTGCAACATTAGCCCTGTGCAGTTATGCAAGTTATTTAAATGTATAAATGTATTAAGCAATGCTTATAAGCTCTCGGTTACTTGGTTACATACTATTAGGAAGATGTATATTGAGGATATTGGTTGGTTTTGTCTCACTTCTCTCTACTTTAAATAATTGTTTACTATGGCTCTAACTTTTGAGGTGGCTTGCCTTTCTATGACCTAGTCCCCATCAATACTCTGGTTACATTTTTCATCATTCTCTTCCTTGACCTTTAATCCTCTAGAAATACAGCATTGTTTGTGATTCCCTTCACACACCATGAAATTCCATGTCACTATGCTTTACTTATTTTATTTCAACTTCCTGGAGCTCTCTGTATTATTTTTCAATTAAGTAATACAAATTCCATAACTGGCAATAGTGTATTTCTTCCAAGAAGCCTTTATTGGACCCATGGTTCCTTTTTTTGAGTATTATAATACTCTTTATATACCTCTGAGCACTTAACTGTATATTCTTTGAGAGCAAGGACAGTATTTGATAGCACCTAATACAGTGCCTCATGTAATCATTAGACATTGATATGGTCATTAAAATGAGCTGAACTACTTGGCAGAAAGATTGTAGAGTTCAAATGTACCCTGGGTCTAGGTCCAGATTTCCAAAACATTTTCTGCATATTGTTACTTAAATTTTCTGTTTGCAAATCAAATTATGTTCTCCTTCTGTAGTAATTAACCGTTCTTCCTACCTTTCAGTTTCCTTCCCTCCAAATTTGACAACAACGTAGGCTGCTTCTTACTCTCCCTCACAAAATGCCAAATAATTACCATTGGCTTTCTTTTTTCCTTCGTGAAGTAACTCAAATTGCACATTAGCTCTTACGTAGGTGTTTACAGAAGCTTCCTAATTGGTCTCCTTTGTCTCTAGTCAGTTCTTACTCTAACTCATTCTGTTTGCCATTACCAGATTAATCTTCCTAAAGCACTGTTTTCATTATATCATTCCTCAGTTGAAAATCCTTCAGTGGCTCCTTACTACCTTCAGAATGAAGTCTTAATTTAAAA
>VBSM01000361.1:50986765-51050104 GCA_008086735.1 Cheirogaleus medius | reverse complement strand
ATCTCAAACAAGAAGCAATACAATTAATCAAAGTGTGTGCCTAAACTAGTGACACAGCTTTGCCATCTTAATGGTAGCTTGTTTATGCCAGCAACAAAGAAGCCTGGAGAGTGAGCGGAGATGAAATTGCAAAAGGCGTTTTCCATAGCTTGCTGAGAATTAAATATTTTTTTTTGCAAGAAGTGGTCCAAAGCCTGGAAGAAGTGGTAGTCAGTTGGTGCAAGGTCTGGTGAATACGGTGGATGACAGAGAGTTTCCAAGTCTGGCCTCTATAGTTTGAGCAGCATTGTTGGTGCAACATGTTGTTAAGCATTGTCTTGTAAGAGGATTGGCTTGTCTGCATTGACCAGTCTCAGCTGCTTAATCACAGCATCCTCATCACTTTCTCCAGTTGGTTGCAGTAGACATCAACTGTGATCAGTTGACCAGGTTTCATGAAGCTGTAGTGGATAATACTAGTGCTGGACTGCCAAACAGGCACCATTAGCTTTTTTTTGATGAATATTCAGTTTTGGACTGTGTTTCGGCATGTCATCTTTATCCAATCTTGTGCTGAACACTTGCCATTGTCAAAAAGAATCCATTTTCATCATATATAACAATATGGTGCAGAAATGGTTCACCTTTATGTCTTGACAGCAAAGAAAGGCAAGCTTCAAGATGATTTATCTTCTGATGCTGGTTTAATTAATGCAGAACCCATTTATCCAGCTTCTTTACCATGCCAATTTATTTCAAACGGTCCAATATTGTGGGAATAGTAACATCAAACCTTGCTGCTAATTCATGCATTGGTTGAGATGGATTCACTTCTACTATAGCTTTCCACTCATCATTATCCACCTTGGTCTCAGGTCAACCACATGGATCATTTTCAAGATTAAAATCACCAGAATGGAACTTCTCAAACCATCGATGTACTGTGCATTCATTAGCCACATCCTTTGCAAACACTTTGTTGATATTCTGAGCTGTCTGTGCTGCATTGGTTCCACAAGGGAGCTCATATTCAAAAATAACACAAATTTTTGACTTATCCATGGTTTCAGAAAAATTGCTTTAAAAAATTTTGAAAAATAACAAGCCAAAATATGCATTTGACACGTTACAATATATATAGATACACACACACACATATACACAAGACTAATGAAAGTATAAGGGGAATTTCTGAGATTGATCACTTTTTATTGGCATATTTTCATACTGGTGGTAGCCATTGCTTTTTTAACAGGGGCAGTCAACCTCATTTTAAGCACTTCACTGGTGATATTGTATAAAACCATAAGATGACATTATTATAGAAATAATTGGTTTGCTAGGTTCATCACTGGATTCCTGATTTCCTGATTCATTCTTTTTTCCCAGTCTTGCAAATTAACTCAGTTGTGGACCATAGGAAAATTTTAAATTAATCACACGTCATTGACCTTTGGAATCCCTATCGAATACTCTACCCACCCCAGAAGTATTAAACTTTTAATGTGTATGCATCTGGTGTACCACCTGGGATTGGCTGCTATACTACTTTGCAACTGCCTTTATTAAGAACTTAGCATATGAATGAGTGAATTCAGCAATATGATGTTTGAAACATGTATGATTTATTTGTGTAGTAAAATGGTATTTGAGGCAACTGTAGCATAGTGATTATGAATTGGGGCATTGAAGCTAGACTGCTTGGGTTCAAATCCTGGCTGTGCTGCTTACTAATAGCATGAGCCAGGCAAATTACTCTTCCTCTCTGTACTTAGATTCCTTGTCTGTAAAATGAGAACAATAATAGATTAATAAAAGTCAAACACTTAGAATAGGCCTGGCACATGTATTTTCAATAAGCAATCTTTAATTCTCTGGCCAACAATAATAGTTGCTTCATTTATTGAGTATGTTTCATTAAATTGCAACAGATGAGGAAATGGCCATCTAACTAATAATGGGCAGAATAGGATTTTTACTGTCTGTCTGCAAAGCCTGTGTCTTTCTAGTGATGTTTTGACATGGTTATTAGGATTTATAAACAGTAGTACATGTTTTCTTGCCTTATACTCTACAAAGTGTTTTCACCTAAATGATATGATTTGATCCTTTGGCATCTCCATGGAGTAGGATAGTAGGGTATTATTCTAATTTTACAGATAAAAAACTGAGTCTCAGAAGTTTACCAGAGTCACAAGCTGGTCTTCTCTCCTAGACTAGAGTTTATTTGCATAATTCTTCTTATATCTTGAGCCCTTTTGTTCCTTAATAATGCATTATATATGTGACTTTAAGCATCATTGCCAGTGCTATGCTTTTTATCTGTTACGGATCCTTGAACATGAAAACAGTCAACAAACTCCTTGCCTTGATATCCAATATTCATTCATCTACCACCCACTCACCCCCTCCTCCATGCATGGACACACAGATGTATTGAGGCATCTATTACAGGGAGGCACTGCAAAGTATGCCTGGACTGCTGCTACCTGCCAGCCTTGTTTCTGGCTTATCACATCATGCTGATAACTTGTACATGCACGAGATTGGAGGTCAGGGCTGAAGCAACCAGTATCTTATAGTGAGGCCTTGTAGAAATCTATTCCTGGAGGCTGTTTTTTGTTTCTATTTTTTCTTACTTTTTGGAGATAGAATTGGATTAGGTGATTTTTAGGGTACCTTCCAGCTTTTGAATTTTGGATTTTTATATTTTTAAATATAAATTTTGAAGGATAATTTATTAGAAATATTAAGCATACAACTGTGAATACTAGGAAGGTAATATATAGTATGTCATACCTTATAATTATCAGTTAGTGGAGAAACAAGGTTATGCCAAAATTAGAAGTAAAATCTATATGCAGTAGTCCAGTAAGTGTTCCCAGAATCTGCCTGAGTTATTAGGGAGGAGCAGCAACTCAGAAACCAGGCTGACAGGTAGAGATTTCAGTGCCTCTCATGTGATATATGCCTAAATATATTTTGTATTATATGTCTTTGAGGGTAGGGTTTCTGTGTAGAAGTAGAGTGGTAGGGACGAGATGAATAAGTGGATATATGAAATCAAGGTAAGATATAGCAGGCAGATAAAAACAGGGGAAAAAGTCTTGGAACTTGGGGCAAAAGAACCATCAAATGGAGGAATCAGGAAAGTGCTTGAACATAATGAGGAAAGCCAAAGAAGGCAGGATAACCAAGCTAAAAGGGAAGCATAAGAACACCTGGATAACTGGGTATGTACAACTGTGGGTGTTTACATAGTTTAATGATAAGCTTCTAACATTTTGGAAACATTATTTCATTTGCTCTTCACAATAACTATGGTAGGTGCAACAATTGCTTGTTCCTATTCTTAACTCTTAAGAAAGCAGGAATTGGAAAGTTACTCATTTTTTCAAGGTCACATAGCTCTGAGTAGCTTTGCCAATACCTAGCTGAGTTACCCAGCACAATCACTCTTTCTATCTCAATTCCCTCATGTATAAGATGTGAATAATAATGGTGTCCACCTCATAAGATGAGAAGTAATGCTTATAAAACACATAGCATGGTGCTAGGCTCATAGTAAGTACCAATAAATGCTGGATATTGCTATTATTTCTACTGAGGACTGTAATTTGAATAACGATATGCAGCGAATTTAATTTCTACTATACCATATTGCATCTTTTATAATGTAAGTGGGCAAGTTATGCCTGTATATTTCCACATGTATGTATTTCTAAAATCATTTTAACTCATGTGAAATCTGTCCTTAAACTAAACAATTGCCAAGTGTTCAGAGATCATGTGTCTCTTGTGTTGTATCTTGTAGTTTTTGACCAGAAATCACATTTGACCTTCTGTGCAACAAATATCCTTTCATATTCCTCTACTGTTTGTTGAAGAAGGTAGACAATGTCTCATAAAATAGCCATGACATCTATAACTGTATTAACCATATTATATTCCTTATTTCATATATGTTTTCTTTTCTATTGTTACCTCTGGTGACAGAGGTTATTTTATTAGTTTTATTTTTAAGGATGGGTTGCACTCTTTTGCCCAGGCTGGAGTGCAGTGGCATGATCATAGCTTATGTAACCTCGAATTCCTGGGCTGAAGTGAGTCCCACCTCAGCCTCCTGAGTAGCTAGGACTACCGAAGCACGCCACCACTTCTGACTAATTTTCTTCTATTATTTTGTAGAGACAGGGTCTTGCTATGTTGCTCAGGCTGGTCATGAACTCTGGGCCAGAAGCGATCCTCCTGCCTCAGCCTCCCAAAGAGCTGGGATTACAGGTGTGAACCACTGTACTGAGCCCCTCAGAGCTTCTTTTAATATTTGCATTTTTGTAAATTACCTTCAGTAGATATGCAGTGGTCACACCAATATAATAAATTGATTTTTCAATAGTCTTTGTATAGATAGTTTTCTGGTTCAGAAAATGTGACTTGAAAAATCACCCGTGACTGCAAGGGGGTATTCCTAACTATTTGGTTCTTTCCTCAGACTCCCATTATAGTATACCCTTGACATTCTCTACATTTGTCACTCTCTGATTTCTTCATGTTTAGAGAAATTATTATAAGGTCTTAAACAACTTTGTCCAATGTTAAAATAGCAGATAATCATTCTTCTTATCCATGCTGATATAACTTGTACATTCAAATTATCAAGCAGAAAACATTCTGCATACTACCAGGGTATATAGCTTCAGATCCATTTTGGATCTGAAAAGAAGTACATTTCCAAAACAAATCTGGTTTGGGGTTAGTGTCTTACACTTAATTGGAACTTGTCTTTGCTGTGTTAACTCTACCTTGGAGGATGTAATTTCTAGCTTTTAAATTTTTACCAAATGGTTTTTGTTGTTTATTTTTTATATTTTACCTAATGGATTCAGAGCTCTGAATCATATCCTCACAGTAACTCCTACTTACACTCCTGGTACCTCAATATTGTATTTTGGAGAGGTTAAAGGTAGTTGAGATTTGTTGGCCTTTCTCATTATTGTCATGAATATATTTTTTTCTGATATTCCTTCTTGTAGTCTTTCCTAATATAAAATTCTAATGTCACCCCTGGCTTTTCAAAAGACAGAGCTATGTGTAGCTTTCCTGGCTGAAATTTCTTTAACCCAAGTAGGAAGAGAAGAGAATTTATCAATGTTTAATCCTTTTAGAGCTTGTGTGTGTCTTAGTAAGTAAGGGAAAAGTTTGGGTTTCAGAGTCAGATTTAGGTTCAGATTATTGGGCCAGTGCTTTCTAGTCATGAGACCTTTGGATATAGTATTTAACTTTCCTACTATCAGCTTCATCATCTATAAATTAATGATGCTCATCTCATAGAGTGGGTCAGATTTTTAATTAAAAGAATTTCTAGCACATAGGGGATGATCAGAATTGTTCTTCCTAGGGAATTGCTTTTAGTTAGTGAAAAAATGGCTTATTTAGAAATAGTGAGCAAAATCCATCCTACCCAAGTACCGTAAGTTATTTATTATCCTTTGAAACCAGTACATCTTGAAAAAGTTTTAAAGGCTAGTGAGAATGGTAGTATTATTTTACTTGAACTCCAGTATGTAGAAATGTACTTGTGAACTTTTCTATGTTGATATAGGCAGTTGAGTTAGTTGCCAAGTGGATTTTAGTGGTTTGTTATTTATTTCACTCTAAGCTAAAGGACTTGAAATGGTTCTCTAGCCACTAACTAGTTCAAGTTGGAAGCATAGCATCTCAGGCAGGTTTTTACACCGATAGGGCATAACAGATATTTGGTTAATTTTTATGAGAATTGCTTGATATACTCCCCAGCCATTTATACACTTTTTTCCCCCAGTAATTCAAGTAGTATTAAGTAGTGCCCCTGTAATTATCCAAGCATTCCAATATAAAGGGGTACAAGGTCCTCATGTTATATGATTTATACTTAGAGTTTTTAACTTACTGTGTGTAGTTAAGTGAAATGTTCTAAGATGTGGTCTTGCAACCAGTTTGATATTTTTGTGGAATTGCTTTAGGTACATATACTAGTTTTGTGCTTTGTGTAGTTATTTCAAGTGTCCACTTCTCCTAGATAAACTAATTCTAAAAACCATCAAGAATATTGGAATTTAATATAATATTTCTTTATTTTTTAAGTACTATTTTGCTTAGTGGAATACTATTTCTATTGAAGGAAATCTGCCTCATTTCCATTGGTTATTTTTTACTGCTTTCTGTATAATTGGAAAAAGCAAATTAAAATATGGTACCTATGCATTTCTTTCTACTCTCAGTTGATCTGACAATAATATAAACAGAAACAGGAATAACAGCATGGTTGTACATTTAGTTTTAAATAATCATATTATTATTAATAATTGCTAGGTACGTTGCCTAAATGCCTTCTATTCCAGATCACTAAGAAAATCTCTTAGTATTTCCCTCTCTTACTTTGGTAACCTCAATTTCCTTCAGCTGTATTTCTATTAAAGTCTAGAGATATCTAAATTTTCAACTGAATAAAGCAGCAAAGGTTAGTAAATGATGAATCTAAATTTGAGGCAGTATTGAATTATGTTTTATTATTTTATGAAGAGTAACTTTAATATTCTCCTACTATGTGAAAATGATTATGAATTTTTTTGGACTAAGGTACTAAGATTATATCCAGCACAATTTTGTGTACTGGCACAATGCCTCTGTCTTTTAGAAATAGGGAAAATATTTAAATTTTAAACTACTGCACATAAGACAGATGTACTTACCTTCCACTTGGTATATCCATGTCCTAAAGCCCTCAGGAGAAAATGGTTTAAAAAATTGTTTTAATGTCTAGATTGTAAGTAAAATCACTTGTCATATGTGAGTTGCAAAATGCAGACCTTCATTCTAAAGCTGCCTGTTTCTCATTTGTATCTGACATATTAAAAAGCATATAATTAATGGTTGACATTAGTAATTAACATTAACTTTATGGTGCTTAATATGCCATCATTCATCCATCAAATAACCAGAAATGCATAATGTCTTAGCATAAAGGTTTTAATTATATAAAACGGTTCTCTAGTTTTCATATGGTATAAATGAAAAAAACCCAAAATGTATTTTAAAAAGAATTTTGTAAGCATTTGTTGAATGTTAGCTGTATTTTTATTTCTTTTTAGGAGTATGCATCAACAATTGTGTAAGGAACTTCAAAGGGACAGTGTCGACCTAATTGTACAGTCTTCATTATCGGCTAAAGAGCGCCACCTTGCTGCAGTTGCCAGTGCACTATGGAGACATTTCTTTTCATTTTTGAAGAGTCAGAGAATGTCACAGGCAGTGCCTCTCTCACAACTTGCGGATACAGCTGCAGGTCAGTGTTAATTGTTGATTTGCTAATTACTTTCTCTTTTTGCAGACTCTTTGTCAGTATTTTCTTCTGTAAACTCTTGCTTTACTATAGTGTAACAAGCATTTTGACAACCAGAAAAATGAAACAAATTACATATTTTTAAATTGGAATCCTTTGGCTTGTTTATTATTAAAAATTAAATGATTATTTTCTAAAAATAAAAGATAATTTTCAATATTAAAATTTTGAATGTACATAAACTTTTCTTGTGCACGTAATATTTGGAAAGTAAATTAGCATTTGATTATGTCTGGTTCAAGTAGTTTATTTTCAAATTGTATAAGCAGATATCTAGTTATAAGATGAAGTTAATTTGCATAAAGAGCAAAAGAATGTAAAATGGATACCACTTCAACACCAAGAGGATGAGATCACAATGATATTAAATATGTAAAATGTTACTGTTTGACTTCTACTAGATTCTATTTTAGGTTGTAATTTTTACTTAATTTTATTATTAGCCTAAGGTCTAGGGGACTCTGGAACACATGAAATTATAGGCAAGAATTTGAATATATGTGCATATATGCAGTTTTCTAAGGAGAGGTCATTTTCTTTCTCAAAGGGATATTTTCCCAAAATATATTAAGAAGCACTGGGATAGACAGGAATTAATGGTGACTACATGTATTTAAATGAAGTTTTAATGTATTTGAAAATAATGCTTTTAAAAGCCTAAAGTCTAAACCAGTGTTTATTTTACCCTGGTGTAGGTGAGGAAAGCTGAACTGAAAGTACTAGTAAAATACTGAGTGACATAAATTTGAAAAAATACTGAATTCTGATAACACTCCTATAATTAAAACTTTACAATGAAAGATTAAAGAATTGTGACCACACAATGGTTTTCTAACTACTTAATGTCTAGGAAAATAAATATTGATATTCAATCAGTTTAACCAAAGCAATCATTAATAGCCAATATGACTTATCTTTCTTACATTCATCATCCCAACTGCCAGTCTGTCAACAAAAGTAATATCATATCATTTTAGTCAGTGCTGTCTTAGGTGCTGAAAGTAAATGGTATATAAATATGAGGCAAAATATGTGGGCTTTGGGTTTGGTTTGAAATAAAGACTTGATAGTTTTAGGAAAGAATGATTTTCTTCATTTAAAAAAAGTCACTAAATACCCCCATTTATAGGCTTTGGGGATATACCAGCAAAAAAAGAGGACAAGAATACCTTTCCTCATAGAGCTTGTAGTCTGGTGGGGGAAGACCAGAAAATAAAGAAATAAAATGTGTAATGTGTTAGATGGTGATAAATGCCGTGGGGAAAAAATGAAAATATAATAGAGGATGGGAATGGGGAAGGCCAGAGGCAGGTTGTGATTTTAAATGGATTGGTCAGGAAGATCTGAGTAGGTAACATTTGGGCAAAGGAGGTGAGAGACCACACTATGCTGAAGTCCAGGGGCAAGAAGCATGTCTGGGGTGTTTGAGGGACTACAGGAAAGCAGTAAAGGTCCATGTGGAATAAGAAAAAAAGAGAAGTCAGAGATGTCGTCACAAAGTAATAGAGAGCTAGTATATGTTTGCCTTGGTTGTAAAAACTTTTGCTTTTACTCTGAAATTGGAAGCTGTTGGAAAGTTTTGAGTAGAGGAATGATATAATCCTTCTGGCTGCTAGGTTGAGACTAGACTTATGTGGAGGCAAGAGGAAAAGTAGAGTGGCCAATTAGGGAACTATTACAAAAACCCAGAAATGAGCAGTTTGAGCTAGAGTGGTAGCAGGAGCAATGGTGAGAAGTGGTCATATTTCCTATCTGAAGGTAAAGAAAATATTTTGAAGGTAGAGTTGACAGAATTTGCTAAATGGATAAGATAACAGTAACCAAAATAGTTAAAGAGGAGAGCTATAGCCATTTGCTGAAATGAGAAAAGTTGTGGCAAGAGCAGATTGGATGAGGGAAGAAGAAGAATTTTACTTTGGACATACTGTTTTAGATGTCCATTAGAATCCAAGTAACCATGTTAAGTAGGCACTTGGATAATGAGCCTAGGGTTCAGAGAAGAGGTCCCAGCTGGAGATTTAAATTTGGTGTAACTATCCATGTATAAATAGTCTTTGAAGCCATGAAACTGGATGAGATCACTAATTGAGTTAAGTATAGGTGATAAGAGAAGTTGGAGGACTGGGCCCTAGGGTATTCCTATGTTCAGATTTGTAGGGTAAGGAGAAGCAAGAAAGACTGAAAAGGAGTGCGGGTGAGGTACGAGGAAAACCAAGAAAGTGTGGTGACCTGGTACCCAAGGAAGGGGAAATGAACAACAGCTCAAGTGCTGCTGGTGGGTCAAGTGAGATGAGGTCTGAGAACTGATCAATGGACTTAACAAAGGAGAAGGCACTGGTGACCTGGAGGAGCATTTTTTATGTAGTGGAGAGGCAAAGGCCTGACTGAAGAGGATTCAAGAGAAAATGTGAAAAGAGGAATTGTAGGCTGCAAATATAGATAAATCTTTTTTTAATATCACTGTTTAAGAGAAGTAGAAAAATGGGGATATCAACTCAGGTCAAAGGGGAGTTTTTGTTTTTAAATAACATGTGAGAAATTTCAGTATATTTTTAATGCTGACAGGAATGTTCCAGAATGAAAGAAAGTTTGATGGTGCAAGAAAGTCACCTTTGTTTTAGTGCTCAGAGAAGATGGGATCCTATAGAGGACTTGGCCTCAGTTCATCTGTAGTAGCAGAAGAGAAGGCAGAGTATATAGGCCCAGATGGAGGCAGCTGGGTCAATGTGGTAGAAGCTTGCGGTAGTTCTCTTCTGATGTTTCTCATTTCTCTGTGAAGTAGTAAGTAAGGCTGTTATCTGAAAGTGAGGAAGCGGGAGAAGGTGCTGGTTGTTAATGAAGAGTAAAGACAAGGTATGCAAGAGTCCTCTAAGAGAACAGAAGACTGAATGGACTAAGGAAATGTAGTAGGAATGCTGGCCAGTTCTAAGAGCCCACTTGAGGTTTGTAGTCATAAATTTAAAGTGTTATCAGTCAGCATGGTTGTTCTCCAGTCATCTATACTGGTGCAGCGAGAGGTTCATGTGGGGAAAAGGCTAAGAGTTAGAATTAAACAGGTGGTGTTTTTTCTAGGCAAGTACCCAAATCTAGAAAGGAGTAAGAGAATTTGTGATATAAACAAATGAGTATAATAATGGACCATGCAATCAAGCTGCCTAAAGAGGAAGGGATAGGGGAAAAGTTGTAGGATCAATAGTTTGCAGGTCCTGGTTGAATCAAAGAATAGTTGGAGTTAGGCCCTAGAAGAAGAAAGTTGGAAAGCTAGTTTGGCGTCAAAAAGCAAAATGATAGGGATTGTAGTTTTTGGTAATACCAGGGTCTCTGAGTATTACCATGGCAGTGAATGGCTGAAGTAGAATGAAGTATAGGTTCATTGGAGGAGAAGGGGCCCAAGAAATTGAGAGACTTATGATACTGGAAGAAAAATCATAAAGGATTATGACAAGGAGTGCTGTTGGAGAAAATGATAGTGAGCTAAGATCTACAAGGAATGAGGGGTGAACTAGGAAATAGTAGGTGAATGCAACAAGGAGAGTTAGTGGCTGTTAAAATCATATGATATAAAATTCAAAGCTAATATTTTCAGGGAGGAAGAAGGGAGAATAGTCTAGAAGCAGCAGTGTGAACCAAAAAGTAAACTCACCCTATCTGTAGGTCAAGTAGTATCATGGGAGTGGGAGAATAAATAGCCACCATTTGAGAGAGCTTCATAGTGGGTAGTACTTAATGGACAATTTATTGACAAATTAATATAGTACAAATTAAGTTGATGGATTCCCAGGAAATCACAAAATAACATATATTTCTTTAGCTTGGTTAACTAAGGAATTCTAGTTCCTAGACCGTGTGAGTTCTGAAGGTAGTGGGGTGTCATTGATTGTAGGAGATCACTGTTTGATAGAAGAGAATGTCCAGTGTCTAAGGTGAAAGTGAACTATTTACCTCTTGCAGGGGACAAGTAAATTAGCTTAATTGGAAAGAGTTGGATGCTACAAATATCTTTTTAATGGGTCTTTTGAATGATAGAGGCACGTTAGCAGAAACCTTGGGCTTAGAATTTGGGATGTGAGGAAGCCATTATAGATCCATGATTATAATGTTAAGATAGATTCTTCTAGACTCTTTCTTGGAGATCTAGATGATGCTACAGAAATTTCTTTGACAACATGAATTTAGTTCCATTTTAGCTTTTTATTTGTTCTACATTTTTAAATAGGACATATTATTATTTGGTACTTTTTAAAATCACTATATAATTTTAAGGAAAGAGAGAGTTTTAACAAATTTCTCACATTAAGTTTCTCTTATTTTTAAATCTAGATTTTACTTTGCTGGCAATGGACATGCCAAGCACAGCTCCATCAGATCTTCAGCCTCAGCCAGTTATAGCAATAATTCAACTTTTTGGTTGGGATGATATCATCTGGCCCCAAGTTGTAGCAAGATATTTAAGTCATTTCCTACAAAATAGGTATGTGATTTTTATTTCAAGCATATACATTAATGTAAGTCCATTATAGATCAGTACCCTAGGAAGGTAAGAATTTTCACAAATGAAAACTGATCTTTACTACTTATACTTTCACTTTGGCAGGATTTTGCTTGCAGATGTATCGGCATTTTGACAGTACTAATAGTAGAAAAGTTAACTTATGTTTCCTGGCCTTCTTTTTTTTTTTTTTTAAGTGTTTTTGGTTAAGCCCTTTCAAAACTATTTTTGTAAGACTACCCTATGACCACCCTGAATTGACCTTTCCACAGTTACCCATTGTGAAAGAAATTATATAATTATTGCTGAATCTATAATACACTGGTATATTGTTGCAGTTTTAGATTTAATAATTTTCATTTTTGCAGCTAGATTTTTAAAGATTTGACTCTAAATTGTGAGATCATGAACAAGGTAGTTGACCTGAAGAATGGCTTTCTTTCTTTCTTTTTTTTTTTTCATGAGACAGGATCTCTGTCACCCAGGCTGGAGTACAGTAGCGTCATTATAGCTCACTGCAACCTCAAACTCCTCAACCTCAAGTAATCCTCCTGCCTCAGCCTCCTGAGTAGCTGGGACTACAGGCATGCATCACCACGTCCGGCTAATTTTTCTGTTTTTTCTAGAGATGGGATCTCCCTATGTTACTCCTGGTCTCAAGTGATCCTCCTTCTTGGGTATCCCAAAGTGCTAGGATTACAGGCATGAGCCACAGCTCCCAGCCAATGATAGCTTTCTTATATATAAGTATCTCTTGTTGCCACATTACACAAGAGATCTGAGGAAGCTTGATAGAAAAAAATATACAATAAGTAAAGTTACAATAGAAATAGTGTAGAATGATCAGGAAGATTTGAATAGGAACATCAGGATGGGAGAAAATAAAACAAATATATAGGCCTAAGAGGTCAATGTAGTTCTTGTCTAAGTTGTCAGTCAGTAGAAATGAAGAGAAACGTAGTTGGTAGGTATATCTTTTCCTAAGGAGGCTCATTAAGCAGAGTCATTAATCTTACATTTTCTTATTGGGTTTTTAGTTGTAAAATAAGGAAGTTAACTTCAGTTGGATTATTTTTAGAATCCCTTCTAAAGATTGATAATTCTATAATAATAAATAACATTTATATTACTGAATAAACACTTTTGCTGAAATTATTTGAAATAATTTTCATTTTAAAAATAATATTGGTGTATTATTAACAGTTAAAGAAACCGAAATGCAAAAGTGTTTAATAGCTTTGGGAAAGTTAAATAGGTAATAAATGGCCAGTCTGTGTTAATATGTCTTATATACTCTTTTATGACAAGTTATATTCAAAGTATTTCAAAATAGCATTTTTAGAGTTGTGATTTATATGTATTTTTAAAATTTTGGACTTTACATAACACTTTCTATTTAGGTTAAGACCACCCCCATGCTTATACCCTGACTTATAAATGAATTAGAAATCAGATGTAGCCAGGCCTTTGACTTCACGGAAAGAATTTTTAAAAAATTTTTGGCAGACGTTGTGTTGGAACTCTGTGTGAGGTGATCTTTACTAATGACTGCCTGGGGAATGGGGGAGCAGGAAAGGATGGGATGGGAATGGGAATGTAAGGAGACCCACTCAGGAATATCTTTTGTCTTAAATTTTTTTTGTACCGATATGATTCATGACCAATTCTCTGTTTACTTACTCTTAGGGCTACTATTTTTATTCTACTAGCTGCTGCCGTCATTATTATCTCACCTTGCTAGTTATAAGCCCCTTGCTTTTCCCATTTTAACCATATTTTTTCTTATTCTTTCCCTTGGGATAAGCCTACACATAATGCCATCAGTGGAAAAAGGAAATTTGAAAATTAGAACATTGCAAATGAAAACAAGAATATTTAACATATCTTTTTGTGTATATTTGAATAATAAGTGAGGCCAAGGAGTTGGAGGAATGTTAGAATATTTTTCATTATTTCTCTATACTCAGGAAATATATTGTCATTTTTGTTTTGGGGTTTTAAAAAAATTTGTCAACTTGTTTTTACAGCACATTATGTGAAGCACTTTCTCATTCAGGCTGTGTATCTTTTCAAGCCTTAACTGTAAGATCATGGATCCGTTGTGTTTTGCAAATGTACATAAAAAACCTCTCTGGGCCTGACGATTTGTTCATTGATAAGAATCTCGAACAGGCAGTTGGTAAGTGTTTTAGGCTTTCTTGGGGGGATGGTGATATCTATGGAAAGCTTTTGCTGTCTAGATCATTTCTTACGTAAACTAATAGAAAAATATACAAAATATATTCATAATTAGGTATGAATATAAGCAGAAATTTATTTCATTTTGCAGCCTGTTCCTTTTTTGATAATTTCCTCTTACTGTATATGACAAATTTCTATCCTATAAAGATAAAAGAACTTGTTTCCTTGGAAGCCAAGAATAAAAACTTGCTGCTCAGGTGACAAGCTTTTTTTTCACCCTGAAGAAACTGATCACAAAAAAAAAAGTGGAAATCTGAAGTAAATAACCAAATGTCACACTGCAAATGCCCTAAAAAGAAAAATATCCAATTATGAGTAATTCTCTCCTATTTTATATTAGATATTTTGCCTTTCTTCTGCTTTAGTATTAGTCATTGAGTGATACATGCACTTTTTTGAAAATATCCCATACGGTTCTGTTGTCTGTAGGATATACCTTTTCCTAAAGCTATTGTTTATAGCCATTGTTAATTTCATGAAGTATGGCCTGAAAAATGTTCCAAATTTACTTTGATATCTTATTACATCAGTTGGCTTTACCTGAATAACTTTTTGGGGTAGGATGTTTATAATGAGAGAAACTTAATTTAAAGTCTTTAATTTTTAAATTTTAAAAGAAGGCATGTCATAAATGAAGAGTGCTACATTCCCTTCTCTCATTTATGTACAATTTTATATTTTATTATATGAGTTTATGTAACAAATATAAATATTATATAATTTTATTTTAACAGAAAAAGAGTACATGGAACAGTTGACTGAACTGACAAGGTTGCTATTTAAACTCTCAGAAGTAAAGAGTATTTTCTCAAAGGCGCAAATTGAATATTTACCCATCCCAGAAGACCCTAAAAAAGCGCTTGTTCGCTTCCTTGAGGTAATGTTTATTTATTAGTATAATTGTCCAGATAATATAATTATTTTTTGGAAAAACCTGAAGCATTTTTAAAGTTTTTCTATAAAATGAATTCTTATAAATTGTATTATATTATTGGTTGCCTGCTATTATAAACGTCTGGAGGAAGAAAAATGTGAATCTAAGATGTAGAAAAATTCACACTTAAGAACAGCAGAAAAATTACATTTAATGAAGAATAATAAAACTAACGAATACTACATAAAAGCTTTAATCCATGGCTAAGTTAAATTATAGGAGTATCTTATTGCTGAAATAAGTGGACACAGCATTCTTCAGATACCTGGGAACTAAATTTCCTTGTAAAGGATCCATAATAGTTCCAGCCTAATGTTTACTAGTCTGTAGCAAACAGTAAGCATAAGCACCATCTACTTCATATGATAGTATGGTTGGGGCATTAAAATACAATCCATTTGTTTTGTTTTGTCTCCATAATAAATAGTACCATTCAAAATTTCACTTTTAATTAATTTTACAGGAATATGTGTGATAGTGTTTATTTTATAAACCTAGGTAAGGTTGTTAATGTGTTTGGATTAGTGTCTTTTGTAAGCTATTCACAGTAAAAGTTGGTTTATTTTTCTACAGAATGATTGGTATTAGTGGCAGTGAAAATACAACTAGAAACAACCTTTCTATAAATGTTAATTCTTCTATTAGTTTCCATTAAGTTAAAGTACAATTGTATGACAATTAGATATATCATATAATTCCTCAAAATATTTACTAATAGTAAATGCAGATGTAAAATACACATTTCTGTTGAGGCCTTTATCTCGTTGTTGATTAGATCTCAACCTGCAATTAACTAAACTCCTATGGTATGCTACGAACTGTATTGGATTAGAAAGAGAAATAGAAATCAAGCTCTCCATTGATAGTTTTCAAAGCCTCCCCTAATTTGGCCAGAAGTAATTGTTTTTTCATCACTGAAAATGATAGTTTTTTGTTGAATGCTAGATAATATTATGCTAGGACTTCTTAGGGATTTGAAAAACCAAAAGTAGTCGTTCTTGATTTCAGAGCACTTTTACTTGTCTGAGAATACAAGATATATACAGAGGTTAAAATAATAACACAAAGTATTATATGCCGGGTGCCAATTGGTTGCTAGATCAATCAGTAAGTAAATAATTCAGAGCATTTTGTTATAAGCAGTACAGATTTTATCCTGTGAAGAGTGTGAAGGTTTTGTAAGTTTTTAAGTAGGTGTAATTTGATCAAATGACTTTTTATGAAAGTTAGTAACAGCAGTGTAGATTAAAGGTATAGAGAATTATTGGCCAGAAACTAGTAAGGTTTTAAAGAAATTGAAGATTGAGTAGTTATGGGATTTCTGAATGAATATGAAATAAATATTGTGTTTAGAAGAGTGATGATACCTTAAAGAGAAATAAAACATCATGATTTAGGGTGGGGGAGAAGTAAGGGAGGAGTTCCGTTTTAAACTTACTTAGTTCGAAGTTGTGTTGGGTCCCCAAGATTATCTGCAGGTTCACTAAAAGGACTCGCAAGACTCACAGTACAGCATGTAGTTGTACTCAACAGCTATGACTTCATCCAGAGAAAGGATACAAAGCATAATCAGCAAGGGGAAAAGGTACATGGGGTGAAGTATGGAGAAACCAGGCACAGCTTTCAAGAGTCTGTTCCCAGTTAATTAAAACAGGATGTGCTTAATTCTTCCAGCCAGGAATTGTGACAAGACATATGAAATATTGTCTGCCAGGGAAGCTCATTAGCTACTCAGTGCCCATGGTTTTTATTGGGGACTGGTCATGTATGCCCTCTTTGCCTCACACTTACAGAATTCCAGACTTCAGAAGGAAAGTAGTTCTTCAGCATAAACCATAATGTTTGCACAGACAGTTTAGGTACAGTGAGCCATTCTTATCAGGGAATGGTAGGAAGCCTCCCAAAATCTAAGACTCCAAATACTAGCTAAGTGATAACCTTGCAAGCAGGATGTTTTAAGGGTGGCAGTCTTGGGGTCTGGTAAGTTAACTCTTTTCCACATAGAAATGATAATAGGACATGAAAGAAATTATAATCAAGGTACTGAAAAATACACATCTTTTAGTCTAGGAAGGTTAAAACTAAACATAGAGAAATATCAAGATGTCTAGGGCACTGGTGTTCAAAAGTATGGTTCATAGACTCCTGGAGGTTACCGATACCACCAGCTCAAAGCTATCTTGACATTGATACAAACAGTGCAAAAGCTTTTGCATGAATCAAAAGATTATACTACTAGTCATGAAAATTTACACTTCCATGCACTCACAGAAAAAAAAAATACAGTTTCACTTAAGAATATCTGTAATAAAGCAGTAGAATTATGAATTTTATTAAATTTTGACCCTTGAGTACATGTCATTTTATTATTCTATGAATGACAATGTAAAGTGCACTTAAAGCACTTTTGCTGCATACCAAAGCAATGTGGTTGTCTAAATGGAAAGCATTTGTGCGATTATTTGAGTTGCAAGCTGAACTGACTGCTTTTATCTTAAAAGAACAACTGACAAAGTATGGTTACTCAGACGTTGTTATTTGGCAGACATTTTCTCAAAAATGAATGGAGTGAGCCTATCACTTCAAAGAAAACAACTGACAGTTTTGTTATTAATGATATAATTCAAGCTTTCAAGAAAATTAGAATTTTGGAAACCTTGTATTTGCCATTATGAGCTTTAGAGCTTCCTAATACTTAAATACTTTTTTAATGAGAATGGTGGTGGTATTAACAAGTATGATTTTTTTCCAGTATGGATAACGAAATGTGTCAATATTGGGGAGCTGAATAACTCAATGAACGAAATTTTTCCAAATGACCAATATAGGCTTTCTAAAAAGGATTCATGTTTGTTAAGGATTCATTCAAAGTACAAGATAGACCAATGGCTTTTAACATAGTGGAGTACAAAGTGTTCATTAACATGGTTTTAGATTCCACAACTCATTAGATTCTGTGATTTAGTTAAACCTTTATGAAATACTACTTGCTAAGTTTTAGTATAATAGCAAAGAGGAATTCCCATAGTTAACTGAAAAATCTTTCAAAATACTTGTTTCTCTTCTAGCTACATATATTTATGAGGCTGGATTTTCTTCAACTATAACCTATCATAATAAATTATATGCAGAAGAAGATATGAGAATATAGTTATCTTTTATTAAGACAGACATTAAAGAGATTTGTAAAAATCTTAAAAAATACTACTCTTCTATTTCTTTTTTGTTTTGGAAAATAATTTTTCACTAAAATGTGTTATTTATATTAACATGGAATGTTCATTCTTTTTCAATGAATTATAAATAATTTAAAATTTTCTAATATGGTTAATGTCGATAGATAGAAGTCAAATAATGAAAAACTCTTCAAAATCCTCAATTTTTAAGTGTGTAAAAGGGAACTAAGACCAAAAAGTTTGAGAACTTCTGGTTGAGAGAAAGAAATGTAGAAAACAAAGGGCAGAGAGCTAAATAGAGAAGAAGGGGATTAATCAGGTATATTTCTTGTTCTCATCTGCCCATCTCATTCACTCAGGTTCACTGAGTTCCCTATCTTTTTTTCCATTTCACATTTTATTATCAACGTGGTCAACTTTAATGTCACATGGCTAACTTAAGTCTTCATTTCAAAGCTTCTCCAGTAGCCTCTCAGCCAAAGAAAGAGTCTTTACTGCGGCCCTACTTCATCCACCCCTTGCCTACTTCATCCACCCCTTCCATGACTAAACACTGAGCCACGGACTCACTTGGAGCATCTGAAAGCTCCTTGTCTGCTACCACCTGTCCCTCCAGCTCATCAATGATCACATTTTTACCTTTTACTCCCTTTTATCCAAGTATGACATCCTCTCAAGGCCTCACTTCCTTCCCTATTCACCTCAGTTAGGACCCTTTGGGCCTCACTTCAGCTATGCCTACCAACAGCCTCACAATCTCAGATCTTTTGTCTTTTGGTCACACCTACAAACCCTCAACCTTGGTTCAGTGCAACCACCTGCTTTCTGTCCCTTGTCTGCTGAGTGCTACAGAAGAAAAGTCACATAACTGTGTGTATTGGTGTCATTCATGGTCCAGTTTGAGTCACGAAATCCATTCTAAGTTTCTCAAAAATGGTTTGAAAATTTTACTACTTTCTTCACTTTCTAACCCATCTTTAGCCAGTCATCTTTTCATTCTTTTGTGCCTTTTCACCTCTGACTTACTCTTACCTTTCCTCAGTTTATTCTCTCATTTATTTCTCTTCTTCTTCCACTTCACTGTTTTTCTCTTACTGCCCCACCTCATCTTTCTGTCCACCACCTCTCATTTTGCCATCCCTTCCCTCTCTGCCTCATTCTTTTTTTTCTGGGAAAGTTAAGTTGGCATCAGATGGCTCATAAAGAAAATTCTGGGGAGATAATAAAGCTGAACTTCATAGAGGTTTTACTTGTGAGAATTTTATATTACTTGTAGGTCTTCCTTGTAGGAATCTGAGGATTTTGAATTCTTAGTCATTTAATGGGAAATACGGTGAGCCAACTTGTTTGGAAATCTTGATGTGATTTGGTGACTAGCCACTTATACATCAGTTTCAGGTTTCTTTTCACTAATACTTTGCCGAGTCACAGACGTTCTATAAATAATGACTGGCAAATTGATTTTTTAATTCTTCCTTTAACCTTTATTTTAATTATTAAAGTTAAGAATTCTTTTCACTTAGATTTTAATTTCTATGAATCTTTATTGGAAAGTTAAGGATGAAGACTTAAATATATTTAAGAGAAATGGGCGTGTGCGTGTATTGTGTCTGTTGAGAGAAAATTATCTTTTTCAAAGTCTGTATTGTATAAGACTTGGAAAGTTAAATAATGTTTTTATTTATAGGCTGTCGGCATAACTTATGGGAATCTCCAGACACTTTCTGATAAATCTGCCATGGTCACAAAGTCCTTAGAATACCTTGGCGAAGTATTAAAATATATAAAACCTTATTTGGGAAAAAAAATTTCCAGTGCAGGGCTGCAACTGACTTATGGAATGATGGGTACGTATTCCTGACATTATTTTGCTGGTAACATTTCCTTAGGTTGAGCCTATAGTATCATGGTTGATAGGAATATACTGGCTAAATCACTGCTCTCTATATATTCATAAGAATAATCTGAAATACAGTGATCTAGCTTAAAATAATTCATGCTGGCCGTACTATACCTCTTTTCAGTATTGTGTTAATATTAAGGCTATGACCAATACAGAAAATATGCCAATACCAATTGTTCTAGTAGTCTGTTGTGAGTCACATTGTGAATACCCAATTAACTAAAATGGACCTTTTTTTAAATGTTCATTTATACTGTAGTACTAAAAAAATCAGGAAACTATTACTTTCTTCTATTTTTATGGCCTGCTATGTATGAAGGAGGTTAGGAGGAGGAGATTTAATACAGCATGAAAGATATTTGTGTTTCAAATCTTCTTTCTCAATTCTCTTTTCAAAAAGAAGTATTTTCTGTGCCTGTTCTAAACAATGGAGTTCATCTTTCTTTAGGAAATCAGTAATTTGAATATTTTTGTTCACTAAAACCATGTTGCTAACCAAAAATAGAAACTGCATAAAGGTAAATGAGAAAGAGTTCCTTAGAAGTTTTTATATGGAACTTAGGGTTTTTGGTTTTTTTATTTCTCTGTGGCCAAAACCTTCTATCTGTTCCCTTTAATCTTGTGAACATATGAATAAACCTGATTTCGGCTGTCTGAAACCTTTTATCTTTGTTGTGAAAGATAAAGGGGAATATGAAAATGTGTAAATACGGATAATGTAGATTGTAGTGAAAGTGATAGCAATTCAAGCATCTTAATTTTAGAGAAAATTTAAGTGGGAATTTATTATAAATTTGACATAGTAAAATGTAGATTAGTAAATATTTTAACATTTAGGCTTATAATTTATTAGTCTCTAAAAAAGTTTTCTGATGTTTCAAGATTTAGATTTTTGCCAAGCTAAATGTATGATTTCAGGGTATGTCTTTATTTTACAAAATATATGATAGCCTTATTGGGAACTACAAAATCACATTTGGATTATTGATATGTAGACCTGCAGCAGAATTCTATTCATGAAGAATTGAGGGCCGCCTTTGTTTTGCTGCCTTGTTAACTTTTGACTTAGTGGCAGATAGATCTATATTCTTTCCTTTTGTCTAGGTCTCAAAGATTGGGAGTAGAGTGTACTGCTTGAGTGTTGCCCATTTATTTACTTTTTATTCACTAGAAAGTAGGACAGGTAACCTACTGTTTTCTTCATGTTAAAGGTTTAGAGCAAAATAGAAAAAGAGCAAATATAAACATTTGAGAATTTGAACCTGTTTTAAAGTACATTGGGGTTCACGTGAGGGATACACTTAACCGCTGAAACTTTGTGCTTTACTTACCTTACCAGTTCCTAACAGGAAAACCCTTACTATTCACTTACAAGGCTGAGGCCTACTAGTGGAGGGCACAAAACTGTTAATAAAATCACACTTCGTATTAAGGAAGACATCTGGGATCTTAATTATAGCTCAGTAATTTCTGAAAAGGCAGGAATGGTGCATCAGTGATATCCTCACCTTCCCTCCTCTGTATATTGTTGTTTTTTCTCTCATTTTCATAACTCATAATTTTCTGCTTCCACGCCTTTCCTTTTGATCATCTCTGTCTCTTTGGTTATTCTTCTCTTTTGTCTTTTTAATTGAAATTCTACCCATGACCTTTGGGTGCCCAGCCCAAATTTCCCCTTCTTTCCCACATTCCCAAGTAGATTTGATCTTGATTGCACTTCATCTGTCCTTTTCTTATATTTTTAATAGCTTGCCATTTGTGTATTTAACGTGCCCCTATTAAATTGTCAACTTATTTAGGGTAGTGGCCATCTCTTTTGAATTTTTAATTCACATTCTCATGTATCTTGAATAAAAAAGAATATTTATTGAATATATATATCAGGCACTAGATTGGGAACTACGGATACATCAGTTAAAGAGCTGCTTCAAGGTAGGAGATAGCATATACTACACAAATACTTCTGAAATTTAATAATTTTATAACCCTAGCAATAGTACATAATATATTTTTTAATGTTCTTAAATGAGCAAAATTACTTTCTAACTATAAAGGTTTTTAAATGCATATTGTGGTGATCCCAATTCTTCATGCATAGAGTAGAAAATAATTAAATACATAAGAACTTTTCTAGTGGTTTTCTTTGGATGGGAGGGATTATCTTCATATTAATATTTTTCTATATTTTCAGTTTCATCAGTAAATACATAATATGTTTATAGCCAGAAAAAAAATTAGTTTTTTTTGTTTTGTTTTGTTTTTTGCAAAGCTACTATATGTACTTAAACCTTTCCCAAAGTTTTTGGCCTAAGAAATTTCTTTCTCTTTCATATTTCCTTTTTGCATTTTTAATACCCCCTACCCCACACATACACACACACAAATATTCTTTGTTGAAACTTTAAAAAGTAAGGGTCTGATGGAGCAGTAAAACAGATATGTTACTTGTGCTTTATATGAACTCATAAAGCTTAAGGTCTTCAGCAAAGGATTTTAACTACTGCAGAAGATGAAATACAGTAGTCCCCCTTTATCCATGGGAGATATGTTTCAAAACCACCAGTGAATGCCTAAAACAGCTATAGTACTGAATCTTATGTATAATCTGTTTTTTCCTATACATATGTACATATGATAAAGTTTAATTTATAAATTAGGCACAATAAGAGATTAACAACAATAACTAAGAGTAAAATAGAACAATTAGAATGATATGCTGTAATAAAAGTTATCTCTTTCCCTCTGTTATATCTTATTGTACTATACCATGGGTAACTAAACCATGGAAGGTAAAACATACCTATGTGACACCTGACGGTGATATGAATCATTTCAAATATTAGTGGCAATGGCAGTTCCTCTTATGGGTATATTAATGTTAATTAGAATGTAAATTCTTCTTATATTGCTGTCATACTGAAATTTTCTGCCTACTGAAAAAATGAGCAAGCCAGCATTATTTAAAATATTGCTAAGGGAACATTATGTTTCTTTATGATTGATTATTATACTTTCTTTTATAACAGAAGATTAATGTTGCTGTTTGTTGTTCTTAGAAGTGATAATTGGTTGCATTTTTTAACATCAATATACTCTTCCATAAGCATATTTTTATTTTCCTCCAGAGCTTGAATTTTACACTTTTTGTTTGATCAAAATGATTTTGAATTTTATCATCTTATTTGCTTTCTTAGATGGAATAAAATATAAAAGTTTATGCAGTATATGTACCATTGTGCTATTTGGACAAGTGCTTAATCTCTTTTTAAATTCATTTTTCAATAAAGGAAACCTCAATAGCAATAATACATCCTAATGGGAATTATATATCTGCTTTTAATTACTTTCTTAAACAGAGGGTGCTCATTTGTTAAGCTTTACTCTTATCAAATTTAGCAATTGACAGGCTTCAAGCATCAAGGAAACCATAATATATTTCAAGTAGTAAAGAAGTCTGTTTCTCTTCCTTCAGAATCAAAATTTTCTTTGTTTATATTAACTAATTGAAAGATGTAAAAAGTGAAGTTCAAGGAAGTTCAGTGATTGCTCGCTCCACGGTATTGCAGCTAATCCTATTTTTTTATTTTAACAATTAAATTAGTTATACCTCTTATTGTTGCAAACTAGATTGAAGCAGCCTGTAAAATAAGATAAAAATATAAAGAAATAGTAGTATCAAGAAAATAAATGCAGAGTAGCATGATAAGACCTTAGAGAAAATTGGTATGAACACAAAAGCATAATATATAATCCTACAGTATTTTTAAAGTTGCATTGTAAATTTACCCTTGAGCTTCCTGGTAGCCAAAGCAAAAAGGGAAATGTGATTAATTTCAATAGTCAATCTGAATAGTCACATAATATATAAATATAATTCACTGTATGTGTGAGTGTACACAGGTTAAGTATTCTTTATCTGAAATGGTTGTGACTAGAAGTACTTTGGATTTCAGCAGCTTTTTGTTGATTTTAGAATATTTGCATTATACTTACCTGGTTGAGCATCTCTAACCCAAAGATCTGAAATCTGAAATGTTCCAATGAGCATTTCCTTTGAGCATCATGCCTACACTCAAAAAGTTTTAGATTTGGGGACATTTCAGATTTTCAGATTAGAGATACTCAACCTGTGTATATATATTAAGTGACAGTTGCTCAGAAAATGTTTTTCTTGACCCAGAACTATGAGAGAAATTTATGTCTTTATTGAATTATATGATTTGACATAAGTTTTTTGATTTCTAGTATATGTCTCTTCCTACTGCTTATTTTAATTTGGTTCTATGTGCTTTAAATACAGTTTTTTTAATGGAATGACAAAATGTTCTGGTTAGAAGATAACCACAACTGCTGTAAACTTCTTTCTTTGTTAGGAATTCTTGTTAAATCATGGGCACAAATCTTTGCTACCTCTAAAGCCCAAAAATTACTATTCCGGATCATAGATTGTTTACTGCTGCCACATACAGTGTTACAGCAAGAGAAGGAACTGCCCGCACCTATGTTGACTGCAATTCAAAAGAGTCTTCCTTTGTATCTCCAGGTACATTTTATTAAAAATTAAATTTAGTTAAATTTAATAATTTAAAAAAAAAATTTTTTACTCAAAATTTTGCCTTAAAACATAGTTTACTAAATGCAGATTTAAAAATCATGTATTATAATGTCAGGTCTATGTGTGGCACATCCATTGAACAAGTTTTAAATTTCTTTTATGTTTGGCTTTGAAAACAAAGATGAAAAAGGCAAAATCTTTACCCTCAAGGAGCTTAAAGTTGATGGAGGTAGACTAACAGACATTTATGGTCGGGTGCTCAGTATTTTCCTTAGAGATCTCAGCTATCTATCAATCAAGCCTGGGGGCGAGAAGATGTAAGAGAAGAAACTGTAGAGGATATTAGTTGTAGAAGAGCAGACTGGGTGAGAATTGGAGGGCTATTCCTCTCAGAGGGAGCATCACATACAAGGCCCTGAGCTTTAAGAAAATATGGCTCACTGGGGAAAAAAACAAATAGTTGTGCTGTGGCTATAGATTCATATGACAGGAGCTGTATAATGGAGGGCTTTACATGCCATGCTAAGAAGGTGGACTTAATCTTTTATGTGGGGACTGTTGATGATTTCGAGTGGAGTAGAAGTGACAATCATATTTACATTTTAGAAAAATGATTCTAGTGGCAACATCTAAGATAGTTGGTATGGAGGTTATATTAGAGACTTGGAAAGCACTGACTAGTTCATTGTAATTACTCACATATGACCTGAAAATTCTGAACTAAAGCAGTGGGAATAGAGCCCACACACAGATGGGCTCTATGAGAAGCCCATCTGAAATCTACTGGACATCATGATGTCCAGTAGATTTCAAAAACATTCAGGAACTCTGATTAAAAGTAATTGCTGAGTGAATGTTGTGAGGGAACAAAAAGAAATGAAATACTTCCTACATTCCAGAGTAGATGCTTATGTATCTAGTAGTGCTACTTACTGAAATGGGAAATTCTGGAGATGTGGGGATGAAGGTGGAAATTGGTTTCTGAGCAGCTTTAGTTTGAGGTGCTCTGGAACATCTAGGTCATGATGTCCAGTAGGCAGTTGGAAATACTGATCTGTCATTCAGAGAAAGGATGGGGCTGGAGGTATACTTTATTATTCATTAGTGTCTGATATTGAAAGATAAATGCTTCTTAATTTGAGGTCCAGCAAGGGAAGCTGAGGAGGAAGAGAAAATGGATTTTGATTAAGTAACAAGCAGTCTCTTTCATAGATGAATTTTTTTAACAGAATTTTAAGATTTCTGAGAAGTTTCCAGTTGTCTAATTTGTAATTCATAATAGTGTTTAAAACAAAGTTTAGTGTATCATCTAGCAGAAAGGTAGGAGAGGCCGCCACAGCACAGCTTGAGCTGCCAGTCCCACAGAAGGTGAGGAGGGGAGTTGTGGCAGCAAGAAAGTCTGGAGCATTTGTTCCACGTGGTCTTTTTAAACCCAGACAGTCCATTTAATAAGAATTCTTAAAACTTCATAGGTGGTAAATTGAAAAATTTGGTATATTATCCATTTGGCAGAATTGGAGCTATGTCTTTAATTTCTTCAAGGTATCCAGCTTCTCTTTAGAATTCTCAAAAAGTATCTATTTATTACTTCATCTTCTCTTCTGATTTAATATGATTTACCTTAACCAAACCATTGAAAAAACAGAGTTGGGGGGAGGTCTTTTTTTTCCCCCCAGTTGTTTATCTGGTAGTGTTTTAACAATTCTATGCTATTTTTCATTACAAATAAACTTCCAAAATTTCTTATTGGGCAAATATCCATTTATGACTAAAAATGGAAACTTAACAAACATTTTTAATTATTTCTCTGGGAAAACACATTGTGAATCACAAAGTACCAAACTATAAATTAACTTTTAGAACATAGTTTATTGCTGTGTTCGTGATTATCTGTATTTAGTAATATGTAATTTAGCAGAAAAACATTTCTTTTTCTCAAGGTATGGGTTTGTTTTACATACTATAATCCACATGAACATATTTTGTTAACTGCCATACAAAATGGAAGGGGGTTAAATCTAGAGACATTAAAGAAGATGGTAGGAGTTCTGTGTGACCTTGATAATCTCTTAACTTCTCTAAAGCTCAGTTTCTCTAGTTATAAAGTAGAGATACAATATTACTAATGCAATGGCTTTTATGAGAAATTTAAATGAAATAATGAATATAAAGCACATAGGACAGTGTCTGATGTAGCAAAACTTCTAAATAACTTGTCATTCTGAGTCTTAATGTTCTGTATTCCTCACCCTTTGTTAATTATTATTTTTAAAAAATGTATCACATTTCTTAACATGGAAGATTTTAACATAAATTTTAGAGTCTCATACAAAAATGATCAGTAGCTAGAAAAGAGTAGCCTAAAAATTTATTTTATAACTTTATAATTACATGCATATGTAATTGATGATCAAGTGGTAGTCAAGTTTTCTGAGGATGAGAGGAAGAGTCTCCTTTGTCTTCCTACTCTTCTCCCTGCTTCCTTTGTCCATGCCTCAGAGATGTGCATGCTTGGTTATATGCCATACCATATGTATTACCTAAGGTCAACTCCCTGATTTTCATATGTATATTACCTATTAATGACATGAGGTGTCCTTTCGATTGGGGTAAGTTACAAATTCTGACAGAGTATTAATGCTGAGTACTATTAATACATTAGTAAGCTTCTAATATTGTTTATTATTTGAAACTTTACCTCTAAGTATTTCTTATTTTTTTCCCCCATAGGGCATGTGTATCGTGTGTTGTCAGTCTCAAAATCCAAATGCCTATTTGAATCAATTGTTAGGGAATGTTATTGAGCAGTATATTGGGCGGTTTCTTCCAGCTTCGCCATATGTTTCTGATCTTGGACAACATCCTGTTTTGTTGGCATTGAGAAACTCTGCAACCATTCCACCTATATCATCTTTAAAGAAATGCATTGTACAAGTCATAAGGTATATATCTAAGTATTAAATGTAGGTGGTATATACAAATTATGAATCTCTATTAAACATAACAAAGCGGCATTTCAGAAATGTTGGCAACCGTTAGAATACTAGTAGTCTAGAAACTCTTTTCCCTGAGAAGCGTTATCTAAGAATTTATTAAAATGACATTTGTTCATGGTAGCCTAAGACAATGCTCTTTAAATTGCTTTTGTTTTCGCTATATAGCTATTATTTTCCTTATATATGTCCTAAAGAAACTTCTAAACTCCATATCCTATAACTGTAACATTAGAAGGTTCAATATAGAAATTATCTTTTCTTTTTCTTCCTGAAGTATTTAGCTTTATATGAAATTAGTTTTTTAAACTTTAAGATGCTATGGTGATATATTATTCTTATCTAGTATTAGTTTTCTATGTTTTTTTAATGACCTAATTATTTTAATGACCCAATAATATCCGTCTCTTCTCATTACAAAATTTCATGCCTAAAATCTGTCTCCCTTCTGACCTTTTTGTGTTCCCAGTGTCCTGTTACTCAGGTTTAAAAGCTTCATCTTCTTTGCATCCTCTCCTTGCCCATCCTTTGGCAAGTGATTGTTTCCTTTCCTTTTCACATCTCTTCCTTTATCACATTATATAGAGACTATTGTGAGAATCTCCTAACCACTTTCACCAACTCTAGTCTTTTCTTCCAGTCCAGTCTAAGCAATGCCTCAGATTACTTTTCCTAAAATACTATTCCATTATGATACTTCCCTACCCCTAAACCTTCATTGTCTCCTTTTTGCCTATGGAATAAATTCCATGCTCCTTAGCTCTCTACAATCTATCGCTTAACTTTTCCAAAATGTATTACATATGATGTCATATACAAACCCTAACGAAATTGGTTTAGTTATTGCCCCTCCAAAATACTTTATGCTTCCCTATGCCACAGCTTTATGCATACCATTTTCTCCATTAAAATATCATCCTTCTGGGCTAAATCCCACTTATCCTTTAGAAAACCCATACCTGATATCTCAGTGTATCATGGATGTTCTTTTCCAATTTTGAAGTCATATGCCCCATATGACTCAATTTGCAGAAACATGACAGTTTTGCCTTACTTGCATCTGAATTTCCAAAAAGATCATGATAACCTACCACTGTATTTGAGACATGTTACAAGTAATTTTAGTACAAACTAAATAAGTGCTGAAGTGAAATTAAATCCATAAAACTGTGTAAAGCCCAGTGTTTAGGATCCTGGCTACATTAGTTGACTTTCCTATTTACTTGGTATACAGTGAAATGTTTTTTCTCATGGTTACTAGTTAAAGACCTAAAAATGTAACAATTTTTTTTTTAATACTTAGGAAAAATATAGAGATTGCCCCCTGTGACTTCTTTCATGCCATGCTTCTCTAACCTCATCTGAGTTAGTTAGGTCTCCTTCCTCTGAATTCTTGAGAATTCTGTGCTTATCTTAGTCAAAGCACTTGTCACACTATATTATAATTATCTTTTTTTCTTGTCTAACTTTTCCACTGGAGAGTGAGCCCCTTGCTTTCAGAGACCATATTTTACTTAACTTTATATTCTTGTTCTTAAACTTTTACTTGACATACCATAGCTACCCAATAAATGTTTGTTCTAGGCATTAGGAATTCACAAGTGAACAAAACAGACAAAACCCCTGCCCTCAAAAAATGAATGAATCTTCTAATATGTAATATTTGTTGGAAGTCACTGTAAGGAATAGAAATGATTACTAAGACATAGCTCCTGCCCTTAGGGAGTTTATAATCCTTAGGTGATTTCTATGCTTCATTATGATAAATCATTATGACTTTGTAAATAGATATGGACATCTAGTTTAGATTTAGTTGTATTTGACAAATTTTCATATTGCCTAGATGTTTTTAGAAATTGAGCAATTCCCTCTCTTATTTATTCAATTAATAAATGTACACCGAACACCTCTTATGAGCCAGGACCTGTTCTAAGAGGTGGGGATATACAGAGATAAGTTAGACAAATTATTATCCTTATGATCTCTGTTGAGTTCTAATGCTAAAATTTGTGTTGCCTTAAGAGATGATATTAAATCCTAAATTAGTTACCTAATTCCTTTACTTATTGGAGGAAGGAAAGAGGTAAAGCTGAAATGGGAAGCTAATTCCTAGGACAGTCTTCTTATTTATTTAGAAAAATAAGACCCTTCCCAAATCCCTAAATAAATAAACGTGAGGAGAGATTTCTTTATGCAAATTTGACATTAGAGAAAATGTTGCGGCATTGAGGAGTCAATAGAGGAGATCAGACTTATATTAGAAAGGAAAAAAAAAAACAACAAATTAACAATTAGGCTTTCATTTGGATTTTGATTAAGTTCATTTTAAAACCAGGTTGTTTTAAATTTAGTTCATGTCTCTGTTGTGCTTTGGCCCTTACAGCACACAAGAAGGATGTATAGTCATTGCTTCTAAAATCTTATACTTGAAGATAGCATGGTAAAATATACATCCTTTTAAAAAATTACACTTTATTAATATGGAGGGTAAATTTTGCCAATATCTTTAAAGTATATAACTCTATTGAAGCTTTAAACAAGAGAAAAAACAAAATTTTGCTTCGTTTCAGGAAATCCTACTTTGAGTATAAAGGGTCCTCACCCCCTCCCCGCTTAGCATCCATTCTGGCCTTCATCCTTCAACTCTTCAAGGAAACTAATATAGACATTTGTGAAGTTGAACTACTACTCCCTGGCATTTTAAAATGCTTGGTGTTGGTCAATGAACCTCAAGGTTAGTTGTTTATAAGCTTATTTGTATTCATTTTCTGTTTACATGTTAAGAAACTACTCTTTCCCATCAGTTAAATTGCTAGTTACAAAAAGTATGTGGTTATTTTATATCCATTAGTATGTATCATGGCTAAAGAATAAACTCCAGCGAATACTTGAGGTTGAGTATGATAAAATGGTTAAACACTGACAAGTTTCAGTCTATTTTAGTTTGGGTTCCCCCGCCCCCTTGAGGGAAATAGTTTATTTAAGGTCTACTTCCTTTGATTAAACTTATTAACCTCTTAAAGAATATTTGTTCAATCTGACTCCAGTATTAAATGCAACTTGTTAAATATCAAGTGGTGAGGGGTCAGCATACTTTTTTCTATTCAGGTTTTTGCTAGAATATCTAAGCTGATTTGGGGGCAAACTTAAAAGAATCCTTTGATTCTACTCCTTTTGTTTTCAGTCCCATCAACCTTACTTCCAGTGATTACTTTAAGATATAATTTATTTAATCCCCACTGTGAGTAACATTCTTTAATAAGCTTATTGGGAATATGCAGAATAATAGCCATAGTTCTATCTTGAAGGGGTTTTTAATGTAAATAGGGTGGGGGGTGTATATATCATTATAATGTGACTGTTCAAGGTGGGGCTTTTTAAATGTTTCCATCTATGTATTTTTAACTGCTAAGATAAGTGAGAACAGTGCATACCCTGAAGAATCTGAGGGCAGTGCCCAGAGTGGTAGCAGGAAGCTCAAACAACTCTTTGAAATAGTCTGTTTTATCTTTAAAAATTATGCATATTTTTATCAGTCCATATTTATTACAGTATTAAAATGTTCTTCTCTGCTCCCAAGCCTGCTTTGGCAAAAAATGTCGTGTTATGTTTATATAGAATCCCCCTGTTTGATGGTAACGTCCTCTTAACTGGAGAAGATCCAAAGGTAGACCCCCAAACTCTTTTTTAGAAATTTTGCCCTCATTGAAAACGTATGCATACTTTTGAATTTCAGTGAAAGCCTGTTATACTGTATAATACAAAATTTGTTAGACAGTGCAGACAGTATGAAGTTTTAGCCTGTTGCTTCAGTGATAGTAATATTTTATCATGAAGGAGAACAGGGTTTAGACGGCAAATTTTGCTGCTCCTATCTGGCTAGTGAGTGCATCACATGTTCAACATAGTGGGATACAAAATTCTCCATCTCTGCATTGCTATCTTTGTAACCTGAAAGAACAGCATTAAACACATATTTGCATGCTTGGCTCAGGGAGGATTATCTTTGACTCCCCTTGTGGTCTCAGTGTTTAAAAAATTCCTATTATTAAGCTAGAGTTAGCAAATGACTCAGCAATTCCACTCCTAGGTGTATGCCCAAGAGTACTAAAGACAAGTCCAGTCAGAACCTGTAGCTTGAGGAGTTCCACTTCTGGCATGACAACATAAGGAGCTCTGCAGACCTGCTTCCCAGCAAAACTGGTAAAAATTATTTAAAGGACAGTATTTAAATTCTTTGGAAATGGTCCTAAGAGTATTTAGCAAATGGAGAAACATTTAAGAAAATCTCCTAAAACTTGGTTAGAATAGCAAGAGTCTGTGGTATTTGAAGCAACATCAGACCACTTTCTCCTTTTCACCTCCCAGCCCAGCAAGGTGGAAACTACACACCAATAAATCCGAGAACATATGGCTCCCACTTTCCCCATCTCCCAGTAGGAGGGCTATCATCCTAGGAAAGGGAGGATATCATCACTTCTCATCCTGCCTCAGCTACCTCATGTTGAGATTATGTTCCAGGGAAGTGTGGACTAGAGATAGAGCCTCCATTCTTCTCTTTAGACCCCAGTTATGGAACAGAGGCTCTACATTGAGTGCAGTACCACTGAGAATACTGGGACCCCAATTGCCCTTGGGGTCATGCCAAGAGAAGCAAACCAGGGAGACCTGGGGCTGCTGCCCCTCTTAACATAAGCACTCAGCTCCTAAAGTGGTGTGTCACACAGAAAGTAATAGGCACTGTTGTCCCTGCCCCTAGGACTAGAGAGAAACCTCTGATATTTTGCCTGAATGGGGGCAAGGAAGAATCAGGCCTTAGAGAGCTGAAATCTCTCCCAAAGGAACTGATTTTATTTGCAACTTGGAAAAGTTCTCAAAAAAACAGTAGAAATGATGGTGAGAGCCAATAGGTAGATTGATAATTTATTGGAGATACAGGCTAACTGTAGGCCAGCTAGTTTGTGTGAGAGAATTGGTAAAAGAGACAGCTGGAAAGAACCCTTGGGTAAGAACAAATCTCAAAAACTGACCTAAGAAACTTTTTTTCAAAAGAGACTGAATTTGATTGGCTCAGTCTGTTAAGCAATTTATGCCCTAGGGCATTATTAAAAACAATAGAGCAATTACCCAGAAATTAGTGGAGCTTAACAGCTGGGTGTAGTCAGGAAAAGGGACAAAAAGAGCCCTACCCAAACCATTGTCTTTCCATGGAGACTGCCATACCCTAGGTTACACCACCTGGGCAGAATGGGCAAGAGGAGGAATAGACTTCCCTAAAAAAAGTCCAGATTTCAACAAAAAATTATAAAACATGCAAAGAAACAGACAAGCATGACCCATACACTGGGGAAAAATCAGACAACAGAAACTGCCAATGAAAGCAATCAGATATTAGATTCATTATTATTAGACAAAGATTTCAAAGTAGCCATTATAAATATATTCAGAGAACTAAAGGAAAGCATGAGAAATGATGTAAAGGAAAGTATGATGGCTGTGTTGCCTCAAATAGAGAAAATAAGTAGAGAGACAAATATTATATATATATATATATATATATATATATAAAAAGAACCAAATGGAAATTTTGAAATTAAAAAGTACAATAGCTAAATTGAAAAATTCACTAGAGGGCTCATTAGTGAATTGGAACTAGCAGAAGAAAGAATTAACAAACTTGAAGATAGATTGATATAGATTATACAGTCTGAAGAGCAGAGAAAATGGAGAAATGAACAGAGCTTTTGAGAAATGTGGAACACTACAAAATATACCATCATACATGTAATAGGTGGGACAGAGGAGAAGAGAGAATGGAGCAGAAAAAGTATTTGAAAATATAATGGATAAATATTTCCCAAATTTATTAAAGAACACTAACCCATACATTTGGGAAGTTTAGCTAACTCTAAGTAAGGTAAATGCAAAGAGCTCCACAGACACATCATAGTAAAGATGCTGAAAGTCAAAGGCAAGGAGAAAATCTTGAAAGCAGCAAGAGAAAAACAATTCATCTTTTCAAGGGAACCCCCATAAGATTCACAGCTGACTTCTCAGAGGAAACAATGGAGGCCAGAGGCAGTGGGATAGCATTCAGAGGGAGCAAGGGTGGGGGGGGACTGTCAACCAGTAATCTTTTTTTGACAAAGCTACCTTTCAAAAAGGAAGGTAATAAAATAAAGACCTTTCCAGATAAACAAAAACAGAAAATTTCTTGCTAGCAGACCCCTCTTTAAAAAAACAAATACTGAAGGAAGTTCTTCAGATTGAGAATTATCCCAGATAATAATTTAAATCCCCATTTAAAAAAAGAGAGTGCTCCAGTAAGACAGTATGAATGTCTGTTTCTTCACTTTTATTCTCTTGACTGATTTTAATAAGCAATTCTATAAAACAATAGGCAGATATCATTGGGCCTATAACATATAGAAATGTAATATATTTACTAATAACTGTACAAATGAGGTGGTGGGAATCAAAACTGCATTGGGCTAAGAAAATGTCTTCAGATGGTAACTCAAATACCCAAGAACAAATGAAGAGAACCAGAAATGATAAATAAGAATGTTAATACAAGTTTACCATCTGTTATCTAAAATGCTTGGGACCAGAATTATTTCAGATTTTTTTGGATTTTGGAATATATGCATATATATATTATACATATACATATTATATATATATATAACATTTATATATTATATATTGACATATCTTGGGGATGGGCCACAAGTCCAAACATGAAATTCATTTATGTTTCATATACACCTAATATCCATAGCCTGAAGGTGACTTTATACAATATTTTAAATAATATTTGCAACCTGTCACATGAAGTGAGGTGTAGAATTTTACACATATGGCATCATGTCAGCACTCAAAAACGTTCAGATTTTGGAGCTTTTCAGATTTTCAGATCAGGGATGCTTAGCCTGTATAGCAAGTATTAAGATGTGTATTCACTCTCTTTTCTTCTCTTAGCTTCTTTGAAAGACATAAAATTATATAAAGTAAAAATGATGACAGTGTATCGTTGGATTTGTTACATTTGTAGATGTAATAAATATAACAATACCACAAAAAAAGGAGAAAGGGAATAGAGCTATACAGTGTATAGGATTTACATTTCTATATTTCACTAGAATTAAATTGTTATAAATCTGAAGCGCTCATAAGTTAAGATGTATATGGCTAGCCTATCCTACCCACTAAGGAAGTATTTCAAAAATAATGAAAAATCATTAAAGAAATGAATGCAAGAGGAAAACAGTAAAGGAACAAATAACATGAGACATAAAGAAAACAAAAAGTAAAATGGCTGGTGTAAATCAAAGTATATCAATAAAACATTAAATGTGAAAGGATTGAACAGTCCAATCAAAAGGCAGAGATGATCAGATTAGATTTATAAAAAAGATCTAACTATATGCTGTCTATGGGAAACACTTAATTTTTTTTTATTTTTAGGAAACACTTTAGATTTACAGATACAAATAAATCGAAGGAAAAAGGATGGAAAAAGATATATTATGTGACAATGTGATACTGGCATCAGGGTAGACATATATATAAATGGAATAGAATGGAGAGTTCAGAAATAAACCCATGTGTTTATGATCAACTGTTTTTGTTGTTTGGGGTTTGACAAGGATGCTGAGACAGTTTAATAGGGGACAATAGTCTTTTCAACAAACTGTTCTAGGTCAAATGGATAACTACAGGCAAAAGAATGAAATTGAACCATTACTTCACACCATATACAAAAATTAACTCAAAATGGATCATAGAGCTAAATGTCAGAGCTAAAACTAAAAACCTCTTAGGAGAAAGCATAGGAGTAAATCTTTAAGACTTTGGATTTGCCAGTAGATTCTTAGCTATGACATCAAAAGCATGAGCCACAAAAGAAAAAAAGAGATAAGTTGGACTTCATCAAAATTAAAGGCTTTTGTATTTAAAAGGACACTATAAAGAAAGTAAAAAGATAACCCACAGAATGGGAGAAAATACTTGCAAATCCTATCTGATGATGAGGAATGTATATCTAGAATATATAAAGAAGTCTTAATATTAATTACAGAAAACTGAATTTAAAAATGGGCCACAGATCTGAATAGACATTTCTCCAAAGAAGATAAACAAACAGCCAATAAACACCTGAAAGGATGTTCATCAGGGAAATGCAAATCAAAATACACTGAGATACCACTTCATAGCCACTAAGTTGGCTATAATGAAAAAGTCATATAATAAAAAGGATTGAGGAAAATGTGGAGAAATCAGAACTCTGATTTCATGCTGTTGGGAATGTAAAATGGTGTAGCCACTTTGAAAAACAGTCTGGTAGTTCCTCAAATGGTTCAACAGAGTTACTGTATGATCTAGACATTTTACTCCTAGATATAGATAGATAGATACAGATATACACATATACACACAAGAGAAATGAAAACATATACCCACACAGAAACTTGTACATTAATACTTATAGCATTCATTATAGCCAAAAGTTAGAATATCCATCCATTGATGCATGGGTTAAAAATTTATATATCCATACAAAGAAAGTTAATTGGCCATAAAAAGGCATGAAATATGATATATGCTATAACATGGGTGAAACTTGAAAACATTATTCTAACTGAAAAAAGCCAGTCACAAAAGTCACATATTACATTATTTCATTTATATGAAATGTCTAGAATAGTTCACTCCATAGAGACAGAAAGATTAGTGATTGCTTAGAGGGAATCAGGGGATAGCTAGAATGGAGTTTCTTTTCGAGATACTGAAAATATTCTAAAATTGACTGTGATGGTGGTTGGACAACTCTGTGAATATACTAAAAGCCATTGAACTGTATACTTTAAATGAGTGAATTGCATAGCATATAAATTATAATAAGCTTTTAAAAAACAAAAAAGATTATCCAGTTTAAAAAAATAGTTCATTTCATTTAAAGAAATAAACTGCATTAGTCTGAGAATTATAAAAAGTTCAGTAAAAGGCAAGGATGCTGCATGTTCCTTATCCACTAGCCTCATGCCATGGACAGCATTATCTACTGCTTAATTGATTTATGTTCATCATCTGTTTTGTGCTCCTGCTATAATGGATTACAGTTTGTGAAAATTTTCTTATTCTCAGAGAAAGCATTTTTTCTTTCTAGCTCTTTATATTTAATATCAAAAACAACATAACACAAATTTAATAGCTTTCAGAAGGTGTTAGGTTTTCAGCATCCTTTCTTGATATTTTTGCATTATTTTTGTGTACAGTATACACAATTTTAAAGGATTTGGTTAAATATTTAAAGAATATGATTATTCTTTATATACCTTGTTATCTTTTGAAAGGAAGATAGCATCACAAATACTTTTACATATATATTTTGCTATGTTAAGCAAAGAGTGGTATCTAGTTTTCTACTTATATATTAATATTTGTGAGGGGGTGGGAAGAATATGCTTATGAATTTCTAAAAAGTCAATCTGTAAATCAGCTGAATTTTTAATGGTTTTCTTTTGTCAGTATGTAACAGTGTTTATAGGATTAGGATGGTATAGTGTTTTTGAATATAGGCTCCTTTCTAAGAGACAGACATATCTTCACATGTATTCTTCCAGTTTTAAGACAAAAATACTTTTAAACTTGCTATAGTTTCTTAAAATGGGAGATAGGTATTCCTTAGAATAAAACAAAAACTCATTTTGAAAAATAAAAAAGCATGTACATACTTTAAGAAAACAACATATTTTTCTAAATCAAGAGTGTTCATAAAAATGAGGATCCAGATGGTCAATTCAGACAGTGTGTAATGCTATAATTTTTCCTCCTAGTTAAAAGGCTGGCCACAGAGAACCTGCAATACATGGTAAAAGCCTGCCAAGTGGGGTCAGAAGCAGAACCTGCCGCCCAGCTGACTTCTGTGTTTAGGTAACTGGAAAATACGCCAACTGGCAGGGAGACTATTGCCAGCCATTTGACAGCCAACATGTTTTTTAAATAACTAATTATCCAAAACATAATGTGTTACTACTTGTTTATAGTATTTCAATTATTGTATTTTTGGCAGTTTTGTTACATTGTGTTGTTTTATTGAAAAATAAAAGTGCCAAGGAAAAAGATAAGTGAGCAGACTTAAAACTACCTGTGTATTTAGTAAGGAAGAATCTTGTGTAAACAGTCACGTATCAAACGACGGGGATACATTCTGAAAAATGCATCAAATGTGTGTTAGGTGATTTCATTGTTGTGCAAACATAATATAGTGTACTTACACAAACCTAGATGGTAGAGCAAACTACACACCTATGCTATGTTGTACAGCCTATTGCTCCTAGGCTGTACAGCATGTACAGTTCTATTCTATACTGAATAATGTAGGCAATTGTAACACAGTGGTAAGTATTTGTATATCTAAACAGAGAAATGGTAAAGATACCATATTATAATCTTATGGAACCACGATTGTTGACCAAAATGTCTTTATGTGGCACATGACTATATTTGAGAGGAAAAAGTGGGAAATGTGTCATGATGACAGGTGCGCAGGCCTTCAGAGCTTGCTAAACATGTTATGTAGGCTCTATTGTAGAAGTACCTATCACTGGTTTTCAGACTTGCTTTAGATACTGTAGCTCCAGAAAGCTCCATTATGTTTAATTTGTGAAGCATGGACTTTCTAGGAGTAGATGTGTTGATCATAAGAATAACAATGCAACTTGAAGAATATTTTCTTTTTCTTCCCAGCCTTGTCCCCTGTAGAGTCTTGTGCTTTCTGTTAGGGCAGTTTAGTATTTCTTTCTGAAGGTTTCTACCAGTTCACCTTTATTATTCCTATCTCTAGGAATAATAGCACCTTAGCACTACCAGGATAAATAATTTGGGTCCATTTCCTTCACTCTATGTTGGATCTTTGATTTCTCAGTTTTTCTCTCATCACATAATTGGTGCTTGTCAAGAGTTTACAGTTTATTTAAATTATGATCACTTGATAATAGATTTGTAAAAATTATAAAACCCTAGGAGGGGAGAAAAGGATTTTGTATGATCAAAGATAAATGTTTGTTATCTGCAATTTATTAAGCTGGGTGATTTTAATTTTGTTGACTGGTAGTAGAGGGTAGAAATTTTAGGGTTAAATACATAATTTTTATCTATAAAGGCCTTCTATGGGTTTAAAGTCTTTTCTATGTTCAGTTAAGGAACATAAAAACCTCTTATGAATAATTTGCTTTCCTTATAAAAATATTGTTGATTTGCCTGGAGATATGAAGGACTAAAAAATAATTAGGAATCTGACTTTTTTATCCTTCTTACTATCTTCCACACCCATCCCACTTAGATTTCAATGTGCCCAGTATAGCAAAAAATGTCTCTGGGATTAGACTTTTTCACCCTTACTCTCACTCCTGGGATTCCAACTCATGCCATCACTCTGGTCATGGCTCACACTGAAATAAGCCATTTTTGTTCTTTAAAGTGTTACAGATAGTCTTCATATCACATCTCTCTTCTTACAGTAATCTTACGTGAAATGATCTTTCTTGTGTTCAGGTTATAGCTGATTGCCATGTAGATAGCAGCACAAGAAATTGCCCGAGAAGTAATCTTAAGTAACCTCTTTTACCTTCAGGCAATTTATCCAGGATTATGGTATGAGATACGATTATCAAGTTTACAGCATTTTAGAAACAGTAGCAACACTGGATCAGCAGGTCGTCATCCACTTGATTTCTACCCTCACTCAGTCTCTGAAGGATTCAGAGCAGAAATGGGGCCTTGGAAGAAATACTGCACAACGGTATGTTTGATAATTTAATTACATTCTTTTGGGCAATGATTATAAAATCTGTATTTCATTTTATAGAAATGGCTATTTTCTTATTCCCCAAAATATGGGGTGTGTTCTTTTGAGCTGAAAAATGTTTCAATCCTGTGATTATCAGTTTTATAAAGTATGAATAGAAAGTAGTGTGGCTTATCAACAAACTTCACAGAATTGATATATATATTTGCATATTTTTCATTTCAAAGTGACCACTTTAGAAAGCTGTGTATTTCAGCAGTGCTGCTATTGCTCAAAACACATTCAGTGTTCCTCATTGAGAAATGGGCTTCACAGCCTCAGGTGTCTTGTTTTTTTAATGAAAATCTATGGTGACAGCCAGGCACGGTAGGTCATGCCTGCAAACCTAGCACTCTGGGAGGCTGAGGCGAGAGGATTGCCTGAGGTCAGAAGTTCGAAACCAGCCTGAACAAGAGCAAGACCTGGTCTCTACTAAAAAGAAAAAAATAGAAAAAATTAGCTGGGCATGATGGTTCGTGCCTGTAGTCACAGCTACTCAGGAGGCTAAGGCAGGAATATCATCTGAGCCCAGAAGTTTGAGGTTGCTGTGAGCTAGGGCGAGAGACCCTGTCTTGGGGGGAAAAAAATCTGTGGTGACAAGTTTTAACCCTTTGAGGGATGTCAACTGTATCATAATGTATCCAGTAAATATGATAAGTGACTCAATTAGATAATATGGGTTTTAGTAAAAAATGGGTAATAAGGCTTTTTTCCATATAGGCTTATAACACAACCGAAAATAGTGCTGGACTATTTAGAGTAATGCAACTTTGTGGGAATAAGCCTATAGTTCCTAAAGAGATTGTTTTAGAGTACTCAGTATTCACAGTAGAACCCATGTGTCCTAAAGTTTGTTAAAGAATCATAGTACAACTATGCATTGCTTAAAGATGCATACATTCTGAGAAATGCGTTGTTAGGCGATTTCATCATTGTGCAAACATCAAATAGAGTGCACTTATGCAAACCTAGGTTGTATAGCCTACTATACAGCTAGGCTATATGGTACTGCTCTTAGGCTACAAACCCGTGTAATATGTTACTATACTGAATACCGTAGGCAGTTATAAAACAAATGGTAATTATTTGTGTATGTAAACATAGAAAAGGTACAGTAAAAATATGGCACGAAAGATAAAAAATTGTACACCGGTATAGGGTACTTACCGTGAATGGAGCTTGCAGGATTAGAAGTAGCTCTGGGTGAGTCAGTGAGTGGTAAGTGAATGTGAAGGCCTGGGACATTACCGTACACTACTGTAGACTTCATAAACATTGTACACTTAGGGTAAACTAAATTTATTTAAAAATTTTTCTTTAATAATATGTTAACCTTCGCTTACTATAACTTTTTTGCTTTTTAAGCTTTTTCATTTTTTAACTTTTTAACACTTAGCTTAAAACACCATCACATTGTATAGTTGTACTAAAATATTTTTTCTTTATATTCTTATTCTATAAGATTTTTTCTAATTTTAAATTTCTTATTTTTAAAAAAAATTTTAAACTTTTTTATTAAAAACTAAGACACAAACATCCATATTAGCCTAGGGCTACACGGGGTTAGGATCATCAATATCACTGTCTTACACCTCCACATCTTGTCCCACTGGAAGGTCTTTAGGGGCAGTAACATGCATGGAACTGTCATCTTCTGTGATAACAATGCCTTCTTCTGGAATACCTCCTGAAGAACCTGCCTGAGGCTGTTTTAACTTTTTTTATAAGTAGGAGGAGGAGTACACTCTAAAATAACAATATGAAGGTATAGTATAGGAAATACATAAACTAGTAATGTAGTCATTTATTATTATCAAGTATTATGTACTGAATTGTATGTGCTATACTTTTAAATGACTGAGAGCACAGGTTTGTTTACACCCATAGAACCACAAATACGTAACGAATGCATTGCTCTATGACCTTACAGTGGCTATGATGTCACTAGGCAATAGGAATTTTTTAGCTTCATTATAATTTTATGGGACCACCATCATTGTTAACCAAAATGCTGTTGTGAGACGTATGACCATACTTTAATCATGTCATTTCTGCATGTATATGAATCTACATACATAGTCTAATAAATATGCATATTACCATTTTTAGTTGAAATTTTTTACTATACAATGTCATAATTAAGATTTTTCTAGGAGACATGACTATTTTGAATATAGCTTTAGCTAACTAATGGAATCCATCTTTTCAATACAGTAAATTAAAACCAAAAAAAAAGGGAAAAACCAGAGAGACCATCCTTGTATAGCTTTTCTATGCCAGGGTGGAGCATCTCTTTTCTTCTCTTGCATAGTAACTTGGCTAGTGAAAGATTGGGTCACTTTAAATGATAGCTTTGAAGAAATGGTGTTTATTATTATATCACAAAACAAGTTTGTGCAAAGACTGTCTAATATCTTGCTTCTTTGAGCAGTCTTCAAGTGTGAATGAAAAACTGAGGCTTTGTGGGAACTGCCCTAATGTAGTATGCTGTTGGGACAGACGCCTTACTAGCTGCCTACTTTGTGTGTGAGGCATGTCCATGAAAGGGTTGGTTTTAAAGATTCTGAACAGCACAGGTATTTACACTGATGAAATAACTGGTAGGCACAATAAATCTTCTTTAAAAAAACACCTCAAATACAGGGATGTACTAGAGAATCTAATAGGAGAAAGAATACTTTGTTATTAAACTTTGTTACTTCTAAGAAGATAAAGAAAATGGGGTAATATACCAAAATTATTATATATATCTATTTCATGATTATAGAATTTTTGTTTTAATACTTATGTTTGTGACACAAGTCTCCCCATTATAATCACTAAACAATAGTCCATGAATGTATTTCATTACCTATGAACATTATAGTATTTCATAAAGTTAATGAACTTTTACATGTCATTCTTAGCCCACATTTTTATATATAAAAATCATACTTTAAAAAACTGTCAATCTTAACATCTAGGTTCATTCACACTATATATAAAGCTTTAATTTTTAAAAGTATTATGCTAAGCCTGCTGGATGGATGGATGGATGAACAGATGGATGGGCAGGCTTACTTTGTAAATACTTAAAAATAATGAAAAAGAAGTAACAAATATATTTGCTTTCTTTTCTTTTTTCTTAAACAGGGAAGCCTATAGCAAACTTTTATCTCACCTAGGACCAATGGGACAAGATGAGATGCAGAAACTGGAAAATGATAATACCTAATATATTTTGTGCTTCATCTTTTAATTATCACTATCTAAAGCCACTTTGCACCACTCCAATTCCTATTTTTAATTAATTGTATAATGTTCTGGTAAAAATAATTTCTAAGATTTTTTCCTTACATACCTGTAAATAAAAAGTATATAAATAAGGAAATAAAAGTTAATTAGTAACTATGTAATAAGATCCTTGGAACTTTATAAAACTGCATTCTATTTTGAAGAGATTTTAGTTAAACTAAAGAAACTTTCTAACTGGGAATGTTTTCTGTGTATGAGTGTTAAGCAGATTTGTACTGATTCATCCATAGACTTTCTACTGTTATGTAACTTCCTGCTTTCCTGCCTTGTGCCTAATTTGTCGTGCTTATTCTTTTTTTCTTTTTTTTTTTTTTTTTACGAGTTATGTTTTAATATATTTTTTCAAATTATCTGGCTGCCCTGTTCTGGTTTTTTTTGGAGGGGCGGGTTGTTGGAAGTTGGGACTATATTATTTGTTTTCCTTTTTTGAACTATATGTGAGGCAAATTAATAAAACACAAAGCACACTTATCTCTGTTAGGAATGAGACTGACTCTGGCTAAAGGACTGTACAGATAATATCTAAAAAAAATTTAAACTTACGCCAACAGGTCCCAAGAGTTGCCAGATTTTTTTCTCCACTCATCCTGTCTTTTGGAGTTGTCATTAAAAGACATATCAGAAGGAAGAAATACAAGAGCATTTAAGAAAAAAGTATAAATAATATTCTAGGAAATCTTAAGATTACTAACAGAAGCCATCTGAGAAGTCAGCTGATCTATCCTCTCATTCAGTCAGAACTTCTTATAACTTAGGATCTTATACAGGGAACTGAACCTGTTTCATTTCCTTTAATAGCTACTGTTTCTCAACTGTTTTAACTCTATCTCATCTAGATTGTTTATTTTACCAGTTGCACCTTATCCTTGACTCCTTTTTGTGGTGAGCATTACTTGGTGGTAAGAGCTCTAGTTTTAGTTTTGGGAACCCACCTGGGTCTCAAACTCAGCTCTGCTTTGTGAACTTTAGCTAGTTACTTAACCTTTTTGAGCCCAGTTCCTTCATGGAGAAAAATAAATAACGATCCTTTGCTATTAATATTTCACAATGTTATTGTAAGGATCAATGAAAATATGTGCTGGCCCATATTCTGTTTGGAGGTGTATAAACATATTCATCCACAATAAAGACAAAGTACACCTCTCAATTTTTTTCCTCTTTTTCTGATGTCCTAGATCAGCAGTCCCCAACCTTTTTGGCACCAGAGACCGGTTTTATGGAAGACAGTTTTTCCACACACGGGAGGGTTGGGTTTCGGAAAGGGGTTTCAGGATGAGTCAAGCACATTATATTTATTGTGCAGTCAGATTTCTCTGCTTATGATAATCTGTATTTGCAGCTGCTTCCCAACACTAGCATCACTGCCTCAGTTCCACCTCCGATCATCAGGTATTAGATTCTCATAAGGGGCACACAACCTGGATCTCTTGCATGTGCAGTTTATAGTAGAGTTCACACTCCTGTGAGAATCTAATGCTGCTGCTGATCTGACAGGAGGCAGAGCTCATGGGTGATGCGAGCTATGGGGAGCGGCTGTAAATACAGATGAAGTTTTGCTGGCTCACCTGCTACTTACCTCCTGCTGTGCGGCCTGTTCCTAACAGGCCACAGACTGGTACTGGTCTGCAGCCCAGGGGCTGGGGACCACAGTCCTAGATGAATGATCCCATTTTTTTTCAATATTTTCTTATATGTTATGTTTGCTAACTTTGAAATAATTTGTTTCCTTCTTGGGATCATATATTCTATCATGGTTCTACTATTGCTTCAAGAAAACATTTCAACCTTTTCCGGCTCAAGAAATCTCTTGAAAAATGAAATACGCTGCAATCAGCATTCTATAGTTAATAGCTCGAGCTATTAACTATAGCTAATCATAACCTAATTGGCATTTTGTTATTAAGGATCTAAGGAATGTTGTTGCATTGTACATACACATTATCTTAGAAATTCCGGTCTTTGCTGGCTTTTCCTCCCACAAGAATATCTGCTTTTTGTTTTCTTTTCTTTTTTAAAGTAAAATCTTGAAGTCATATTTAAATGTTTGGATGTCTTATGGTCTTCCTATAAAAATCACATTAATTTAAATATAAATATTTAATACAATATGGCCTTCAATTTTGAGTAGTAAAAATGGAAGATGAATTACTATAGGGTAGTTCACTTAAATAGAAAATATATATTTGAATAGTTTCAATGGAATTTGGCTTACATGACCAAACATAATTTAATTTTTATTTCTCTTATTATTGATACTTTGAGGAAAAGGATCTAATTATAAGTAACCTGAGTTGTTTTCTTTTTAGAGAAGGGATGTTTTATTTTGATGCTACTTAGCTATAAAGGATGTGTCTGAACTCTGCAAAACTTTTTAAAAATTCTGAGTTAAATTCTATAATATTAGTGAATAAATTATAAAGATCAATGTGGAGGGGTTTGATAATATATGCTGATTTATATGAATAGTTAGAAATCTATACAGAAATAATCAAGGGTAGTCTCAGGCTGGCAAGCTTATTTTTAGACCATTTCTCTTTCATTGATTGGATGTAGGGTCTGGAAATACAAATAGATTTTAATGGTTTCATAAGGCAAAGCTGCTGGAGGGAAAATTCATGTGCCAAATAGAAAATTTAGTACACCTGAAATATTTCTTATGCCCTTGTTGAAAAGATTTCTTAAATGGATTGCTGGAGTCCATTGTCCTGGCTTGGTAAGGCATTTTTAAAATCAAGTTTAGACGGCTTATACCTTTTAAAGGAGCTATCATCATTCTAAATATCAATTACCAATATCAATTTTCACTGTTCAGAACTGCCCAAATACTCTTAAGGTTTTTTTGTTTGTCTAAACTAAATTTCCTGTTCTTTTAAAAATGTACCTTTTTCCTTACCTCTGGTCTCCCCTCTTGCCCTTTAATCTGAATAACCAGAAATCACATATATTTTAAAAACAATACTTCAGGTATCTTATAACAATGTATAAAGTTAGTGAATTCTGTATTTAAGACAAAAAGATTCTTTTTCATTCACTTTTCATTACTAAAAATGATTACATGAATAAAATAACAATTTCCTGTAAGAGAGGGATTGCTGAATGATCAAACTGCCAAGGGGAAAAAATGTCAGAGTAAAGTCTTCCTTGTAACAAAGATTACCTAGGTCCTGACAAAATTAGGAAAAAAGAAAAACTCACATTAGATTTGTTGAAGTTATGCTCAAATGTGATTATTAACTTGTTTTATTTATTTTTTGTTATAGACAAAGCAAACCCCAAAACCTAGCCTAAAAAAAGAATTCTTATTCATTATTAACTGTGGTAATAAAATATGTATTGGTGGTGGAGAAGAATCCCACAAGCACTCAAGATTGACATAACCTTTAACAAAGTGGAAAAACTTTTATTAGAACTGCCAATTCTAGGTTCAAATTTATGTCAAAGCACTTTATGGTACCATAATTAGTACAACTAAATTTTTTTTTAGCTTTAAAATGTCATTTTTCACTAAATGACTTTAAATGAGACATTTGAGTTATTATTTGAAACAAGGATTTGTACAAGTTTAGATATCTTTGGTTTTGGTAAACTCCCTATTTCCTAATTATTGTATCTCTTTCACATGATTTTCAGAATTATTTATCCCAAAGCATGTTTTCAAAGTTCTATGTGGTAATTTTTAAACTTCAAAAAAATCATCCTATTCATTTACAAGATTCTAAAGATGGTGTAATGTAACATTTTTTTTCTTAGGCGAAGTACTTCAAAGCATTTGCCTAATCGTCACAATGTTCTTTTGAATTAATATGTAAATCAGTAATATTCTCATTAAAAGGTAAGAAAACTGAAGCATTGTAGAGTTAGGTTATGACCCAAGGCCAGAGTAACCAAGGTGAAGAATCTAGGTATTCCAACTGCTGTTCCAGAGTACTTCTATTTGTATCACCTTGAATAAAACATAGCATTTAAAAATTTACAGTGTCATAATGCTGAGTCTCTACTGAGCAGGGGTGCATAATGTTAAATTTTAAAAAGAAAAATGACAAACCTAGGTGTAAGAAGTAAAAGAATTAAGTATGGAGATTTTTTTAAAGATCATTGTGTGAAATAAATTGCCTTACTAACAGTGTCATGTTGTCCTAGACAGTGCTGATTAGAAGAAGTCTACAAAGAATGTTCTAAAGACCAATGGAACAATAATGTACCATTAAGCTGGCACTAAGCTAAACCACAATAAAAGTCACACATATTGTATTGTGTGTTGACATACAATGAGAAGGGTGACGTAAGTTTTCAATAATGTATTTTAGAAAACTGTTCATTTTTTGCTAATATTTATCTGAATATAAGATCTATAAAACAAGACAAGGAAGCATTGAGCACTGAGTCTTTTCATGACCAGTATCCAAAAGTCAGGGCTTTGTTTTTCCTCCTGTTCATGATGGTGATTAACAGAGCATTGGCTTTTCAGATGGTGCCAATCCTATGATGAGGCACTTGAAGAGTTTGAAGGTTAGGGCATGTGAAATACGGAGCTGGAAGAAAGCATGCTGCTATTCCATTGGAAGCAAAAGGGAGTGTAGGCCCATAGAATACTTCCTCTTTACCTTCTCTGCTTACATCCAATACCTGCAAAAGAGGAAGAAAAGAAGCCTGTATGTCAAAGATGATTGCTCAGAATAAAGATGTGTACACATAAAAGGAAGCCTGAACTTAAATTCAATTATGCCACCACCACTATACCTTAGGAACTATTACTTTTCTTGCCAGGATGGTAACAGAAATATTTATTAACCTCCTACAAAGTGCTACATTATATGTTCATATGTGTTACATATATACATACATATGTGTACATATATATACATATGTGTTTATAATCATTTAATCCTTAGAACAGTGATAAGGTTAGGTAGCATTATCCTTATTTAATAAAACTGCCTCAGACTGGTTTAATAACTTGCCCAAGCTAGTTAGTAGATAGTGAAGTGTCATAATGTTGGCTTACAAATCCTCACCTGTAAAATGAAGAGAACAAGGCCTTGAAGCTTTGTTGTGAAAACTGATGACATCTAGCTCGGTGTCCAGCACACAGTAGAATAATACATTTTAGTAGCAGGTTCAAAATTAGTTCAGTCGATTCTGGAAATTTTTCCCCAGTTATTTCCCACTCATGCTGGTGTTGTGTGTCATCTTATATAGCACAGCTTCTTTGTTAGTCTGTGCCTGCTGTCACCTAGCTATCTATTAATAGCTTAATCTTACTATTAGAAAAATTCTTCAGGAAAGCTGCTCTCCCCCCATTTGTCAAACCTACTAGGCTCTTTCCAACACTCATCATCTTAATCTCTCTTCATCTGACTTTCCTCTAACTTCATTTAAAACCTTTCCTCCCTTGGATTCCATGGTTTAAAAATAAATAAAAGTTTGTCATTCACATTTTCCTACTGCAATCCACCTTTGGTCCCTTTTCCTTTACCTGCATCCCAAATATAGGTATACCCCAGTATTCCAACCACAGACCTCTCAGTACCCTTCTTTAATGATCTTGTCTCATGTTATGCCTTCATCTGTCACCTGTGTGGATAACTCTTAATCCTTTAACTGCACTAATGCATTGTTTTAGATAAATGGGGCTCTTGTAATTTGGGGGTCCAAGTTCATAAAGGAGAAAATTACTAAGTCCTAGAACAAAAGAATGATTAAACGTTTAGCTATTTTTCCCCCAAATGGACATTTAGCTATCCCAATCCATTTATTGAACAATATACTCTGCTACTAATTTAAAATAACTCATATACAAAATACAAACTTTTTCTCAGTTCTTTTATTAATTTATGTATCTTCTTGCAATATCACATTTACAGTTGTTTTGACTGGGTATGCAAGACTCTCCATTTTCAAAAATCTTTATTATTATTATTATATATTACTTTCCTAGAGAAACTTTAAGATCAATTGACAAGTATCACTTCCCCACCTGGTGAGAAAAGGAAAATCCCAATGGGATTTTGACTAGTATTTCATTAAATTTAGGAAGTAAATTAGAGATCATTTTATATTTACCACAACTATCTAAGGTTAGGTATTGTCTTCAATTTATGGAAAAGAAAATTAAGATACAGAGAAAAGCGACGTTCTTAAGGTCACATGGCTAGTAAGTGGTAGAGCCCAGTATTTGAGCTCAAGGATGCAACTCGGAAAGAGCAAGGATTTTGTGCCATTCATGATATCCCTCCCGCAAGTGAAAACATTTTTAGAAGGCAAAATCCCAGTGACATAATCATCCAGAGAGTTTTTGTCTGGTTCCCTGGGCCAACAGAGACTGCATATGTTAAGCAGATGTAATGTATTTAATCTGAGAAGGGAAAAGGAAGCATTGGCAGTTCTTCTCCAAAACACTCCCCTGTAAACTGGCAGAAAGAAGGCATTTGGGAGAAGGTGGTGCCAGCTTGGCAGCATATCCTCCAGCCAAAAGGAAATAATAGTAAATGAAGAGAACAGTAGAGGTTATCTGGAAACACAGACTAATCACTTGCACACTTACGCAGCTGCTCCCTTATGTGCCTCTTGCCATCCATGGTGCATCAGATTAGTCAAACCTCTGTGCCAAACATTTGCTTACACGCCCATTAAGCAAACAGGGCACCTTCATTTTTGTCAGGAATCTGTGTCCACTATTTTCTATTAGTCATTATTACTAAAAAGTCCAAAGCTCAATGTAATTTAAGAGAACTCAGCTTTTCTCTTGTTTAGGTTGTCCTTGTGATGGATCAAGAAGTCTGCTAAGTCAGAGTAGTAGCAGGAAATAAAATAGTATGCTTTTTCAACATCTGAAGTGTCTCATCCCAGAGTGGCTGAATCCCACAAATGACAGTTAAATGAGCTTGGATTAGGGTCCAGAACAGGCAGTCCAATGAGATGGGTTACTGGCTGGTATTTTTGAGGGCAAAAAAGAAGAATTAATCCTTCTGAATGTTAATGGAACAATCTCTGAACTATTTAAGTATGACCTCTGTTAATCAGCCATGCTCTTGGATGAATGATTTGTGGATTAAGGATTATTTAGATTTGTGATTTAAGACATGAAAAATTTAAACTTTGATGTTATCAGTATGCATATGATTTTCTCCACCACTCTCCTGTACCTTTCAACCTGCTAATTTGTACTCTGGAATTTCTGCTGTCTAACCAACATTTTCTCATAAATACCATTCCAATCTCCCATAATCCTGTATCTGTTGGATAGTCTTCCAGCAAGTAGTAAAGAAGTTGCCCACTTTTGAACATGTAGCCAGCCTCTCCAACCATCAATATATTAGTGCACTGAAATAAATAGTTCTGTAGTCACCCATAAAATAAGAAAATATTTGAGCCTTAGTTCGAAATGAATGATAATATAACCTGTAACCAGTTGTCAATACTTAAAATGAAAGATATTCATGATATATGTCGTCTGTTATCCATGAAGATTTCTATTCTAAATGTCTCTTTGACATTTAATCCATATGCTTTGACATTTAATCCGTATGTCTCTTTAATCCGTATGCTTAAATGGACACTTATTATCTATTAATAGTAAAAGGCTCTTAAAACTTTTATCAAATTTGTCTGTGCTTTGTAGGACCAGTGTGCCAGCCAAGGTAATAAACACAGCATTTGCAAAAGAATTGATTCTGCTTATCAAAATGGCTACTGGAACACAGAACTACCCATCATGTTGACTTTTTTTAAAAAGCAAATATATTAACATATTTTATTGTATGATCTCAGAGGTGAAATTTATTACATAATATAAGCATTGATTAAAAAATGTTTGAATCCCCTCTTTTAGAATTGCCTTAATCCTGATAATATTCTTGAATATCCTCAGTGATTTAAAATATACTCTTGTACTCCCTTCATCTCTTGAGGATAGATTTGCTTGTTTGGGAACAGCCAGACACCATTAGCAATTAATTAGTGTATATGATTAGTGATTGTTCTAAAGAAAAGCTATTTGGGGACAAAAAAACAAATAATGTGACTGTCGAGGTTTTTTTGTATGTTTGTTCCTGTTTTTGTTGAATTTTCTATGTCTTACAAGCTAACTTTCAGGACTATTCAAAAATAGGCAATATGCAAAAATTTTGAACTATGGCAGCACTCTGGTCTCCTAAATTTGATGTATACAAAGTGTTCTTTATTTTCTCATTATGTTATGGCTTCAACTTGTTTTCTATTCTTGAGCTAATTTGATACTAAAATTATAGAAATATACCCATAAACGTATTTAAAATTTGCAACTTTACTTCCTGATAAACCCAAACTTCCATTATGCAAGTAATCAAATGAAGGGTCCTAAAACCTCTTTAAAAATAGCATTCCTGCACTACAGAGCACTACCTATTGCCCAATTCAAACTTGTATTAATTCTGAAAAGTAAAAAATAGAAAGAAACCTAAAAGACTATGAAGACTGCCAAATAAAAGCTTGGATGAAGACTAGAAGAAAAGAGTTTACTCATTTGTTGTTATCCAAAAGATATGACTAAGCTTTAGTACATGGCAGCCTTCAATCAACTAACTAAAACTAGTACAAGGCAGCCTTTAATTAACTCCCTTAAAGTCTTCTGTGGCTTTCTTCTTGGCATGACTTTGATAATTTTTTCTACTATATTATTGTTTTCCTAGTTCATTAATTTCCTCTCATTTTTTATTATCTCTCTTCTACTTTCTTTGAGTTCATTTTTTTGGTTTGTTTTCTAACTTATTAAGCTATATCTATCCCACAAGCTTTGCTATATATTGTTTTCATTATCACACAGTTCTGAGAATTTTTAAAGTTCCACCATGACTTCTTTAACCCATAAGTTATGTTGCAATATGTTTTATTATTTCCAGATATATAGGGGTTTATTTAACTTTCTGTTAAATTCTAACTTAATTTCATTGTATTGGAGACACATGATACTATATAATACTCAAAATTTGAAATGTATTAAAGTTTTCTTAACCTTAACCCTAGCACATGATTGGTTTTTGTAAATGTTCCCTGTATGCAAGAAAAATATATCCTCTCTCACTGTTCAATTCAGAACTCTCATCCATTTGGACAAGCTTGTTAATTATATCTACCCTACCCTTGCTGATAGTTTTTCCTACTTGACCTGTATGAATAATTGAAGTATATTAAAATCCCCAGACAAACCTCTGGCAAGACAAATCAAGAGAAGAAGAGAAAAGACAAACAATTTTATGAATAAAAAAGGGAGATATAACTAAGGATAACACATCAAGTATATGTTAGCAATTTTGAAAACTTAGACATGGAAGTTTTTTGAAAATGTAAGATGTGACTAAAGGAAAAACACAAAGCTTGAATAGTTCTGCAACTACTAAAGATACTAATGCAGTTGTTAAAAATCTTGCCATAAAGATGAGATTAGATAATAAGAGTAGTTATAAGGATATACTTTTCTGGGGGTCAGGCCTAATACATGTCAATATTTTATCACAGAATCTGTAAAACAGAAAACTATAGTAAGAACTGTAAAATAATAATAGGAATAATACCATAAATATGTACATCAACAAAGACTATCATTGTTCTGAAAGGTCCAGCTGGCAACCTGCCCAGCCTGGGCTGCTCACATGCCAAAGTACCAGGGCTATGCTTTGGGGCAGAGGCTGTCCCTGTCAGACCAGTCACAAATCACTGTTGCTCGCAGCCTCTGCCAAGAAGGAAGAACACCTCTGGAGGTGGCATTTGTGGAAATGAACGAGTTACGATATAAAATATCAGGCAATGGTATGGAAGGGAGACATTTGTAAAATTTTTAGAATTTTGTGGTTTATGGGAAAGGAGATGGTATCCCACTTTCCCCATTTCCAGTATATTACATATATTTTCAAAGTTCCTTCCCACCTTTATTTTCAATAAGCTTCAATCATTTATTAGACATCATTTTTAGGATACAGGATGAAGTTTAGTGGCTGAATTAGCTGCACATAAAAAAAAGGGACATTGAGCCTCTTTCTACATGTAAATATCTCTTTCTTCAGTAGCAGCATTGGTAACCTCGCTGAACCACTAGAGCAAACTTCAAAAGGAACGTCAGCGACTCACCTGGATACAAGCCAGAGGCTCATTTGTCCAAATTGAATATCCACCAACTAAATATATTCTCCCATTATGGACAGCAACTCCAGATTCATTTTGGCCTACAGTAAAGAGAATTGAATAAAAAGAAAAAAATAAATCCATTTTTTGCATGTTTTAATTAACCCTTTTGCCACTAAGAGATACAATTTCCGCCTGTGGCACACTTGTACACACCATGGGATTTTTGCAGCAACTAATCACTGCCTCCCAGTACTTGGAAGAATTAAGCACTATTACTCAGAGAATAAATCTGTGCTGGGTCAGAACCAAGCCAAAATACTTATTTAGCTAGCTGAGTTAGTAAATACAGTGATAGTAAGCCATGCATAGCTAAGAGTTCTGTACTATGTTGTATGCTATTAATTTATAGTGGTTGAAATAAGGTATCTTTTAAAAATGCAAAACATCTCTTGTATTTAAAAATGCTTTTTAGGCAAGGGTTTACATTTGTAAAGTAACAGCTGCAACCCCAAGAAGCCAATAAGCCAGAGCCATGCCCCAAATGAAGACAAATGGCAGAAAAGATGGATAAAGTTGCTACCCTCCCTTTCTTTGCATGCACAACAGTTTTAAGATAATATTAAAGTTCCAGAGCTGGGACCAGCCTGGATAATCCCTAGATTCTGACACACCAAAATGATAAAAGGTTTCCTCTCCCATTTCAAAAAGAAGACAGAATAACTCAATACCACATATTCTTCCCTTGAGGCCATCAGAGAGCGAAAGAGTCTCTTTTTATTGATGGGCTGACAGAGGACTGACTGGAGTAATAAATAAGGTGGATCCTACAGCAGGCAGAATCACAGAGCCAGGATGAAGGGCCTAAGGTACCAGTAAAACTTAAGAGTTAAGTCCTTGTTGGTGGGCCTCAAAAATAATTTTGCAAAAACGAGCTCACTACAAAGCATCCAAACCTCTGGTTATGCTCCCAACGTTGCCTCCCCTAGCAGCAGCTCTGAGTGATCAAGTGCCCACTCAGCATGTTAAAATGTCTTTAGGAATTAAGCCAACCCACTGTTTTGAGTCTCTGATTTGAGCAGCCCTGGAAGGGACCTGATCGCTTATGGATGGTAATAACGCAAGCTGACAAGAGAGAAAAAGTTTTCAACACGTAAAGAAATGTGAAGGGTAAGTTGTTCAGTGTTCCTCTGAGGGTGGGGAACCTGCAGCCTCATGGCCACATGTGGCCCTCCAGATCCGCAAGTGCAGCCCCTCAACCAAATCTAAACTTCACAGCACAAATCCCTTTATTAAAAGGATTTGTTCTATAAAATTTGGATTCAGTCAAAAGGCCACACTCAAGGATCCAGAAGGCCACATGTGGCCCCAGGGCCACAAGTTCCCCATCCTTACAAGGTTTCATTTGTAGGATAATATACCCAGAAACAATATTTGACAGTGACAAATAATGAAGACCATTCTCCTAAACTACTGAACTCGCAAGAAATAAAAGAGGACCAAACGCAGTGAGAAGTAAAAAATAAATTCCTTCTCTAAAGAGTTATTAACTCTTTCAGTGCCTGCTTTCTCCTCTCTGTGTCAAAGTTCCTATGTTAATACTGATTGATAATAATGGTCTTTACACATCTCCTTAGCCACATGGGGACATGCATAAAGGTAACACAGGCCCTGAGAAACTCAATGCTCAGCCACCTCAATGAGTTCAGTTTTGTTGTGAAATAAATAATGTGCACCTTTCTGGTTAATAAATGCTAGTTGTTCTACTATGCATTTAATTTTTAGAGATGCACTGAGGATGTCTAAGAATCAAGTTGGGCAACTTCTTGAATCTCTGTTTTTTCTGCTTTACTTAATCAAAGGTACTTGCCAGTTAACAGGTTGAAATTACAACGCGTCCACTGGTCAGTGTCTATGTTATAAGAATCTATATGGCGTACAAGGATCCGGTCATTATTGTAGTCTAGGTCATTGCCTCCAAGAACATAAAGCTTCCTTTGAACAGCAGCCATGGAATGGTAGACCCTTCTCTGTAGCATGGGGCTGCGGCTTATCCACTTATTCTGAAAAAAGAAGTTCAAGTGCATTCTGTTAATCGGAGACCTCCATGGCAGAAAACAGCTGTGGGTGCCTCATTAGTAGTGAAAACCTTATATTTATCAATCACATTCTATCTGAATGTTTATATACATTGAAAGGTATAGGCCTCTTGCGTGAGAACAAGTACAGAAGAACCACATATTCTATTTTCCTACTGTCACAAGGCATTTCCTCTTCTTTGGGTTACACTTCATAGTGCATTTTGCATTTTATAAGAGGAACACTCAAATTTTCTTAATGTGTATCTCACCCAATAAAGAGAATTTACTCATGCACATTACTTAGTGAAATACTGTGTACAGTGGTGTAAGAATTAAGAAAACAGTTTTTGGATCCAGAGCGCCTGGGTTTAGAACCTGTGTGTAATCTTGAACAATTTAACCTCTCTGTGCTTGTTTCCTCAGCTGTAAAATGGGGATAATAATACCTACCTGATAAGCCTGTTGTGAAGATTAAATGAGCTAATATACACAAAGCACTTAGAAAAATGCCTGGCAGACAATAAATGTCCAATACATGTTCACTTTTTAAAAATTACTGTGATAATAATCACTGGGTACCTGTGGCCCCTACATAAGCCAGGGTAAAAATTAACCTCCTGAGATCAGTGGAGGAGCTAAGATTTAGTTGAGCAACAAACCCTCCTACACTTCCTTTGTATCAGCCTCCTTTAACATATTTACAATCACATCTTCTGCCAAATGGGGAAGTTATTTCTAGGCACACATTTATTTGTTTTGGTAGAAGGCCAAGTTTTATATGACAACTTTAAGGAATAGTGAAACCTTCAATATTTGGTTCTAGGTCACCCTCAATAATGAGAAGGGAAAGGCTCCTCTTGTAAAATTAGATGAAAATCAAATATGACTTTAATTTTAAATGTCAACTAAGTAATTGACAGTTAAGTAAACCAAGTAATGGTCAGGTAAATAAACCTAACCATTTTCTTTCCCCATAAACACTAAACATATAGGAAGAACCCAGATTCCTTTTTGCCAAAAAAAATTTGGATTTTGGCCAGAAAAACAAAATCATACGATGTTTTGAATACATAGAATTTCACCATTTCACAAAGCTGTAAGGGAAAAAGCAAAAGCAACAACAACAAACATGTTTGTATAAACATTGTTCCATTCATTATAGGTATATATACTAGCTCATTTCTAATTTCTCTTTTAGAGATACACTCCAGAAAAAAAAAAGTGATTTGTACAGTTTGAGAGGCTTACATTTATCTGTTCCCCATTTGAACATGTCATAATAAGAATCTCCTTCCAATCAAATATCTTCTTTAATAAAACAGTCAAGCCTTTCTTTCAGATATTTTGTTAAGAAATATCTTTAATACTCTGAGTGAATTTAACTCAAACTCTGATGATGCTTTTCTTAGGTGTTTTCCATGAGACAACCCATTAGTATTAGGAATCAATGTTTGCATTAGCAGTCCGGTCCCCTGCCACAAGACTACAGATGCCATCTGGTTTGCAAAGCCTGCCTGCATCCCCTGATTGTATCTTTAGCTTCCTTCACTGCAGTGCCTGCCAGGTGAGCCGCCAACCGCTGCAAAGGCAAAGAAACAGAGAGGCCTGGTGGGGTCATTCCTAATAAGCTAGCGTGTGAATACTAATCAGTGGTGGGGAAGCAGAGGTCACCCCAGCCTGCCTGTTGGCAGGTAGCGATGTGCTCTGTGGCAGATGGCAGGCATTATCGACTCTCCACAAAGGCCTAGAAGAGAAATAAGCACCAAGGCTGAATGATAGAGTTATTGAGATTCTGAGCAAGATGCAAGCAGATGTGATGTTTGCCAGTACCCACCGTAAACAATATGCCAGCAGAATTTTAAAAAAGAGCATGTGTGTACAAACATGAAACAGAACTCATTTGAGAAATGTTAACACCTTCTTCCTCTTTAACCACGTGTGCACCAAACTCAAGCAACTCCAATTAATGATCCCTCTTGAGACAGCTGACCCCTGGACATTTGGTCTCTGAAATCTACAGCCTCTAATGACATCAGGAAACATTGCAAAGAGAAAAATGCCTTCATTAAATTCAGAATCAAGTAATTGTTAAAATCAAAAGATGCCAAATACACTGAGATCACTTTGGACATACGTTTGGTAGCCAATCCCGACTCAGACTGCCGAAGTCAACCTGTTATTTCATATCCCATTATCTTCACCTGATGGATATGAAACTTCCAAATCAAATCATTTTGGAATATCATCATAATCAGGAAAAATATTCATATTACCAACATCACAGAAATGGAAAAAGCAGACATTTGCCAAAGTCGTAAATATTTTGGTAGAAGGAAAAAAGAATGAAAATAGTTCTTCTTTTGGGGGAAAAAAAGCCTCATTAAGTGGGCATGAGAAGTTGACAGGAGAAGGGACAGGCTTCTAATTCAGACTCCAGCCGTTAGATGAAAACTCTCCAGCTACTTCTACTTCCGACTACTCCTAGATACTCTTCTAGGTCATTCTGGCTATATTAAGTTAAATAACATTTATTATTTTATTTAAGAATAATGAAACCATAAACATGTTTCCCTCCAAGAATGGCACCCCTTCCAGAAGGACACAGCAAGAGGACAATCAAAACCCTTTCTATATTATGCAAAACTCTGAAAGAGTGACACATTGTATAGAGTATAAAGCCAGAGAAACGGAAATTTTGTAACAAAAAAATAAAAAAGGAACCAAAAAGCAATTTAACCAGATGCTTCCTATTCTCTATATAAGCTTAAGATACATGTGTGTTTACACACTTGGCATTCCAATTACTAATTACTGTGAAAATCTTTTAAAATTCATTTTAATTAAGGTAATGAGCTTTTCTTATATGATTCTTACCTGGTTAGGTTCATATACCATTAGTCTGTTCTGATACTGTGCCGTGTTAGTTACTCCACCTGTAATGGATTAACATGTGTTAGAGCTTTTCATGAATAAGAAATAGGATATTCCAACATAAGAATGAGATACAATTAAAGGAAAATTAGCTACTGCTGAGGATCTGTTTGTATACCCTTGTGGTGAACCCATGACATAATTAAAAAGCTTATTGTTGAAGCAGTTTCATTTTCAAGAAACATTTCAGAAGCAATCCAGTTGAGAGCAAGCAACAAGTATGCTGAGATTAGCAGGAGGCCCCCAATTCTGGTGAGCTGCTCTACATGGCCAGAATGAGGGGCAAAGTACAGGGAGAGAGTTGGGGGTGAACATAATACACACAGACAAATCTCTATACAATTTATGCCAGGGATGTAGTCATATGGAATATTCTTGTCCTTAGCTAAATTGGCAGTTTTAAAGCTCAAACCTCTGTACACAAACATAGTAATTATCTTGGTATCTCCTTAGGAGAACCATGTTTAACAAAAGGCATTACTTATGAAAAGTGATCTAGAACCAGTGCTGTCCAATAAAATATAACAAGAGACACAAATGCAAGTCACATATGCAATAATGAATTTTCCAGCAGCCACATTAAAAAGGAAAAAGAAACAGTGAAATGAAATATAATAGTGTTTACCTTGATATAGCCAAAATATTATCATTTCAACATTAAATCAATATAAAAATTATTGAGATATTTTATATTTTTTCCATGTTAAGTCTTCAAAATCCAGTTTGTATTTGACACAGCACATCTCAATATAGATTAGCCACATTTCAAAGCTCAGTATGGCAAACAGCTACCGTATTAGACAGCACAAATCTAGAGTTGTCCAGTGCAGCTGCTGTTGTGGTCAACTCTTTTGACGCCCTCCTGACAACTGCTTAGATCCCAGAGACTTGAGACCTTTTGCTTAATCAAGAACCACTAAAAAGTCATCACACTTCCCACTAAGTTTCTTCTATTTGTCCTCATACTTCTTTCATACTCATGGTGTACACTGAATCCTGGAAAACCCAGAAATTATTAATTTTGCTTTAATTTTTACCATCAAATGGAAAACAACTCTATCAAACAACACATAAAACAGTACAATAATAATGCCAGTGGATATTAAATGTTAGGTAATAAAATAATGTGAGACCAAAAAAACCTATCTTTAGAAATATTGCCTTATACATAGTTCTAGAGACACTGGTTTAAGATGAGTAACATTCTTATTTTAAAAAGTATCACAAATAAGCAGCCAATTTTTCAATAAAGATATAAAATTGAGCCAGACTAAAAAAAGTTTCCTACTTAAATTTTTTGAATTTAAAAAATATGAACTGTTACAATACTCACCAAGATGGCCTTAACATTACCCTCGGCTTGACTAAACAGGCTGCTTCCTGACTCTAGGCCCAGAACCTTCCTTTTCTTAGAGCATTTATGTTAGAAAATTTATAATTCTTTCTCTGCCTCTGTGAGATGTAAATCGTTTTAAAAGCTGCTTGCCAGTTTTACAACCCAAGAATATCTTCCTGGAGAACCAGGGAGCCATCCCTTTGAAATGTAATCATCAAGGTAGATAGTTCTAGAAACTGCCCTATGTTCCATTTTCCATGGGTGGGTAGGACCCTAACTTTGATGGGCGCCAATTAGAAAACACAGATGGTCTAATCACAGAGAAAAAATTTGCAAACTCAGGAATAACTGGGATGTGCTCAATATATCCATTGATTAACTTTCCCCCAAAAGTTCCTTAGTACTTTCCCACTAGCTCACTCCAGTGCTTAAAAACTATACTCTTAAAAACTTCTTGTTTTGATGGAGTTGATTTCAAACTACATTCTGATCTCTCTCCTCTATTGCTATAGTTTTGAATAAAGTCTTCCTATCTATTTAACTTTATCTGGTGCAAAGCATCTTAGTGCTTTGATGGTTCAAATACTTTGAATAGTCATCACTATCAACTCCATGGCCAGGAGTCAAGTCAACCAGAATCTAAAGAATTAGTGCCTAATCCTCAACTGAGATGCAATAATCAATCAATACTAATAGATAAATAAAAGGAAGGGAACCTATCTAGGCCAATCATTACTTTCTCACTCAACCCCAATAAAGAGATTATATGTTCCATGCAATTGACCATAGCTATTATTAAATAGAGGGCTACTTTTTTATTCTCTCTGAAGCTTGAAGATTTAAGACTTTAAAAATCAATAAAAGCTTTGTCTGCAGAGGAAATCCACAAAGAACAGGAAGAAATCAGCTTCCTACCCTCACAGAAAGTCTGTATTTCTTGTTGAATGTCTCATTTCTAAAATGAAATCAAAGGAAAGGAAAACACACGTAGGAAAAGTGTAATAAGTTGATAGACATTTGGGTTATTTAAAGAAAAAAAAAACCAAAAGGATTAAAAAAAAGTGAGGCTGAAATGCCTAAAAGAGGCAAGATGTGTGTCAAAATAAATACAGAGGTGTATTTGCTTTTACCCCCAACCTTCCCTCTCTTATGTGATTTAAAATGAAATGTTCAGTAATTCTTTCTCAGCATAAGCACACAAGAATAATCAAATCTATTGCGACCTCAAAAGTCTTCAGGGTTAAAATGATGCCAGTGCTTTTGATATGGGCCCAGCCAACAGATTAATGTCCAACTCGCCTATGAGCATTTCTCCAACTAAAAGGGAACAGAGAGTAATGCTCCACCATTACTTTAAAACTTTGAAAGTTTCTCTATTTGTTTTAGAAATATGGGACAGAAGTAATACCTACTGCAGTAAACTGTTTTATGACACTATTTGAAAATATTTATACTACCATATGTATCAGACTCTGTGCATTATAGATTCAATGTACAACCAATGGATTATAATGTAGCTGTTACAGTCCCTCTCCCAAGCAGGGCATACAATTCATCTCCGTGTTCTTTAGAATTATTATTTACTGTCTTCCACAGATGCATCTATAATACTTCTCTTAATCTGTAGTCAGTAATTAGATTCCTTACCCTTACATAAAAATTTTCACTCAGAAGACAATGTTTAGAAATGAGGTATTAGGTTGCCAGTTGAGAGTAAAAATAAAAGTCCCAGTTAGTTATTTGGTTGATTACCTCTAGAATGGTAAAACCACAGGAGGTGCTTAACAAACCTAGTGATGTAACTTTTGCCAAGTCAGGATTTCAAAGGAAAACCTTGGAAATTCATTCTATTGGTTTCCCCTTTGAAATAATTTACAAATGAGCACATAAATAAACACCATTTCTACTCACTATAGAAAAATAAATCTTAAAAAAACCATCCAAGTTTGCAGCCCACATTTCTTTAGCAGTGTTACTCATTTGTAGAGCTTTATCATTACATTCCCTTCACATAACACTCTTCACTTTTAGATTAATCTGCCGAAATGAGATGCTAAGGATTTGCATACAGATTTGACTATACAAAAATAGATATGGAATTAATAACAGTCTCTATATGTTTTAATTTCTCCTAGACTGGAGTACCCTTGCCTGCAGCAGTATTCCTGGCTTTCAAAGTCATCAAGCTGATTTGTCTGCTCTGGGTTATGATGCCACATGCTGCTATACTGTCCCCTGCAATCAAAGCACTTGCAAAGATAGATTCCATGCCTTCCTCTATCGAGTATATTTTATAGATTGGCAGTTTTGATCTCCCTCCCCCGACCCCAGGGGGGATAATCTGCATCTTAACAGCTTTCTATAGATACATCTGTCATTAAATATGCCATCTTGTATCAGCATCCATTTTTAAAACCAAGTTTTCTCTAACTTTGAAGTGCCACAAAGTTCAGACTTTTCAGCCAAAATTGAAAATGAGCAACCCTGTCTCATACTTTTGAACTGTGACTTAAAGATATACTGTAGGTTCCTCCAAAGTCAAATAAGTCTTTAAACACTGCCAGAAGGAATAAAAAGTTGCACCATGCTATCAGCAGTGAGAAATGCTTTCTATCATCGAGACAAGAGTAAAGCATTTTTCTTAAGCTTCCCTGTACAACTCTCCACAAGATGTTGTGACAAATGGAGAATGAATGTATACCAGAGAGAGGATGACAAGTGACTGCCAAACAAGCAACCTTTGCCTCTGCTACCAAGATCACCGACTGACTCAAACTCATACTATGCTCAAAAGCAACAACTGGTCGATGCTGACAGTGTCTATAAAACAGAGTGTACAGGAAAACTGCTCTTCTTATATTTTGGTGAGGGTCAAGTCTGATGGCTCCACTCGTTTTTTTCAAAGGCAGAAAATACTTCTGTTGATAAAGAGTCCTATATACTAAACTCCAGGAGTAAGTAGCTGCCTGTGGTCCCTCATGCAGCACTAGTGCACAACCAGGATGGAGCAGGAAGCAAAGAACTGATCATTTCCATGCTTTTAGGCTGGAGCACGCTCTAGGTTGGAATTCTACCAACAAGTTCAGGATTGAGGAAAACCATACCAACTTCTCTGTTACTCTCTTGGAGGCCTGCAGGGGCCAGCTTCATACTAGTCTAGGGGAGGAGTTTGGGGACAGGATATGATATTAACACGGGCTCATCTGTGACTGTCCTTAGGGAAGCCATTTAACATAACCAAGCTCAGATTCCTCCCACGCAAAACAGAGAGGATGATACCTCCCTCGTAGTTTTAGAAGAACTAGAGTACATGGCACAGAAGCAATCCATAGAGGGACATTGACTATAATATTGTAGCTGTTTATCAAAATTTCTTACCCTTTCCATAAAAGATACAAATGACTATGTGTGGAATACTGAATTAATAAATTAATATTGTAGTCAGATAGATTTCTTGTAATTCTTTTTCTCAAAATCAGAATTTCTAGCTAGTTTATATGCATATCCTTATGGCTTTTTCCTTCTTTAGCAGTTTAAGCTCCTCCTCCCAAAATCTGCTAAGATTCTCAAAAGACTAAAATTTCACAATTAGGGTTTAATTACCTAAAGAATAACTGGGCATTAAGTATGAGTTCGTATTAGTCACTGTTTGTAGAGCTAAACTCATTATCAGCCCTTGATAAAAGTGATACCTTAGGAATATTTAAAATAAACACAAAAATAAACTTTTTATTATCTATTTTATATGACATTAGACTGTCCATATTTTCAGAATGTTTAAAATGCTACATAAACAATTGTAGCCAAGAAGCTTTCTACTAAATTAGCAACTTGAATAGAAGCATTACTTAATCCATGCATTAAATTAAAACTAGTATCCGTGTTATTTCTGTCATAGTTGAGGAACTCACACAAATGGATGAGTAATATACTCAAAAGCTGCAAAGAAAATCTCAAATTTACAAAATATTCATAAATACGGGGTTGTTGCACTTGAAGATATAAATGATATTTGTGTTATCTAGAGTGAACAAATACAACCTTGAGACCCAGAAATAAAGTATGCACCCTGTGTTGTTTTAAATAAGTGAAATGAC
>VBSM01000361.1:50960009-50986665 GCA_008086735.1 Cheirogaleus medius | reverse complement strand
TTTTTGGGTTTTTTTTGACATTTTGGTTATGTTGTATTTCTTTGCCTCTCCCTAAGAAGGGTTAGAGTTATTCCCTTACCCCCAACAATGCTCCCCTGGCTTTGCTGTGTTCTTATTGGATCTTTTATCTCCCTCTGGCCATCAACCAAATTCTTTAGCCATTCCCTATTTCTATGATATAACTTTAACCATCTTCTCTCCTTGGGAATACAGAAAACAATGTATTTCCAATATTCTTTGGTAGAACAATGCAGCTGCTGACCTTTTATTCTACTATCTTTTTCTAGACCCATCTAGAAAGACACAAGTGCATCATCTAAACAAAGGCAGTTCTCTCCATAAGGAGAGCTCTGGAGTCAATAATTTGAACACCAAAAACAACAACAACAACAACAACAACAAACTACTTAAACTATCAATTTTAAAGCCATTAGACTACTATGCTATGATATGTAATATTTTGGAGTAGTTCCATTTTATCACTAAGTTTCCTTTTTACATTTTAACTTTATATTGCAGTTTATGCTTTAGAAACTGAACTGTAGAACTACAAAAAGGAAGACATTATGTATCTCAGTTCTGCCCCCAAGAAAGATGGATAGTTAAGTAATTAAAGACAATCAATGATTGTTGATTCTAAACAAATCTCTAGGTATCATTATTCTTCTGTGTATCATTTACTTTCAGTTTTATGTCATTTGGAAGTTCTTTTATAATTTAAGCATTTTCCAGACCTTCACTATAGTGATAAACAACTGGTACCTGTGTAATTTAGCGGGAAAAGCATGGTTTAAGAAAACCAGAGACACAGAGTTCAAATTCTAACTTTGTCAAATTATAGCTGTGTGATCTGGGGAATCATTTAACCTCTTCAAGCCTCATTTCCTGGGCAGTGATGTAAGAGTAAATAAAATGTTACTTCTTCAGGATACAGGTAAATTAGTTTAAGATGAAGCTTTGTTAATTATTTGGAGATTGTAGGTGATCTGATTGCTTTCTTTCCTTAAAATTATTTAGCTCTTTTAGAAGCACTGTAATTCATTTCTATTTGGTTTCCATCTCAATTCAATACTGTAGTGGTTTTGTTTTAGTATCTTTCAGATGGGGTGGGGGAAATGAGGAGCAGAAAAGGTTGGGGCATAAGTAAAGAAGAAAAACTGTTAACTGCTGGGGGCAGCTGGTTGCTAGAATCCGAAGCAATAAAGATTTAATTCTTCATGGACTTTCCAATTCACTAGAAACTTTTAAGTGGATGTGTCAAGTTATCTAGCTCCAAACCTAGTCAGGTGGCTTCCTCACATGATGGCTGTCTCCAGGGGCAACAAACAGGCATTCTCTCATGTATGTGCTCCACAATACACATTGTTTTCCCTCTCCTTCCAATGGGGTCCTCTGGGCTATTTGTAGCCAAAAAACCTTCCATCCTGAGTGAATCCAGGGATCTACTTTCTCCAATTCTCTGATGAGCACCACCAAAAAATAGGACAGAAACTTACAAATGGGGCCACTACAATTTTGTGGTTTCCAATCTTAATGTGGGCTCTGAACACCTAATTTTCTTTAACCTGTCGGTTCCTTCTCTGTTTCCTGTCAGAGACTTTTCCAAGGTCACTCTCCACAGGCCCTCTACCGAGTCCTGAAGCACACAATCTCAGCAGACCTCTATTTTTCACTTGAATCCATCAATAAGGAACGTCTTTGGGGTGCCCCTCACCTGTGAGATTACGTAGGTCCACACCCTGAATTATCTCCTCCCCTCCATGCTTGGAGCTTGAGGGATCCCTTTCTTCTTGGGTTCAAGATCTAACCCTTTCCCCAACTCCCTTCTGCCTGTTTGGGATTCTATGTTTGTTGTCAATATTGTATCCTTGGAACTTATCACCATTCCTGGCATCTGGGAGATGCTCTCAGAATTTACCAACCAAACAGATGCCCCCTTTCCCTACACCTTCAATTTCAATTTCTTTTTTCCCTTATCTACGAATTTGCTTAATGCACTTGCATCCTTAAACAAAAAAATCCTTCCTTTGACACTGATTTCCTCTTCTAGCTACTCTCTTAGAGAGTCAGCCAGACTTCCTTATTCCTTCCTATTCTTTCCTTCCTAATCTCCTTTTTTATTCCTAGAACTAAAATGTGACTGATTAATTTACAATGAAAAAATGTGGTTGTTACATGGACTAAAATATATATATACCCAGAAACAGCACATTCTCTTCCTATAGGTAGAAGTATATCGGAAGCCACATGATAAATGGAAAGTTGTTTGGTAAGCTCAGATTCAAGGAATGGAGTTTAAATAGCATGTTTGTTCATGAGTATTAAACTAAGACAGCCTTTATCCCAACTTCTTCCTCACTTTCCAGTCACATCTTAAACTACTATATTCTAGATTCCACCTTCTTCCACTCCCCTAAAACTACTTGCACTAAAGTTTTCCTGATTGAAAAATGAAGTGGAAAGACTATAGACTTTGACGTCCCTGCAGTACTGGGCAGCTCTCACTTATTGGGTACACTTCTTTTTTGGTATTGGTTTCAGTCACATCTCCTCCTTTTCCTCCTCTGACTTTGCGCACCCCACATTCCCAGGCTCCTTCCTCAGTTCCCCTCACCCTGCACCCTCTTTGCTGGTGTTTCTTGATCTTCTGCTCTTCTTCCCTTCCCAATCTCAGGTACCCATTTGTAGGTATCCTTACACTCTCTACCTCCTCATGTTATCTCACCTATATTACACTAAGAAACCCAAGGCAAGGTCTTCTCTTTGAGTTTCAGAGGAGGATGTTCTGAGGAAAGTGAGGAAGCCAGGGCCAGTGAAGGAGAGGGAAGAGGGAGTGGGGACAGAGTATAGAGAGGGCGCGGGTGCCACTGTGCTTGGTGAGCTAGGTATATACCCACGCCAGGCCCTCCTGCTAACCGTCCTCCCCACGAGGGCCCAGCTCGCTGGGTATGGGCACAGGCCAAGTGGATCACTGGGTTTTCCAACACTGTGTGTTTGTCAGAGGGCGAGAGAAGTACTGAAATGATTGAACCATGAAGTTTAAGCATGAGGACAGAGAGGGGTTACTGGATAGCAGAAAAGGGCCAAGTTAGGCTGGAGGTGCTACCTTTCATGTCCCCTGCACAGTTACCCCTGCTTTGCACTCTTATGTACCTTGAAAAGGCTTCTGTCATCACATGCTGTATTATAATGATCTGTTTAAAAGTCAATCCCCTATACTATACTCTGCACCATTGCTCCAGCACTAGCCTGGAACAGGATTTAGAGAGATTAGAAACTTTGCTCAGCGTCTCATGATTGGTAAGAGGTGGAGCAAGTTTCACACGTGTGTGTGTGTGTGTGTGTGTGTGTGTGAGAGAGAGAGAGAGAGACCATAGTCTGTGATCTCAGCGCACCACAACCCAAGCCTCTGCCATGCCTGCTGTTAGTTCCCAATATTTTGTATATAATTTTTTAGATGTAAGAAAAATATCTGCACAAATACAGTAAGATAAACCAATGATATTTTTAAAATGTTAATGAAATTTTACATTGTTTTAATTTTAACGAATACTAGAAAAACCAAAAGTTAGAATAAATTAAAGTTATTTAAAATGGGGAAATGAAGGCTTCATATAAATTTAATCAAGATGAAAATACACATAGCTTCTAGGGAGTTAAGAAGCTTTAACAAATGTTCTTTCATTAATGAAATATCTGAAAAACTCTTTGATTGTCAGCTCCTAGAGGGCAGGAAGTGTGTTTGCTGAATTAATTTTATTTATCTGTAACCCAAGACTATACTTTGTAAGAATGCAGCATTCCGCAAGAGAATCAAGAAAGCACTAAATGTTGCTTTTGAGTAAACACAATAACATTTGCCTTATTTTTATAGTTTTATAAACACTAATTTTGTGGTTAACCTCTCATTATCTTGGTGCCATTTGATAAAAATGAAAAAAATAAGTTGCTCTTCAAAACAAGCTCAGGATTAATTTTCCCTCAGTAAAAAAGAATCTTCTTAGTAGCTCACAAACAACAGAGAGCATATATTTTAAAACATGGCTGTAGGATATTTAATGCTTATTTTACTTTGGTACTGTGAATTTCAAATCAAAATGGTATGGAACATTTGTTAACTGGGTCACAATGTCAAATACTACAAGAACCTATACAATTTGACTGTTTCTAACATCTTAAATTAAATGCTAGTGGGTATTTCCATATAGCCCGATTTTCAGAATTTCTCTCAGCTTGTTACACTTTAAAAACTATGAACAGGTTTCAAGATGTCCTGATCACGAAACAGACAGAAAAAGGAGATGTCGGAGATGTTGAGTCTCTAAAGAAACATTCATTTTGTGTTCTATGGAACAGAGCTAAGCCCCTAAAATCCACATTCTATAATCCATACTACCTCCACCTCAGGCAAAGCTTGCAAAACACCAGAAAGATGCCAATGCCCAATTCCCCATCAATTAAATCAGCAATGCTTGATTATTTGGTAAAGGATAAGGAATAGCATCAAACATTTTCATCTGCTCCAATAAATCAAGTTAACACTTCTAAATCAGTGATAGGCAGGGTGAAATATACCTGTCTTTTTGTTAAGGGGCCCATTAGCAAATCTAGTCGCCCCTCCCTATTCATGGTTAGATTCACAATTGATTTATTATAAGCTGGGCCTGAGGAAAGAGGCAGACGACTGATAGTATTAGAAATGTCACTGGCGATTTCCTCTTCTTTCCAATTAAAGGTATTGCACTGTACACAGGAAAGTGAGTTTCTCATCTCAAGTACACAGTAGGGAGAAACAAACTTGAGAAAATTGTGATTGTTTTCATTAAGCCTGGTTAACACAGGCAGCATACATTAGTGCAAAAGTAGAACAAAGAAAATGTATTTCCTTTCACAGGAGAAAAACAAAGTGAGATAGCAGTAAGATCTGTAATAAGTTGATAGACTTAATAAAATGGAAAAGGAAACATATAGACCCATATTGAAAGGGAAGTCAGCTTGATACCAGGATGATAGATCTAGCCAGTCTCAGATGAGCTTCTATGCTTTCTTAAGACCTCACTGAAGAAGGTATTAAGTAGTCATATCTTTTAGACTACTATGTAAGGGAAACTCCAGCATTTTTTTACAAGTAAGTTATATAGCCAAAGCCATAAGGAATACTTATTAAAATATTTATGAGAAATTCATACAAAATTTAGAAAATAATGCAAAATTTAGGAATGTATACATTAACAATATATGAAACTAAATAAATCAATGGAAGGAATGTAAATTGGAAAAGATATAAATTGCATTGATTTCATAAATCCATCATTGTTTTGTTATCTTAGACAAGTACAGATCCGTTCCTTCTATTAGCAAAGATTTATTTGCTGCCTACTTTAAAGCTACCACAGCAAAGCTAACAGGATATAGTCCTGGTGGCTATTTTCTTAACTGTTGAAATATATTTTTTAAGAAAAAGGAACAGTGACTAGATAAATGAGGTTCTAATTCAAATATATTTACATATACTAACATACATGCATATTCCTAATGTTTATCTGGAATACAGGACCAATAATTGTTGGGTCCACCTTATTTGTCCTCTTCCTTCATTAGTCCTAGTCTTAACTTCATTTATTAATTTATTGAGCACTTAAACCCTGACATGAGCTAGGTTTTGTCACTTAAAATCATCAAATCGACAATAATTGAGATGCCACCCAGAGAAGCTGAGACTGTGACTATCTCCCTGGGTACTGAGAACAGCGGAAGAAAAAACAGGCAGAGTCCAAATAAATTTAGTTTAAATGCAAGGGAGAATTTTGTCAGAGTAGGTATTAAAAAACTAGAGATGATTATTGAGGAAACCTGAGAAGCCTTCGAAGGTATACTTAAAAGTGATTATTGCTTCTAAGTTAAGAAACATCAAAGTTATCTTTAATATTTAAGTTATTTGGCCTTTCTATTCCTTTTTGGCCTTGATGACACAGAAATCCAACAAGTTCTATCTGGGTTACAAAATGGGTATCCTCCAACCGAGAGAAGATACAACTTTCTTCTCTAATAGGAAACCCTTTCAAAGGGGAACACTTCAGGCCTTTCTCATCACAGGTTGACAATGTGATGTTGATAACATATGCCTCAAATACTCCTTCTGTATAAGCAAAAAGGCAGCCAAGAGGGATGAGTGGGGGTATGCAGATGTGGATGAAACAAGATCGTCAAGGCATGGATAACTATTAAAGCTGGGCTTGGAGTACATGGGATTCATTTTTCTAGCCATTCTACTTTTTCTATAATCAATGACATTTTTTTAAAATGACATAAAGTTAATAATAAAATAGAGCTCAAACGCTACCCTCAAATAATCAGCAAGAATGGGAAAGTAAATAAGAATGAAGAATTAGGATGGCATGAGTAACGACTATGCATAGATAATACAAAAACTTTGTTTTAGTAACTTAAATCCCTTCCTTCAATGCACAGCATAGCTATTACCTGGATACACACCCATTGCTACACCTAGCAAAATGGATTTACTGGGCTTTTATTTTTCCTGCCTTAACTTTGATCAGATAGCTCCTAGCCAGGCAGCCAAGGGTGAAATAAAAAGCAAAGGACCTAGATAAACCTCAAGTTGTGCAATACAATCCATGAATAATCAAGAGCTAACACTAGAAGGCTTGGTAGAAAAACAGGTGTGATGAACTATTAATTTCCTTCTTGAATTTTTACTCCACTACTCACTCAGAAAGTCACAGAAAGGCCCATTGTTTCCAATTACATTGTTCCCTAGAATAGGTGCTCAAGAAATGAATGTTAATTAGCTAAAATGGCACGCCTGATCTTTCAATTACACATGGCCACACTACCAAAGCCTAAATTTAAAATTTATACCACAATGAAAGTGTTTTTGATAAATCCAACATATGAGGCATGTTCTACCTGATATCCAAAGAAGACCATCAGCCACGTATCCAGCATGACATGAAAGGGATCTGTCAAAGGACTGAACGAAAGTCCACTTGTTCTTCTTGGGGCAATATCGCTCAACCGTAGGCAGAACCTGGCGCAGTTCGTTTCTGCCCCCAACCGCGTAGAGGTATTCATCCATGGCACCTAGCACAAAATGCTCCCGGCAGTTTTTCATGGGTGCTATCTCCGCCCAGGAATTACTGCGGGGGTCATAGCGACATGCAGTCCTCACCGCACAAGTCCGGCCACTGGCGTGCTCAACTTCCCCACCTGCTACAAATAGGAAGTCCCCCATGACTGCCACACAATGGTGGCTCCTTCCCACAGGCATGGGTGCCAGCTCACTCCAGTTGGCAATGGCAGCTATGAGAGCATTCTCCTGATCGACAGGATTGAAGTACCGAAGTTCCTTGACTTTACAGACCTCACGCTTTTTCCCACCAATGATATACAGAGTGTCTGACTGGAACCGTGGTTTGGTCCTGCAAGTCTGCCAGACGGGCTGTGCATAGATGCTCTGGTGGTATTCCAGAGCCTCATTGACCAGGGCTGTTGCAGTCTCGCTTGCTTGGACGAGGGGGTGGGACAGGGCAACTGTATGGAGAGTATCCACATCCATCAGGCCAAAGCGGATGTACTGCAGGAGCTCGTCCATGTACTGGTAGTGGCAGTTGTGCTCCAACCACCGCACGGCTAGCTAAAACAGAGGGAAGAGACGTCAGAGAAGATACAAAGGTAAGAAACAGCAAATGCAATGGCACATCGGCAGGTCAACTGTATTCTTTAAGACACATACTAATATAATTTTTCTTACAAACAGTTTAACTGGAATATTTCATTACCCAGGTGAGGAACTGTTTTTTCTCTATCAGCAGAGACACCAAAGAACTCAAGACACTGCTGGAGGGGTCAGGAACGATGCAGAGCAACAAAGACTGCGACTTAGCATCCCATTTGGGATTAACAATAATTGCCTTTCAAAGAAGGAAAATACTGTTGTGAAACACCTGTTCCCTTAAGTTTCGTGCATAAGAGGCCTTGGTACATCCCATCACCAGGAAATGTCAACCTGGGCAGTGTCATCACAGCTCAAGTAAAATATGTCAACCTGTGAGTCAAGGTGCTGTATCAATATGAGTAAGGTAAGAAAATATGTGATCATCTGAGACTACAGGGTGTACTTGAGAGAAAATCAATACGACACGAGTAGAATGATTTAGAAAGAAAAAAGACTCCCCCCGCCTCTTGGTAGGTACAACAGTCTGGAAGCAAGAGAAGAAAAAGGAAGATTGCAACCTATAAATATTATTTATTATTCTCTCAATTAATTTTCACCTTGAAGACCATTGTTACTTGCATATGTAAGATTCTGGCAATTCGTTAGAGTCATGTTCACAAAAACAGGATATAGAGTAGATTATCTTTCTATTATGGACACCAAAGCAGAATATAAACCTAACCTTTTTATTTACCCTTTCAGATATCTTTCAAGAAGGAAAAGGGTAAAACTAAAGTAAGTACATTAAGTCATAAGTAATAAAATTAAATATTTTTTAAATACCATCAAAAAAATCCAATTCACTTGTGAGACACCTGAAGTAATTTAATTAATGTGGCTTAATATTTCAGTTGAACAAACCTTCCCACACTTCAGCATAAAGAAGTGTATCTAATATCTCCAGTCAATATATTTGATATGAATTATTCTTATCAGCACCTACCTTAAACTAGATCTCCTAGACAATATAAATGTGTCTCTGAAGGAATTAGCAAGGGAAAAAAGCAATGAATTAGAATATTAAATTATTTTATTGTGTTTTATTCGCTTTCTGACCCATGGAATTGGGGTTCTGGGCTTCCCTGTTGAGACAAAGCATATCACTGGGCGAAAGAAAGTCTATTGAGGGAGGGAGAAGGAAATGTGGTATTCTCAGACCATTGCTCTTTGGCAAACACAAGCTGGGTTCATCCTGGTAAAAAGAATCACTAAACTCTCTGAGGCATTAAATGATTTCAGAGTTTCTGCAGCCATTTGACAAATGGCTCCAAAAAGGCCAGGTGCACTTTGGGCTTGTCCTTTTTTTAGCTTTCTGAAATGAAATGAATAAAGGAAGTGAATCCACATTGTGAACTATATCTCCTAATGAATTACAGAGTGAAGAGAAGAGAATGTCACTGGGTTTCAAGGAGGCAGACACAGTGAAGGGGATCTCTCTAGATGTTTTTCTAGAAGGTTGAATATTCTATTTAAATAAGATACATGCCAACCTGAGGGGGGAGAAGTATCCATGTATGGTAATATCAGCAATAATCAAAGATATTGCAAAAGAAAAATGTCATTTATTAACTACCAAAGTCTCTACCAGAAGTGGAGAGAGTTCTCACATGTAGCATCCTATATTTTCTCTACCCTTATTTGAGAAGTTTCAAGAGATGGGGCTCCAATTATTTTCGGGGAGATAATTCAACAACTTGATAAATGATGTTTCATTCTTTGCCCACAGTGCTTTCAAAAGTTCTCAGGGATAAAATCCTCCTGCTCAAGGTCATTTCTTATGCACCAGGTAAAATTTTCTGAAGCTTAATCTTTGATATTGCTCCTAATTTAATCAAGTAATTTCAGCTGATATTGCTTTGCCCTGTAACCAATTTCTTGGCATCCTTACATCTCTACAGTTCTGCATCTTTCAGATAGATAGTACAGGAAACAGCACTGGAGAAACATTAGATAAATATCCACGTCTCCATAGCCTCTTTTTATAGCATAGTGCTTCCCATTTAATTATTTTTCTCTGTCCTCATAAATCAGTTCTTCCTATGCCATAATCAATCTTCTAGTCCATCTCCAAACACTCTCTGGTATATCTTTATCTTTCTAGCAAACAGTGTCACTAACTGCATGAGAGGTACACAAGCCTCAACTATGCTCTACTTCAAAGAAAATCTCTAACGAATCAAACTGGCTATGGAACAGTGACCACTGTGATCTATTACTGATTAGCTTCTGGCTTTCTGTCTACTATCACCCCATGTCATAGGTACCATGATGCTTTCCATGTTCAATTTCTTCAAATACTATGTTTTACAGAATATTTTGTGCATATATGTTAGTTTGCATTTTGGGGGATAATTTTAACTTTATTTCCTTCCATTATTTCCAACTTCTCACAAATTTCATATAATTTTTATACTTTTATCATTTATTGTTATTTTCAGACTACCTAAATCCTCCATACTTGTTGGGTTTACCTTTACTCCAGATCAAAAGTGAATGTAATTTACAAGGAACCACCCTGTTACCACCTTCAAACTTTACACATGCATGAGTTACCTGGGGTTTCTAGTCAAAATGTAGGCTCTGACTCAGTAGGCGAGAAAGGGGGCATGCGGAGTGCAGAGTGCATTTCTAACAAGCTCCTATCAGAGGTGGGGAACTCACGGCCTTGGAGCCACACATAGCCTTCTGGATCCTTGAGTGTGGCCTTTTGAATGAATCCAAATTTTACAGAACAAATCCTTTTAATAAATAAAGGACCTAGGTGATGCATATGCCCACGGACCACACTTTGAATAGGAAGGTTTTAGAGAGATTTCCATTCATGAAACAGTATTCTCATACCATGCTATCTGAATTTAGGTACTTTAGGAAGCTGCACTAACTGTTCCATCCACTAGGGTAAATTGCTGCCTTATTAGAGTAAATTAAGCCTGTTGTTTCAAATTTAAGAAGGTGTAAATCAAACAAAGTTTAAATAATGCAATCATTAAGATACAGAATGCCTAATTACCTTAATATTATAGATAAGAAAGCAGATTTTGAGACCCTGGTTCTATAGGGCTTATAAATCAATGGCTGATTTTGATAACATACAGTCATATAAACACTCTGTACTTTTGCTTTTGCAATAATAAATAAATAAAAGTGTTACTGTGCTCTGTTTTTACTTTCATAAAAATGTAAAGGAGAAAAACTACTGAAACCATGGATAACTCCTGTTTATTCAAATAACGAAAGAAATGGCAGAGAAAATTCAAAACAATGGGCTGCTTCAAAATCATTCCCATGCTGTGAACCTCACCAGAGCACTATTCACTGTCGTGCTAAATTAAGGGCAAGGTGGTGAGGGGCATCCTGGAGCCCATTTAAGGGGTTTAGCGACTATAGTAAACAGAAGGCTGATTCATCATTGGGACATCATGGAACCCAAAGATGACAGCTTTGTAGTGCATTTGGATGCTGAGGCTTGAAAAAGGTTATTCTGGGAGCTGGTGGCCTTTAAAATAATGACACTACACTGAGAAAGTGTAATTCAGAGGAGGCTGAAATTCTATTCTAACTTATTTATTGTGTTACACCTATATCCCCATGATGCCAAATTCTAGTGTGTACTGGGGAAGAAAATGGAGTATGTAGCCTTTTTTTTTTTTTTTTTTTTTTTTGAGACAGGGTGCCACTCTGTAGCCCTGGCTAGAGTGCAGTGGCATCATCATAGTTCACAACAACCTGAAACTCCTGGGTTTAAGCTATCATCCTGCCTCAGCCTCTCGAGTAGCTGGGACTACAGGCACAGGCCACCATGCCCCATTATTTTTTCTATTTTTTGTAGAGATGGGGTCTTGCTCTTGCTCAGGCTGCTCTCAAACGCCTGACCCTCAAGCAATCCTAATGCCTGGGCCTCCCAGAGTGTTAGGATTACAGGCATGAGCCACTGTGCCCAGCCTAAAGTCTTGTCTTCTATCTTTTTGGTAAACAACAGTAGAAAAGAAATTACAGATTCAGTTTGAGAGGGCACTGCAAAGAGCGCTCAGGAAACAGTGCCATTAGGTGAGAGATCTCCTAAACCATCTGAAACATGGTCGACCTTCACCTCTAAGTACAACAGGAGATCTCCCAAGCACCCTGTCTGACCCAATTCATCTGACCACAATGGAGAATTGTTCCTTCCTAAAAGGAGCATTAGCTACAGCTTAATCCAACTTCAACTCATCTCATTCTCAGATCATTTGATAAAAATGTTGCCTGGCCCACAGTGGGCTATAAATATTTGTTGCAGAACTAAAAAAATTCTTTACAATTGTTGTTAGGCTATATTTTATATTTCTTTTGAGTAAATGATATCAATTATTTTATTCTCCTTTATATATTTATTTATCTATCACAGGCTCCAGTTTCCTATTACCTCACCTTGACAGCTTTCCTATAAGGCCTTTACAGGTTTTCAAACTCCACAATGCAGCATGTAATGTACTGGACTTGGATATATAAACTCTTATTTTCCTCCCTCATATGCTTGGTGCTGGCCACCTCTATTTGAGATTCTTGCAATGTAATGAGACTACAAGTAGTCTTTTAAGCCTTTGAATAAATAATAAAAAGTTTGGGTAAGAAGAAACTTTAGAATCCGTTTGGCTCAAACTTCTCAATTTTACAAATGGAAATCAAATCCAAACAAGTTAACTGACTTAACCCAAGTCATGCAACTAATTAGCAGCAAAACTGAAACTAGAAACACAGTTTTTAAATTATACAATGTATTTCTCTACTATATCACCTTGTCATTATTTTTCCATAAATAATTATTTTAAGGTAAAATCCAGGCAAATACACTCAAGTCCAAACATAACTTCTGCATTCTCTATTAGAAAAATAAAGTCTGTTTTTAAAATTAGTAAGCTTTGTTTCAAGATAGATTGGCAATATTTTTCAATGAGTCTCACTTATGAATTTACTTCAGAAATAAAGAACATTTATTTAATGGTACCAATTAAAGAGTTTATAATTAAAGAACAAATATTTAGAAGAAAGGACAGGTCTTGAGTCTTCAATTATTGTTTGACTTTTTATGGGAATATGTATTTTAATTTTAGGTTGTACCTGGTTATATAAACTTGACTCAAAATATACAGAAAAGATAACCCCTCTCCTTTGGTTTTCTCGGCATAGCCTCACTGATTGCTATGCTACAGAGTAGAATGTGATATATATAAACATAAATATAATAGTATATAATCCTAAATTCTACAAATGTTCTAGTTCAATTACCATATGTAATTTTTATATGTATTTCAGAAATATATCAATTATACAAACAAATGTTATATTCCTAACATTATCAAGTACTCAAGTTGTGAACCAAATTCCTTTAAGTCTTCATGTCAAACACACTCAGCTAGAAGCCACCATTTTGAAATCTAAAATTCTTGATCATTTTAAAGTGGATGTCTTGAAGTCTAACTCTGCTTACATATATCCATATATGTGTCCATATGGTAATACAATGTGACTCCAAAGCAATGCCAACATAATAAAAGATTTTATATTCGCAGATTTCCAAAAAACACTAATTACGAAATCTCAAATCCAAGAATACACATCAATGCACTCTTCCATAGAATTATCTTTATATCTTATAAATGGTTATATATGTGTATACATATACATACATGTATATATATATACACACACACACACACACACACATATATACACACACACACTCTTAAAAAGCAGTTTCTAGCTGGGCACAGTGGCATATGCCTGTAGTCCCTGCTACTCAGGAGGCTGAGGCAGGAGAATTGCTTGAGCCCAGCCTGGGCAACTCAGTGAGACCCAGTCTCTTAAAATCACAAACAAAACAAAACAAAACAAAAAACAAAAACAGGTTCTCATCAGATGATTTATCAAATCTTTTTAAGCAACACTAATAAAAGATAAAGTGCTTATGACATTGTCTTAAAGTAATAACTATTTTGTTGTCTTGGTCTGTAAATACTCTTTTTCACTGAAAAGGATGTACTTATCACAGAAATCATCAGCCAGAGCTGAGTAAGTAATGACTGGTATTTTCACTCATAGTCTTATTCTGTCCCTTGGCCAGGGCAGTTATAATTATTCTTCTATTTAAAATCTGGCTGTAGACAGCTCTGCCAAAGGTGTACACTGAGTCCTCCCTTTTGCAGAAGCCCATGCTGTGAAGTCACAAGTGTCTATATTCTTGCCCGTCTTATCCCATTGAGATATGCCAAGGTACCAGTCTCTCCTCTGTGCCTGAAAGGCAGCATAAATTGCACATTTCTGCAAATTCAGAAGGGGACAAAGGAAGGGCACAAGAGCACATCAACAGCTAACTGACTTTCCTGAACCTCCACCAAAAAGCAGGGCATGTTAAAGAGCTTGGCAACAAGGAGTGGGAAGTCAGGGAAATGTGTTGTAACAGAATGAATACTGATGCACAGACTGAATTTTTCTAAGTATTAGTATAGAGTATTGTGTATGCTATCTTCTAACCCATGTCCTCAAAGGAAAGTTCAGTGATCACTATATATTAAAGTGAATAATTTTATATGTTATTTTATAATGTCCTGAATTCTAATAGACACAAAACTTTAGCATGTTAACCTTTTAATAGTACATACAGTTTCTTTATATTAAAAATGTGGAAAGTTTCCTTAATGCAAGTGAACAGGTGTTGAAATTTGCTATGCAATACTACATGGAAGCGTGCCTTTAATATGAGTCATATAAGGTCCAAATAATGATATATTAAGCCAGAATAATGACTGTCACAGAAAGCAAAGCATATATTAATAAATAAATGCACCAAATCTTATAGTCACATTCTCTTAAGATCAAATGAAACATTCAGTTCAAAAAGACAACATCCCCATAAAATCCAGAAGCATCAGAAACAAGGGACACAGGATCGGAGCATTTTCTTCTACCAGAACAATGAAAATGTTACCATGGAGGAATATTAAAAATTATAGCATTGCTCACTTGAGTGCTGTAATTAAAACTGTGTCAACATTTTGCTTGTAAAACAGATTTTTCAAGGGAGGTTGCACATTAACCATTATAGCTGACTACAGACTTACATAAGATGCATAGTCTATTTTTCCCCTGTAAGAAATATATTTCAGTGAAATCAAATCTGATGAGGATGCAGGCTCACACTCTGTCAGGAAAAAAAAATGACTTGATATTTAAAAGAATATTCAGTTTAGCAGATATGATAATAACATATATTCTTTCATTGTTCATTAAAACTTTATGAAGTTGGGAGATTGGTAAGTACCCCCTTACTTCCACCTCTAACATAAGATTTGTGCATAAGATTTGTGCTTTTTATACATGTTTTTAGAAGTATATACTGCAGAGCTCCAAAAGCAAAGATCGCTTCAGACTGAAGGTGTCTCTTTCCCATAGAGGGGAATAAACATATAGAACTGGGGGAACCACAGGGAAACCCCCCCTGCGGCCTGCCACATATATGTTCCAGATATTTAGGAGGGCAAATAAAAAGTGACCTGAATTGTCCTTTGGCTCAGTCTTATAACAAAACAGGATTTTTAAAAGGTAAATTGTATACAGGTGAAGAAAAAATCAAGATGGGACAAGAGATGAGGTCAGTATCCTGTGATAGCCTTTCTACCTGTGAGATTTGGCTACTAATTTGAATTGATCTTTGAAAAGCCAATTTAAAAAAAAGCAACATGAATATATGGCTGAAGTTGTATAGAGTCTCTTTTACTTCTAGGGTATATGTCACCTATGGATCCACCAAAAAATTTTAAAATAGAATCCTCTAAAATTCCCAGAGGTGGGAGAAGCAACCAAGATTAATTACTAATGTGTTTTGTATCCAAGTCACATGTTTTTATAGTATAGTTTTTATAAATTTCTTTTCAGAAACACAAAGTAACAAAGTGACATTTTTTTGTCTTTAACACATTAACTGCCATGTGAGTTGTATTTAACTCATGCTACCTTTGAGCCCGGGGTCTCATAAAGCATATGTAAACTCACACGTCTCTTCACCTTGGGAGCCGCGTGAACTATTTTTCAAGTTGCACATAACTCATGTACAGAAAATAAAAAATAAATTTCTCATTAAATTAGAAAGGATTGTTTTGTTTTTGAAGTTTTTATTCTATTTTTGTAATAAAACACCATGGCCCCAAAGAAAAAATTTTTTTCTAGTGTGGCAGTCAATGGGTTAAATCTGTACTCAGGAGAGATACATGCATATGTGTGTGCACGTGAAGGTGCACGTATACACAGGCCCACATGTAGAGATTGGATTATTTCATGGTCTTTTTCTTCCTGGGAATAACTTTGATGAGATATTATCCAACTTACTAGGTAACATCTCTTGTAAAAATAAAATAATCTCAGCCAAAGAACACATCTCAAATTTGTAAGGTGACTGCTTCGAAGTGCTATTTATTTAGTATCCTAGAATGAGATCTTGTACAAAAATGCAAATATTTAATAAACTGTTCATATAAATTTTACCTTTGAACTATCTTTATATCATTCCCATATCTAATATACACAAAACTTTTCAAATGGCAAAAATGTCCTTTAAGACAATAAAAGACAACAAATATCACCTATGCCAATGATGCTGCAGGGAAAATGAAACCCATTCTTAGTCTCATGTTTGATTCAAACACATGTACAATTATAGACTAACATCCTAAAATTGCTCTTCGATAGTCTGATAATGGTTTCTGAGCCAAAAGACAATACTCATCCATCTAGTCATTCATGGCTGGGATTGCTTCTACCAGAAGCAGGATTATTCTAAATAAGGTGTTAGTGCCTGCATATTTATATGGCATGTCCTACTGGATGTTAAAGGGACTTTGCATAGGTTCAGTGAGATATTAAGCTTATATTGTCAGAGCACTGAAAAATAAGAGAAAACTAATTTGGTCAATAGAAGAAAACCCTTTTGTATCCCTTTGGCAACAGGGAATAAAGTGACCCTACGTGGGTCACACCATCTCCCATTATTTTCTAGCTACTGCATGCAGTGAGGATGCATTATCAGAGTAAAGTCAGATGAAATGTCCAGGGAAATCCTGATGCTTTTTTCTACCACTGACTGGTACATGCCCATAGAAGTAAATGTGACACAACGGAAAGTAGGCAGGACTTGATGTCAAAAGACTTGTTTCTGCAACTTAATGTATTTGTGCATTTAGGAAAAACATGAACATACTGATACTCAGTTTCATCATCTGTAAAACAAGTATGATAGTACCTACATCATAGGGTTCTACAGAGGACTGAAGGAGATAACATTTGAAAGTACTTGGTAAACTATGATATTTAGACAATATAGAGAATTAATATGAAGGCGATGTGCCTACAAGAGATGGATCTATTGCCCAATTTAATTGTCTTCTGAATTTATGACAAAGTCATCACATTCAGAATATTTTTATATAATACAGTATTGTACAATATTGATATGAATTGAGATTTCTATAGTTGATAAGAAACTTACTACACAGTATTAGATATTTTACATGTTGTAAAGTGATAATAAAAGCATGGCAGTGCAACAGATTATAAACTAGCCCATATGATGAACCTATTTTCACACAAATGAACTCGGTAATTCTAACCCAGTAATTTAAGTTCTGTGCTTTTTTTAAATCCTAAGTCAGAGAAGCATGAGTGAATGAATGAAAAGAGAAAGACTGAAAACCTAGTTGTTTCTGCATAATACTCAGCATATATACTTACTTTCTTTACTTAGCTTGGGTCTCCAATAAAAAACATTTGAATTCATGTACATACAGATCCCCTCAAATCTCAACTCAGTTAACTTACTGGCTAGGAAAAAGATATATAAGCTATTTCTCTGGCTTGAAAAAACTAAAACAATGACTGATTATCTGAGTTGATTACTTTTCTTCTTATTTTGTTGTTCTATGGGCGAATGATAAAACTGTATTTTCTTTAGGTTTTTCATTCATCTATTCCTTAATTTATTAAGTGTCCATTATGTGCCAGGAACTTGGTGAGAAAGATTCTAATCAGTACACATATATGCATTTTTATCTGCCATTCACTTCCAAGCTCTATTAATACTATAAAACTCAAGGCTTATTCTTGATCTCAAATATCTTGATATGTCCCTGTAAAATATACTCATGGAATTTGGAATTGGGAGAGAAAGTCTTGCAAATCTGAAAGTTTTAGTCTTTTGTAGACAGATGATCGGATACATGAAAAAACCATCTTTCTACGTTATTACTTCAACTGGTGTTTTATATGTTACTGGCACATTCATAAATTTTATGCTTTTTAAAAAACTATTTAATTTGTAAACATGCCTTAGAGTATCCTGAGAGCATCAAGCCTTTGAATATTTCTTTATGAATTTCAGAAGAACTGCCAATTGCCAATTTCTTTATGAACTGATTCAAGAATAATGGGCCAAGAGCAGGTTCATTAGCACATGTGCTCCCCACCTGAAATCAAACCTTTGGTAGTATGACTAAATGGACCTCACAGGCTCAAGTAGCTTCCCCAGGTCATTGACACAGAGATAGTCAAATCCCTCAAACAAGTGGCATTCTGATGAGTTTAGATGTCCAGGAAGTACCTAAGCTGCATTAAAGAGTTTAATGTTGGCAGTCTCCAAACAAAATGAAAGAATCCTCAAAGGTCACTTGAAATATCTTTGAAAGCCATGGAGCACAGAGACTGGAGTGGGGAGCCCACTAACTGAAGCACAAGACTAGACACTCTCAGGGCCTGACTCTCCTATTAAGGGGATGGAACTGGAGCACCACCTGTCAGCTGATGGGGCTGGGGAAGAGAAGCCAGAGTCCACACTGTCTGTGAGTCGCAGAGGGTACACATAAGTGTGATGCCACCCACTGACCACCTTCACCATGTGAATTTCAGACCGGCACTGATGCTTAAAGAGCATATTTCACACTGCATTCTCTACCTTCATTTCATCATAGTATAAATAACTGGGGAACAATGAGTCTTCTCTTCCCACCTTGCAACACCTTTGAGTATAGTACATGAAAAATGTCTTTTATCAAAGAAAGTGTGCTCTTCGCCACAAGTATCATAAATTTCTTTACCCAAGTAAAAATTTCAGAGGAGATTTAGGCCAACATCCAAGTGGTCATCTAAAAGGGTTTTTGGTATGAAAGGATCATTAAAAACAAGTAAATGTCAGATGAGTCTCAAAACAGAAATCAACGCTGCTGAGAGGGAGGGACAGGGCTTAGCTGGCATGGGGGAAGTGGCCTAGAGAGCCTGGTCTGTAGGCAGTCATACAAGGAGAATCAGTGGCTTGAGAATCTCAGAAAACTTGAGGGAAGAGGGACACCATGGATGCAGGAATGAGTGGAAGGCAGTGGCTACTGCAAAGGCTAATCTGTGAGATAGGCAAGGGAAGGCTTGTGTTTCAGCTCCAGTAAGAGTCAGTTAAGTGTCTGTTGAACAAGAGAACTTGGAAGTCCAATCTGAGGAAATCACAGATCTGAGACATTCTTTGTACAGTTAGGAGGAAGAGCAAGAGGCACTTTGAAGGCGGCATTGGAAGCACTGCAGAGGGAAAAGAAACTGGGCCCAATGAGCAGAACTGCCAGCACTGGCCGATGAAGCCCCAGATGCCCTGGGGGGACATCGCTGTTAAGGGGGCGCAGCCTTGGTGGACTGAGTAGCAAGAGAGCCTGACGGTGGTGGGCGTGGTGGGAGGGCCTGTAAGAACACAAAGCCTCCGTATCAGAGATGGGCTTTCCACAGTGAGATAAAAAGAGTACATAGATTCCTAGGGAAGGTTGGAACCCAGCCAGGCTTCAACCAAAAACAATTTGGAACATGAGTTACACTTCCATTAAGGAGAAACAGCCTTTGCTTGGGTCCCATTAATTTCTAAACACAGGGAATCTATAAAATAAAATCACTTATTGTCACATATCCCACAAGTTAATATTAAAACGAACCCTCACACTACTTTTCTAAATTCCAAAAATCTATTGATTGATTTGATTGACACATTTCTCTCCTAATTACCTTTTTTTACTTCCCATCTCTTAAACAAAAACGGGACATAACTAATTGATAATTTTATGAAGCATCCCTGAGGGCTATCTTATCCATCTTGTCGATAGAGCTAAACAAAAAGAATCATTTGTGGTCTAGTACAGTGAAGAATCTGGCAAGACCATATATATACACAATCCTCTTCTCATGTCTTTAAAATAAACATTTTAAATAGCACTATTCATTAAATAAGGGCTGCATTAAAAACAGCAACTGGATTCAAGGACTTAATTCATTTTTGGAACCTCTTCAGGTGAGACTGAATTATCACCTAATGACTCTCTCAAAAACAAATAGCTTTTTTTTAAAGCTTCTTTTAAAAGCAAGAAATAAATAATGTGAAAATAGAACACTTGAAGTAAAATTATAATCATTTTGGTACTGTCACTTTAATATCTATGGACTTAATTGTTTTACAATTGACATGTGAGAAAAAATATCCCAGGCTAGGTAGAAATACACTGCTGCATGTTCACTGAGGGGGGAGGAAATGAAGACGACACAAACAAAAAAGCAAAGCAATGATTCTAGCTCTCAAGTGCCTTACATATGAAACCACTATGCACAGCTTAGGGACAGAAATAAAGCTTTTCTTTTATTTTTTCTTTTCCTCTATTTTTCTTTTAAAAAGGTATGCATAAAAGAGGTGCAAGGCTCATTACAATATGAGCTGCACATTGTAAACACCAGCATTATTAGATGCCTGTATCGTTTTTTACCCTATGCTTCAAATAGCTACAAGATTAGGTGCTGGATTTATACAAATTGAAATTTGCAACTTTTAATAACCTTAGTGCTTCTACAGACAAATATCTGTCTCCCACCCTCAAACCCTCCCTCTGCTAACCAACAAGGAGGGAAAAGGAGTAAGACGCAGTGCTTGGAAGTAGGAATTCAACAAACTGTTGTGAGACATGCTAGTGAGAGAAATGTAAAGAGAATGGAGGCTTCATTTCCACATATGTGCCCATTTTGAATTTACTACATTTGCTGGTTAGTGTAAGAAACAGTGTGGAACAACTGTGAGAGCTGCCACATTAGCAAACTGGCCAACTAAGTATCCCTGTCGTTTATACTTCCCCACTGCACAATCAGAATGGAAACATTTGCTCTATTGGAAGGCAGTGATAAGGACGGATTTTTAAAGTTTCCATTTTTAAGTGAAAATGAAAGAAAAATGCTCTTCTAGATGTGTTGTGCCTTTGAGCTCCATTTGAAAAAAGAAAAAAAAAAAGGCAGAGAAAGCTGCTGTGAAGGTCACCGAGTGAAAGAACTTCCTCAGGGCACAGAATAAATTAAATCCCAAGGAAAAAATAAAATGTGATTTCCAGAGTGTGAGGCACAAACTCCAAATGACAATGATTGACAGCCAAACTATATCCGTGCAATATCCAAGACTGCACGTTCTCATTTACCTCAGTGTAGCCAGCAAGCGCCCATTAAACATCCGTCTGATGCCCAAATTAACCTTCTTGGCAAACTGAAAGAGGCACAAACTATCATAATCAACCTTTCATTATCACAGCAGCCTCTAGTTAAAGGGTCAGAATAATTGTGCCATCAGAGCCTTGATTGTTTTCAATCAACAGACGGCTGGAGTGACAGCTCCGTGATGGAGGAGTCTGATGAAACCGCACCAGGCCTAATCAGAGCAGATGAAAGGAAGGCATGATTGGTGCAAATGAACAGTCGTGCCTCTCCTTTTCATTTACAATCTGAAATTACTCTTAAATTTGTGGGGGTTTTTTTTCCCTCCCTTATGAGCACCACTGAAAGAATGTTTGACTTATTATGAGTTCTGACAGTGCAGAGTTATAAAACACAGGTAGGGTTATCAGCTGAGGCTTTAAGTGGGTATTCAGCGTAATTCTAACAAATTCACTCTTGAAAAGCACAAAATGACTAAAAAGGCTTCCAATGACCTAACCTCTCAGTACTGTTTGATTAGCAGACCCATTTATTCCATTGGCATTCTAAATGATGAGAAGATAAAAACCCAGGGCAGGAATATCCTGTAAATGTTTCTCTCAGCCACACTGCTCTGTTTACTTCAGTATTAGTTCCTCTGCCCTAAATCCTTACTGTTCTGTAAGAACAGTGAGAACATTAAGAGCTCAAAAGAGCTCATCTATCAGAGGGCATGGACAAAACTGGGGTTGTTTTGGTTAAGAACCTGATGCTATATTAGAAACCACAAGTGGTGGGAACAGGACTGGAACTCACCAACCCAATACTGATATCAAAAAGAATATCTGGGTAAAATAAAAATAAAAGAATAAAGAATAAAAAATTCTGTGATAGGCTGGCTAAATTTGGCATAAATAGGATTTGGAGAAAACTGATGAAATATAAATCTGCATTTATACAACTTTTTGTTAGCAAATATAGCCATGAACGTCCTTAAAAAATTTAGTGATGAATGTTATATACACTTGGAGTGGCAAAAATAAGCTTCTAACCTCTATTTTCTTCTTTAATGTTGAGATCAATCAGGCAGTCATGAAAGTATTATGACTTAGGTCAGCACTGCAAAACAAAGGACAGCCTTTTAGCTGCAAAGATAAATATGCGTCTAATGCTTGTGAGTGTTGCATGTTTTTGTGTGTGTGTCTAACTGCACATGTGTGTATGATGTGAACCGAGATAGAAGACAGGGTAGTTGCTGGCTCAGGATTCTGGGTAGTTTTGAACCTCTTTACCAAAATTTTTACCTAAAACTTAGGCCATTTTATTTGCTAGGTTGTGTGTTAGAATAATGAGACAGGGGTATATAAAATTAACAAAGTAAAAAGAAGGATTATTAAAAAGAGTCTTGAATTTTCCATGTGTTATTTAGCAAAATTTGTTCCTTCAGAGCTCAACCTCATTTTATGGGTCAATTGCTCACCATGAATGTACCCAATCTGTATAAAATTCATATAGTTCCACCTACATGCAAATAGACTTTAAGCAGAATATTACCAAATCCTTCATATGAATTTCTGTCACATCTCAAAGTTTTTGTTTGTTTTTCCAAAGCCAATTCTCAGAGGAAGATATCTGGCAAATGGTTCAAACACATGTACCTTCCAAATCCATCCCTGCTCTCTCGCTCACTTTCTCAAGTGCTGTATTCTTCAGCGGGTCACTTTACTTCTTGTGTGCTCACAGGCGCCTGCAGCAAGCTTTATCAATGAATGACACATGCTCCAGCATCTCCTGAGGGTTTAGTTCTCTCAGTGTGCTGTTGCCTTTTTAAGGCATGACTTTCTTCTGCCCAGAAGGCAGTTTGTGTATAGGTCAAATAGGAGTGGCTTTGGGATACTGACTACATATGGGGTTTAAAACAGGATTTCCTGGCTGTTTCACACAGCATGAAGACGAAAAGCAGGCCAATTTGGGTAAGTGCCTATTCTAACTCCCAGAATCCAAGGGGTGTGGAATTAATCATTCTAAAGCAATACATAGTCCCTCTACATTGCCTAAATCTTAACATGAGAGAAGAGCAAAAAGATTCTTCAGGGGACCTGGCAAACCTGATAAATCAACCCTTTGTTTACTTTATTATTTACCCTTTATTGGATTTATATGGGGCTTCACTCCAAAGAGTACATAGTCCCAGCAGTGGGCAGAATAAGAAATCGATTTCAGTCCTCAGCAGTTCCAATGTCATCCTCACAGCCACAGCAAGAGATGCCTAAAGTGTATTTGCCTCTTAAATAAGCGTCATCCTTTCTGGATGGAGAGGTTCCGTTTTACTTTCAGCTGTGAGTAATTTCCCATTGTGATTGGCTGACTTATAGTCAATTTAGTATAATTAATGCCAAATTACATTGTAATTCACGTAGAATTACAAATTAAAAGCTATATTAAGAGCAAATGAATTAATCAAAATTAATGATATTATGCTCACTTGTTTTAAAGTGTTAATAAGATAGGTCCTCCTAAAACGTTTAAACTTTAGCACAACATCCATCACTCCTTTAATTACCTGATTTCCTTGTGTGGCCAGAGGAAGTAGAATGTGGGCATTTCTCATCAACAAGAACCCACACAAAGAAGGTACGTACATTCAGCCTCCAGCATGCATGGCTTTTTAGCTTCTGTTCTTGAAGCATAAGTAGTATCTGTGCCACTTACCAATACTGACATATGAGTCTCCCTACAGACAAAGGGGAACAATGTAAAAAATCTTTGATATCTACCTTTAGAACCAATCATGGACTTTTTATTAAAAAAAAGAGGATTTATCTTCCTGGTTATGCTTTCTCTACCAGAATACTGAAATCCATTTGCAGTCTTTCAATGTGTCACCCCATGCAACAGGGAAGGGGTGGTCAGGTGAAGGAGCACAACTCTGTATTATGGGTATAAAAGAAGTCTAAGAATGATCTTTATCTATGAATGCTGCCTCCAATTATTATCTTAAAATAGCTACATTTCTCCTCCAGGTTTGATGAGTCAAGATGTTCTTTATTTTTACTTGTAGCAAAAGTCTTGGCACAGGGCTAGGAGAAGCAGTGTGTAAGGATGTCAGTATTCAACAATAAATGTTGAGGCTTCTCCTGGCATCTTTTTAGAATGTAAATAGTTCTAGAACCTATGGGTCACTCCACAGATAGGTTTAGATCCTCTCCCTTAGAATGCCTAGAACAGCACATCTCTATGGTCTGACACAGCCAACTAGTGTGAACACCACGGCTATTCAGCTGGTCTCATATTGCAGGCTATGGGCCCACAGGTTTGTTTGTATTGAAAAGAGATTAATATTTATGAATTTCAATAAATTATATTTTTCTCCCTTTCTATTAAACCCCATATGCAAGCCATCACCCAACTGTTAATTTCTGCTTCATAAATTTCTAAATTTTCAATATATTGAGCATAAAATGAAAGTACAATAATTAATCATTTCCATTTGTTTCATCCAATCTCTAGTCCCAGACAGGGACAACAGCCTGCAGACTTTCTCCCACACAGTCTGTGTCACTGCAGCAGAAATACTGGCACTCCATGTTCTTTACACTGATTTAAATCTCTTGATCAGATTTTAAAGTGATCCTCTCTTATTGGCTTTTGTTTCCTGCTTAATACTTCACCACCTTGTAAATACTTTGAAGAAATGAAAGGTGGTGCCCTCCTTCTGACAGAATTCTCTATGCATTCCTCCTCATCAAAGCATCTATAGCTCCAATCTGGGATCCAATCAAAAAAGACCTCCAACAACACCTTCCTGGACTATTACTGGAATCATTCTTGGAACTTCCTGCAAAGTTGCACAACACGTGAAAATGAAAACTGATAATTTATTAGGAAATGTCTGCTTCTGGATCACTCATTAGAGAGTAATATATAAAAACTTCTGACTTATAAGATATAAAAGGTACTTTGAGGTTCTGTTTTCTTAGAGACTTGTTGTATTTCAAGAGAGCACAGTTAGACTTCCCCTGAAACCCGTACTATGAAGTGAGTCAAACACTGAACCTCTGCAAGCTTTCATCTTCTCACTAGTTAAAATCTGAATAATGCTTGCCTTATCAACCTTAATAAGGCTGATGAGAGACTCAAATGAAATCAGGTGTATAAAAATGCTTTAAAATATAAAACTCTCTAGGCTTGTAAAGAATTATTATTGTTAGTATTATTATTGATGGACTTCTGTGCCTAGCCTCAGGGTTTCTAGCTCATATATAGCTTATAGTTGGGTTTTATTTTTAAATCCCTGATAACCCAGGTAGCAGCAATATTACTGCAGGCCACCAATGCATAAGTAATATTCTCCAGTCATCTTTCTCCTTCTCACAGCAGCAACAACAAAAATATCAGTCTGGAAACAACATGAATCACAATGAAAATTAGAAGCAGAGAACATAAATATGTCATATCTCATAAATCACCTTGTTGTTCTGTTGTGCTTATTCTTTTTTTAAAAAGAAAGAAATAAAACTATTAACTCATGGGAACAGCAGCACACGAATACAAGCTGGGTCTCCTGTAATTTCTGATAATCACTGCCCCCTCACAGCTACTTGACAACGTGCAGCTCTAGCACCGAGGATTAGCTGGAGCAAAGTCCCTCTGAAATGAATGTGTCATGCATCTCGCAAAGGCATGCAGCCCAGACAAACAACAGCAAAGCCACCAGTCAAGCTACTTGGGGATGAATCCTCACAGAGGAATTAGCTGCATGTAGATCAGGAGGAATGGCTGAATATACACTGTGGCAGCTTCGAGCACCAACCATTGAAATAGCAGCATTACGCAGGGTCCAGCTGGGGGCCCTTAAAGGATAAAACATCCTCTGGGCCCAGCACTATTTGGGATGCCAAGGAGCCACTGCTTATTCTCTTCACTAATATCTAATAAAAGGAAATGCAGACATCTTCATCACATTTGTAGAAACAACTGTTATGTATTAATAGCTGGGAGGAACTATAAGAAGTTTCAGGAAGAAAATTGAGAAGTGGTACAAATTTGATTAGTTTATGGAATAGTATGTTAAAAAAAACAAACAGAAGAAGATATCATAAAGATACCCTGAATGTATCTGGAAAAAAATAGTAATGACATATACATATATGAAAGAGAATTGACAAAATGTGGGAACATGATGAAAAAAAATTATAATTTTGCTTGGGGATAAGAGTTTTTAGGCCACAGTATTTTATTCCATTTCTAGTTACCAAGGTCCAAGTATTAAAAATGCAAATGGTACTCATAGAGTTTTCTGATTAAATAATCACCCATGGTCTGATTTCTTTGATACCACATGGATCGGCAAAGGTTTACAACACTGTTTTGAGGGTATGTACGATGAACAAAGCACTGAAAAAAAGGCAAAGGGGGCCGGGC
>VBSM01000361.1:50893381-50959909 GCA_008086735.1 Cheirogaleus medius | reverse complement strand
AAAAAAAAAAAAAAAAAGGCAAAGGGACACAGGATGGTGTGGAAACATCCAAATAAGAGCATTTCCTTTTCCAATGGACTCATATCATTCCTACATGCCCCAACATGGCAAAGAAATCGTCATACTATTTGACACGGGTCAGTCCCTGCTGGGAAGGAATCAGGCATGATGGGAAAGAGTCACAAGCAGAAAGCTCCACATCAGACTCAGTAAGATCCAGGAGAGCAGGGCCCTGTTGGTTCTTTTCATCACTGACCACCCAGCGCCCATCACATGGCAAGCAACAGTCGTATTCAATGGGACATAGTCGGGCAGAGCCAGCATTCAATCACTATTTGGAATGAACAAAAAAATGAATGAGGCACATTCCAGAGAACACAGAAGTAGAATGAGCAACATGACAGACATTGAGGCAGGCAGAGTGGCCATGATCCTTTCAATCCATGGGCACTACTCCAGGGAACTGGAATGACCAAGCCTTTCTTAATTCCTCTTAGAGTCATATTATTAATTTAATTCACCTCTATGTTCTTCGCTCCTGAGTTATTTCTGAACTTCTACTGTAAACTGAAAAGCTATGGACCAAAGTGTACAGAGCTCGAGAATTAGAAGAGTTTGATATTTTTGCTTTGTTGCCTCAGTTTCCCCATTTTTACTGCAGGAGAACAAAGCAATGATAAATACAGAAGCATTCTTGAAATTGTGATGTGATATTCAAATTAGAAGTATTATGATAGTATTGTTTGACATATAGTACTGTTTGAAGTTCTTGCTTCTCCCTGGCCAGAGGTACATTTGGGTCAATTTATCATCTAAGAGATAAAAGATGAAAGCTGAGTACATTGCTAGTGTCCTCTACTTTCCTACTATAAAGGGATAGTAGCTTTTTGTTTGCGTTCACCTCTGGGACTCCTTTTGAGGAAAATGATTAAATCAAACTGTAACATGGGTGATTTTGTGGTACAGATAAAAGCCCAGGAGGAGCTTGTCAAAAAACCACTACATTTGAGGTTGTTGACTACTCTAAACTTATGTGACTTATGTCTCCAGAGATGTAAAGTGAATGTGTTATTAACAGTATGACTTATGGAAGCAAATTTCCAACAAAAATATAAGGAAATATGCAGCCTTTAAAAGGCTGAACTCATTTTGTATACCAATTTTTCTAGAATAAATCCAGCCTTTTACAGGAATAGTAGGATGTCTTATTATCCATTCAATACATTTTAATATGAAAACTCTGCATTATTGTTTATATTTATTATTTATAGAGTGCAGGAGAACAACATGGCAGTGTACAATGCAAACACTACAGCCTCTGCCTCTGGGAATATGTAATCGAAGGCAAAAGTAAACAGGATTACTCCCCAGCCCCAAACCAGGTAACATGGGCCCTCTTCGCCATACTAATATGGGACGTAACTAAGATAGAGGAGACGTCCTGCTAAGGGCTGACCTAGTTTGATGTCACTCACGTGACCACTGAATTGTTTGGTCTTATTACCTCCTTAAGTCCAGGCAAAGTTAGCCTCAAAATATAAACAGGAAGTGTTAATAAAGGAAAAAAAGCATTGATAGGACCCCAAGTCTTATAAAGGAAAAAAAGTACGGTCCTTACAAAATAATAAGTTCTCCTCACTAAAACTAGGAAACAGTTAATAAATAATTAAAGTAAAATAAAACATCTACACATTCAGGAACAAAGGTAAAATTAATCTAACTTAATTGAATATTTTTGTAAAGCCTTTTACCCCAGGATCTAGCTTCCAACACTGTGCCATGCACATAACAGATACTCAAGAAACATTCATTTTTATTTCCACAAACTATCTTTATCCATTTTAAATATTTTTGCTTCTGCTACTTCAGAGATGAGATGAAAATTTAAAGAGCTAGATTAATGGTTTAAACTCCATAGGATCCTTCCCGTGTGGGATGAGGCCTGGGAGGGGAAAATGGAGTTGGCAGACCTGTCCTCTGCCTTTCCCTCCAGCATGGTGTGGGCATCTAGTAGGTATTCAGTAAGTACTGAAGGGTGGAGGGCCACTCCTTCTCCCTATGCTGGTGTGTATAAGAATATATGTTATATTCAGGCTCTTTCTATAAACTGTACTCCCATGAAATGCAGTAATCGTCCTCTCATTCCGGTGAAAGACAACCTGAGGTAGAAGACGCAGAGAACACACATTCCTGAAAACGAAACTGCAATTTGCCAGCACTACGTATGAAATGAAAGCAGATCCAATGCATGCGAGTGGTATGGTATTACTTCATTATTTTGTTCTAAGTTTTGTTTCATTTTGTTTTTGATGAAGAGTTGCCATGTTTTGGCCTCTTATTTAAAAGTATTTAATTGACAACTAAGGATTGTATATACTTAAGGTGTTCAATGTGCTGATTTGATATACATACATACTGTGTAATGATTACCACAGTCAAATTAATTAACACATCCATTACCAGCCATGCTGTACATTAGATCCCCAGGACTTGTTCATCTTATAACTGAAAGTTTTGTACCCTTTGACCAACATCTCCCCATTTCTTCCATTCTCCAACCCATTATGGTAGTCTGAAACCATACACTGAATCTAACAGAAGATACTTAACGGAGCTCTACTGAAACACAGTTCTAAGAGCTAAAACCCAAAAGCAAAATAGAACTGGTTGAGATGTGTCAGGTCACAAGTGTGAGTGACCTCATGCTCCAAATTTCCTCTTCAGCTGATTTGCTCATTTTCAGTCTCTTATTTCTTTGACCTCTATAACCAATTTGGTATCTTTCATCTGGAGCCTGAGAAGTTGCTGGCCTTGAAACACAAAACCAAATTGTTGAGCTGAATTAAAAAAAAAAAACAACAGTATTTTTTGAGGGACTTCTAGGTCCTTCTACATCTAAGGTGTGTATGTGGCACAAGTCTCTACGTTACCTCTGAATATACAGTGAAGTTAACCAACAGATTAAGTAGTTTCATGCTATGGATGGGAGAAACGAATTGTCTGGGAGGGACTAAGAAGCCTTCTGTGAGAAAAGAGATTGAGAATAAAGTTGTAAAAGGTCAGAGGGAAGCAAAGAGCAGATATCAGGTATAATTTCAGGGTGTTTCGCAGGTTCACAGATCCACAGAAGGGTTATTGTGGCCTGCTGCACATTTTGTTAAGGAGAGGGACTGGATAAGGGACAGCAGGAAAAAGTAAAAAAGAGTTGCTCGGTAAGGATAATTTGAAGGTTCTTATGACAGGTCTTTTGGTGAATAATGAAAATTAGGCCTTTCAACAAAAAAGACATTGTCCTAGATTACATTATCAGTATGTAGCAGAAGAGCCACCTGCGTAAACAGGTGTGTGTGTGTTCACTATGCTCTCACTTAAGTTACCAGTTGCACATATTAATCAAATAGCACAACCCCTCCACCTGCTTTTCTATTACCTATCCTACTTTGTGCCAATTTCCTTTCTCCTCCACAACACCCCTTGCTTCACTGTTCTTCTTTAAGACATGGGATGGGGATTTGTCAAAGTCAATGAGCACTTTATTACAGTGAGAACACTCTGTAATGAACAATTCAGCAATTTAATGAGATTCTGTAGATCTGTCTCCAGCCTGTCCATCAAGTTTCACTTCTATAAAGCACCCTGACACTAATCCTCTGGCATACCCAATCTCCACCCTGGGCTGAATATTAGATTCTTCCATGGTATATTGCATTACTAGTATAACCTCGGCAAAAATGATGAACTTAACTATACTCGAGGCAAAATAGCTGGCCTGATTTGATTTTTCTCTATTGGACTGAATATGAGGAAATCACTTATTTACTAAGATAAAGCAAAAACAGTTTCTTATTGCCTGCTGAATGCCTCAATTGATAATATTTATGTGAGTCTTTTAATTCTTTCTTGAGGACCAGGTATAAAAAAAATGTATTGCCTACAGCAGAAACCAACTTTTAAAATTCTACATTATAAAATTAGTAACCTTTAGAGAGGCAATTATGATAACTCTTAAGTGGACAGTATGGAATTTTCTTGACACTCAGACATCTGCACATTAACACACTGATCTCTGGCAGTACCTTCAATCATGCTACCAAAAGAGATAGAAGCCACAAGGATGCTTGGCTTCAGATCTCAATTCAGTTAGAAAAATTTAAATACAGGATTCATTCCAAGTCTCTTTTTTTTCCCCCTGGGAAGTAAAGAAAATTTGACTGTTTCCCACTTTGAATTGACCAAAGTAAATTCTGCTGATTTATGTTTATAGGGGAGAATTACGGATAATTGAAATTTCTACCAAAAACACTTCCTTACCAACACTTTCAAACTCTGTCTGAACAAATGTTACCAGAAATACCCAAGGAGCAGCAAAAATTTATGACTTGCTTTTTTTGTCCTTATATTTTCTTTGTCAAGATAGTGTAGAATAGTGAAGTCAAGACAGTATAGAATAGTGAGATCAAGACAGTGTGGAACAGCGAAGAATAGAAATTAATCCAAAAAAGGGCAGGTGTCAGCAGACTTAAATTTGAAGGCTGACTCTGCTCTGTAACCCTGAACAAGGCACTAATGCTCCATTTTACACATCTGCAAGATTGGCCATTCTTCAGGCCTGTTGCCAATAAGTTTACAAAGAGCCTGAGATCCAGGCAGCCTTTAGTACACTGCCTCTCTTATTATCCTCACTGTTGGAAGCAATAATGAAGAGAGAACTGATTAATGTAACACAAATAAAGAAATAAGGGAGAAAGTCATCAGGAAAATCATCAATCAGTAGAGTCAGATGCCGGATAATTAACAGCTACCTATGACTCTGTTTGGGCCAGAATCAAAGCACCTTCTAAATATCATTTGATAAGAGACCAGGAATTCACTGTTTCATCAGCTAAGACTTGCAATTTCCTTGTAGTCTGTATGTAATTATTTTTCAAATGATTGTGAAATCTTAAAGACATGGTGGCCTGGAAGTAACAGAACGGCTAGCCAGTGCTTCAGAGTGGGAAGATCAACAGTGTAAGAGGAAGGGGGAAGATGGGTTCTATTTGCCACCAACACTGTGTGGATTGTTTAAGGATACTCACTGGGGATGAGCAGAAGAGGATTTAAATTGAATAATCAACTCCAAAACACAAAACAGCCTTCCATCCCCTAGACAAAGGAGTGACACAATGTAAAAAGAGAGCTATGTCAGGTGAAAAGGCAGGGCTTAGGAAAATAGCAATACATGTAGTATGAACTAAGGAGGGAGATTTTTCCACTGCAGGCAAGAAGAACTTCATTTCATTCCAGCTCCAAGCTGCTCTCTGTTGCAACAAAGAAATGTTTCTGAATTGTTTACAGGAAAGCCCAGATTTTATTCTGATTCCACTGGTCTTGAATGTGCATATATCACTTGACAATCCATTTTTTTCACATTCAGTTTATGAAACAATTTTTTTTCAGGAAAAAACTCTTTGGCTCTTTCTGACATGATGTTAGGTTCTGGGAAGCCACAGCGAGGGTCTCACACACGAATCTCACCTGCGATCCCCCAAGTTAAGCTGCAGTTAGCGGAGGCCTCCGCGCCTGCTTTAAGGGCTAGTGTTCTCCAATCACTCGCCCACCGAGGAAGCATGACTTCTCCAACTCCAATCCCAGGAGGACCAACCCAGATAAAATAGTGGTCGTTAATCCTCAATCCTTTACCTTGTAACCATGCCGTGCCTTCTCAATGCCCAATGAGGACCGTGCTGAGCACCCTTACCTGCCAGATCTGCTCCTCACTCAGAGAGGTCAGGCGGTCGCTCTTCAGGACCTCCTGCAGCAGGCAGTAAGGAAGCGTTAGAACGTCTTCCGGGCGGCTCTTCAGGAGTTCAGAGAGATGTTTCACTAAGAAATCAATCACTGCTTTCTCCAACAAAGTGAGGTTAAAGAGGTCAGCAAGTCTGTACAGATCCAAATAATTAAAGCTATTTAATTCCTGGGTGCCAAAAAATAAAAATGAAAAAGATCTCTTAGAAATCAATCCACAAAAGGGCAGGCAAGAAATTAAGGTTGACTCACTAAGGTTTTCGTAACAGGGGTGGGAAAAATGGGACTGTTAATAGAAAAAGAATCTCAATTCTAAGGCTTTGGGTAGAAGGGGAACTGCTGCTCTAGAATTCATAGTTTTCCCTCATTTTATTCCTTTTAAAACCCATATACTTAAAGACATCCTAATAAAGGAAGTAAAAGGGGCTTCTGGTTTGACCGGCTGAAATGTTACTTGCGACTTTTCAGACACATTTTACTAATGAAGACAATTGATTTGTCTACCTTTACCATATTGTAGAGCTCTTTTTACCTACTAAAGAAAATGTAAGGGCAGAAACTGAGATTCATGATTAGATGACACAAAACTATATGCAGAGAGACTGACTCTGCTCTTTTTCCAAAACTTCAAACTCAGTGTATCTTTTAGTTTTACAAAACATCCCTCACTGACTTAATTAAAACAGAGTTTTACGCGTAAGGTCTCAGGAAATGAGGACATCTCAAAGAAAAGGCTCCTGCCCCAAATAATTCTATACTAAAGCCACCTAAGATTAATGATTTATAATCGTTCTTTGCTTTTGGTTAGCATCAAGCATTCACACCACCAGAGGCATTCTTTTCCACTCTTTCAAAGAGTTTGTTTTGGGGGATGTCACCTGTCTCTACAAGGTCTGAAACTCATAGCCAGGGTCTACAGTAACAGCCCCAGAGACCAACGGCTTCCATGGAACCTTTGTCATCGTAACCCAAGGAGAAACAGAGTGGGCATGTACACTTGTTGACAGAAAATTTACATATTTCCAGTAGAATGAGAATGGGCTATGTTCTACTTTTCCCTCATTTTTAACTTATAATTATTAACGCACAAGCAATATTGTCTGATCCCTCCTTTCTAGTTACCTAAGGGTATTAAGAACTCTTTACAGAGGTGCGTGTAGTTTGCGTATCAGTAGTTAAACTGAATAAAGTGGGGAGCTGAAGAAAAAAGAAAGCCCCACTGTCACTGAAGCCATGATACCGATACCGTGGCACACACTCCTCCTATTGGGGCAGACGGGCTCTGTGAGCCTTAAGCAAAATCATCACTTCTTGTCCTTTTGGATAAGACCATGTGTGAGCAAAATAAGCATTAATAATTCTGCTTTTAAGGATTTCCATTAATGTGATGGAGGTGGTGGAAAGCAATGGTTAAATTGCATTAAATGCTCACTGTGGATAGGAAAAAAAAATCATTGCTATTTTAGAAAGAGTGCCATTATGTTTCTGGTTATAAAAAGCAACACATACTCATTTCATAAAATTCAGGATATACAAAGTATGGAAAAGAAAACAAACACCATTCATAATTTCACCATGCAGAGATAATCACTATTAATGTTTTTGATACACACTTCCAGACTTTTTAAAAGGGAAGTCTTTTATATGTCAAGAAAAAGAAAAGAACAATTGCATTCAAGGCAAAACAAACCATCAGCCACCACTGGCACTCGGGGGCAGCCTAGGCTAGTAGAGAAGACAAGGGGCCGTGAAGTCACTCAGACCTAGTTCAGATCCAGCTCTGACACCTTCCGTTGGCTGGACCTCAGTCACTGAATCTCCTTATTCCCCATGTATAAAACTGAGAGTTCAACTGGCTCATAGGGTTGTCATGGAGATAATGTATGAAAAGCAGTTAACATAAAAGTTCAGCACATGGAAAACAGACAATAGATACCTTAAAGAATAAAGTATGTCTGAGTATTTGGTATTCATAAAGCGTGATTCATCACTGATGCAAGGAAGTCAAAATGAAGAATGTGTTCTCTTTTGATATCCAAGTCTTGAATAAGGTGTACCATTAAGTCAGGGATAGAAAGGATGGCCGAAGTAAAATCCATAGACGTGGGTTATAAAGTAATTGCATGTTAATGCTTCCCACATCTGTAATAATGACCCAGGCCTTTCTCCTAAGCTCTAAATTCATTTTCCCAACTGCCTATAAGAGGACATCTTCTCTTGAGTATCCCACAGCCATACTGAACTCATCGTGTCCAAACTGTACTTATTTTATGTAAACCTGCATCTTCTGTATTCCCTCTCTCAGAGAATGGCCACATCTAGCCACTGACATCAGGAACCCAAAAGCTGGCCCCCATTCCTCCCTTATATCTAGCACATCACCAACTCCTGTCTGTAATTCCTCCTTAGCATTTCTTGTTCTGTCCCTTATCATCTCCTGTTTGGATTTCCTGCAACAATGTCCTAAATTACTATTCTTGCCTCCAGTATCCAACTCTCAATCCTCTCTTTTTACTAGAATCTGACCACACTGATCATCGGCTTAAAACCTATGAATAGGTTTCCATTTCCTTGTGGGGAAAAGTCCAAAATCAGTAACATTGCATAGGGCTTCCATGACATGGACTCTGCTGATCTTCTCATCCCACAGTGCAGCAACCCATCCATCCTGGCTCCAGCCATGACAACAACTTCCACATTCACATCATGTGCCAGGACTCCAGCAGGTATTGGCAACACAATGGCAAGCAAAAACAGGCAAGCCCCAGGCCTTGTAGAGTACATAGTTTACTGGAAGAAAGAGCCAGACATAAATAAAAAAACTTACAAACAAATGGAAAACTATAACTGAGGTGAAGGTTTAAAAGGACAGAATATAGAGCTGTGAATGGCCATAAGAAGAGATTTGGCCTGGAGTGGAAAGTTAGTAAAAGCTTCCCCGAGAAGGCATAGGAAGCTGACAGCTGACAGAAGAGCAGACATTAACTCGGCAAAGGCTGGGCAGGGAATGTATCTTAACTGTATTTTCTTATTTCTGTATTCTTGATGCTCCAGTATCTGGGATCTCCCTGACTGGGAAGAGACCACCCCTCCCAGCACTGGCTAATTCCTAGAGATAGCAAATGGCTTCACTCTGAACCACCTGCTCTATCTGGCACCTACACTCCAGGAGGCAATATTCCTCTGTCTTGATCATCCCAGGGCCAAATACCAGACAACCAGCCCCAGCCCCGCTACTCCAAGGCCCACTAAAACTATTCAAACTAGCCAGCCATAAGCCTGCTTGCCCTGCCTTACCCCTTCCTTCCTGCAGAAACCACAATAAAGGCTCCCACTCACTTTTCCCCCTCACTCCCTCTGTCTCCTTGCCAACCCCAGGGCTTCCTGACATGGCTCTGCAGCCTGTGCCCGGCTCTTGGGAACTGTGAGTAACAAACTCTTTCTTTTCAATGGCAATTGTCTCCTGATCTACTGGCCTCACCATAACTCAATAATAATAAAACCTACTTCTTAAAACAGGATGGTGCTATTCAGCTATAAGAAACAATGGTGATATAGCACCTCTTGTATTTTCCTGGATAGAGCTGGAACCCATTCTAGTAAGTGAAGTATCCCAAGAATGGAAAAATAAGCACCACATGTACTCACCAGCAAATTGGTTTCACTGATCAACAGCTAAGTGCACATATAGGAATAACATTTATCAGGCGTTGGGCAGATGGGAGTGGGGAGGAGGGGATGGGTATTTACATATATAATGAGTGTGATGCGCACCATCTGGGGGATGGACACACTTGAAGCTCTGACTCCGGGGGAAGGGGTGGGGAAGTAGGGGGTAAAGGCAACACACGTAACCTAAACATTTGTACCCCTATAATATGCTGAAATAAAAAAAAAAAAACCAGGATGGTGGTGGGACTGCAGGGAGAATGCTCCAAATAGAGGAATCAGCATGTGCAAAATTCCTATCGATAAGGAGTCATGTTTCTCTTGTTTGTCTGAACATCCTATTAATATATAGCACAGCCCCCTTCCTCTCCATGTCATCCTCTGTCACATTACTCCATTTATTTGCTAAATTTTAGCACTTACCACCATCTGTAGTTACCTTCTGCATTTATTTGTCTACTTGTTTATAATATGTTTGTCTTCTCTCACCCAGCTCCCAATAAGTCCGTCTTAGGAGAGGAAGGACCTGCCTATTTTGTTCACTGCTGCATCCCTGGAGCCTAGAACAGTGCCAGGTACATGGCTCCAGCCAGACTTGCTGAATGAATGAACCATTTCACCTTTTCAACTTCCCTGGGTCAGGTTAAATTGACCACTTCCTCCCTCCGGCTTCTGCCCAGCCCTCTGCAGGTTTCTAGACATCACTTGACACCGTAAGTGCCTTTTGATTGCAGATCTGTCTCCCTCTATCAAATCTAAGCTCCTTAGCAGCAAGGATTATGTTTTACTCTTCTTGTGTCCCTGGTATCCAGTAGGAAGCAGATGCTCAATGCATGTGTGCTTAATGAAAGAAAGTCCATGAAATTTTCCTGTTCACTTGTAATTCAGCAAAACTAGAACAGCCCATGTCTTTCCAACATATCCATCCAATTCTGAACCTCATCCAAATCAAGTCATTTTTCATACCTCATAGGTCTCCCTCATCTTCCCCTTCTCTTTCTGGCCTTCTTACACATACACACAAAGGCAAAGCAGTGGTCATTCAGTTTTCCGAGTGGAAAATTTGTCATAATGACTAGAGTTCAAAGTAAGGGACAAGGAATATAATCATTCTTCTGTGAGAAAAAATTTTTTCAATCTACCCCCAATTTATTTTCCAGTTTGAGAGAATTATTTCCCCCATCAATTGGCTACTCAAATCAAAGTATTTTAATACCTTTCAAATGATACTTTGTCCTAAATATGAGATTGTCTCAGTTCTCCTATATTCTGTGACTTAAAAATCCAAGTACCCAGGTAGAGGCAGTGGTTTTAAATGGAAATTACAGCTCAGCAACAAGAAACTCTCTTGAGTAAAAGAAAATCTTTCTCTTTTTTTCTAAAAGGGTTTCATTTCTGTCACACTGCTTCTCACTTGAAATTTAGTTTCTATTCAGAATTATGGTGCATACATTGTTGTTCTTTGGGGAATATTTTTAAATAGTATTTATTTTCCTTTGGTTTAAGGCTATTTGGCTTCTCCTTTTCCTTCTATTTGTTTCTTATAGTGTGAATGACAAGTTAAATAACAGAAGAAGAGCCATAAAAATGTGTCCCCAATATTGCACTAGCTATGGAATAAACATCAGTTTTTCAAGTTCAACAATTCTTAAACTTTATATATTCCCCAAACTTGTCTTTCTGTGCAACCTGTTGCCCTAATTACATCTTAAAAATGGTTATTCCCCAGATTAACTACTGAACATGGTAGGGAAAAGAAAGCACGAGAAAGGCAAATAAGTATGATCTTATTTGGGGTTATACTGAAATGGAATTTGCTTGGCAAATTATCCAGTGATTAGGACATGAGTGGAGGAAGTAGGGGAGTTCGAAAGCTGTGTTGACCCTGTGGCCTGTCTACCACTCTTCTCAAACCAGGGACAGCAGCAAGAGAATGACAAGTCTCGGCCTTTGTGATGTCCCCTGATGGATCTCATCGGAGTAGAGTGATTGGCCATTGACTCTGAAGTGTCTCTCCATATCTCAGTTAAGCAGGTGCTAATAATGAATGACCAACATTCATATAAGAAGTACTTTATTTTATAATTTGGAGATTTAAGCCTATCCCTGAAATAATGTCACTCAGACTCACTTGCATTCTACTACACTTTCTTGAATGGAAGAAAAGCATGTAGCCTTTTGTCTGCAAATTCACTGCACATAACCGACAGCCTGGCTTGTGTATGCCACAGCCAAGAGCTGTGTCTTGTGTGCCAACAGCAACACAAGTTGAGAGTCAATGATCTATATTTCTGAAATGCAGTCTATCTTAGTTTTGGCTATACCCATGGCTCCTTGGCTTGTCAGTAACCCCTTGCCTATCCAGCATTGCCATTCAATCATGTCCATGGCACAGAAATTGTACAGAACACAGAAAATATCTGTTGTCACGTGATTGCATCTACCATAGACTGTTTCTAGTATCTGTCCACAAACACTTTGCCTCAAATCTAGGAGTCCTTGTTAAACTGATAAGATTCAGAAATCTGAAGGAGATGCTTTGACTTACTCCTACGAATACCTGTGCTTTAATAACACCTAATTCTCTTGTTGCCTCATCCAGTTCTGAGAATGTCATTGACTTGTGAAAGAAAAATAAGCATCAACAACATGTACTATCCAGTATAGAAAACTATGACTTAAGTTGAAGATAGTAAACTTCTCTCAAGGTTGAAATAAGAGTAATGCCATTTAGATTTCCTGAATTTCTCCTCTCTATGATCACTAAATTGAACAGGATTTCAGATTTTTCTGGTAATAACACTGAGCAGGTTATTTTAACAATGGTATTTCACTGACATAATTATAATCTTTCATTTCCAATTATTGATGCCCTTCGCTGAGATACCACCCCTTCAAAATGTCACCCAATTATCACATGTCAATACTACAAATGAAGTTGGTCAAGAGACATGGTTTCTATGTATGTAATGGCATACGTGAAACTTGAAGTTCTAATATAAAATGGTGACATCATATCACATCTTGAGGATTCTTCTAAATGAAAGGTCACCCTTGATATAAACGTCAAGAAATTATCTCTTTAAAACCACTCCCAAATCTATGATACCTTGAGAAACCCAGTCTGCATAAAAACTACTATGGTTTGATTTTTTAGCAATGTTAACTCAAAGTGAAATTTAAAAAATTGTATCAGCTGCTTATAGAGACCAAGTACAAAGTAGGACATGGTGAGGATGAAGCCCTTCGTCATAGACTGAATTGTAAGGCCTCCCACTTCAAGTCTCCTGTCATCTACCAAATAAGCTTCCCACCCCAAGCCATTCATGCCTGTGGTCTTTCAGCTATTAAAAATGCTCCTAGTAAATAGTAAAAAAAGTAGGTTCTGCATCTTATGATTTTTGTATCCTACACAATGCCAACCATAATGCCTTTTTCATAGATTGTAACTAAAAAATATTTGTTGGATTACGAATCAAAAAAAACAAGAAGTTGTGAGGCACATCTATGACTTCACCTGGAAAGAGAAAATGATAGCTTGGTTTTAGATATGACTTCATAATTGGGCAAAATGTACAGATCTCCCACACTTAACTGAGAAAAGTGCTTAATTTTAGAAGTGCTTAACTGAGAAAAGTGTTGCATCTGAGCTTAAGAAATTCTCTTGTGATGCTAAGTAGGTGTTAGGTTTTCCATACAATTGGTAAATACGGTGGAAAGCCCACCTGTGGTGCCAGATGTCAGGACTGATTTCCACAGTGAATCTTGGGTCTTCATACTTCCCACATGTGATATTTTTCTCCCCTTTCCCCAAATGTTGAAAAAGAAGTTTACTTCTCTTAGTATTTAGTGATCATCAAAAAAATACAAATGTCCATACTGTTTACAAAAATATATCAAACATTATCAAGTAGACATGAATTCCCATAATTTTCCTTTGGACCGTAAGGAGAACTTTGAGATTCTTTGTCACGAGCAATTGTTGTTTGTGAAGCATTTAAAGACTTTGTTTGATTCAATAGACTTTTTAAAGCTTGTAAAAAAGGGGAAGTTCTACAATATAAATGTTCTTCCTCTTCTGGAGGACAACCCAGATTAGATTCCATTTCCTTGGAAAGGCAGGCCACTCCAGCTTCAAGGACTTTTCCCTCTTCGGACTTTTAATTGCACTAGTTATTTGCAACATTTGTTTGACCCCTTTCTCTCCAGCTGTGCATAAAGGTGCAGAGAGTCCCTTTCCTTCTTTTGATCTTCTCTGTCTACACAAAGTGGCTATTTAACAAGTTTTGATAGATGTATGGTGGGTAGGCAAGAAAAAAATATCATACCTTTAAAAATCCAACTTGCATTGCTTTTATTTTTTGTTTGCAATAAAAACATAGATTCTCCTGCTCTTCCTAAATATTTAAATATTTTTAATATTTTGAAATGTAAATAATGTATTAAATATTTTAATATTTAAACAAGTAAATTAAGGTATGTGTCTAGAATGTTAGCCACAGTGGAGATAAATATGGCAGCCTAGAAAGAGAAAAAACAAAAAGCTATTGCCTGAACTTTTCTCAACTCTATGCTATTTTTAGGCTACTATTCAATATCAGGTGCACTGGCATCTTACTCTTTATGACTCAGAAAATCATAAGTTCACCTGATTGTGCATATTTATTAAGCTTTATAATTTTATATTATCCCTGTCTCCTTCACTGGGTCATAAGCTGCAGGGACAAGGCACTGGTGACATCTTTAGTTTGGAGTTATAGGAAAAGCACACGATTTGAAGATGACCTATCTGAATGGCCTCAGCAAGTGGTTTACCTCTTCAAGTCTAATTTTGTCATCTAAAAATTAGGAAAAGTGACACTACATTTCAGATCTGTAATAAGGATTCCCAAAAATGTATGTAAAGTGCCTTCAACATAGTAAATGCTCAATATACAGTAGTTATCATTATTATTATTCCCTTTACAAATGATGTTAATAGTGCTTAAACTATAGCTTTGTATAGTTCATAAATTTTATTCACTAATTGGGTAAAGTTAAGAAAACATCAAACGTCTGATACGGACTTTTTTTTTAAGTATCAACAAAAATCATAGTTGTCATGTAAAATCATTCATTTCTTTTGTGCTTGAAAAAATACCTCACCAGAGATAAGATGAACAAAGTGAGACATTGCACTGGACTATAAGCAAGTATGTATTACTATAATATACTCTGGTTCCCAAGCTCTATGTTACTCGTAGCAGAAAAGGCACAAAGAGAAATCTAAGGATGGGGGAGCTGCATTTCTTTATGACCTTATTTGAAAGATAAACTCCTTGGGGAAATACAATTTATTCAGATTATCAAGACCCTGCTGTGCAAATCTACAGTCTGGGAGCACACTATGGAGATCAAAAAATATTTACTTTATTCTGCTGGGTATAAAAGCTTTTAATGAATGCATAATTAAGACAAAAAAGTGTATACAGCTTTAGAAATTCCACTGCTGAGCCAAGCCATTAATATCCAAGGCACCATACCCAGTTGTGATTCCACCTGTTTCCTATTTTGATTACAACCTAGTTATAAATCAAGGTATTACGAGACTACCCAACCTGCTGCTGCAGGAAAGAATCGTACTCCAAGAGTAGAGGAAGCAACATAAAGGGTGCTGGTGCGGCTGTGTGGTGAGGGGTTGTCCCTTTGGAACAGATTGAAACAAATGAACAAATAAAATCCCAACCTTTTAATAATCTTGGGATGAATCATGTAGGAAAAAAGTTATCATGTTTATCATGTATGTAAACGGATCTGTCAGTTTTCTCAAAACTACTGTAGAGTTGATAGGATAAAGTCTATTTGTTATGGAAGAAAAAATGAGCAATTCATTGACAATATAGGCCAGATTACTTGTGATGCGATAAAATAATGTAAACCCAGATATTTTTATATGTATAAATATATAGAGAGGTATAGGTATATTTTGTAAACAAATATGTAAATATGTCTGGACAACTACATGTAATCACATATTCATATATTGATATAAATATGTAAATGATACAATTTGATTAAATAAAAACAAAGTATTAGCAGCAATTCAAAAAATATAAGAAAAAAACCCAGCATGCTCTAATTTTTGGACTCTTGGAAGGCCTAGTTAAATATATTTGTGCTGTATAACAGGAATACTACAATTAGGTTACTGGTACATTTTCATAATCAATTGTATGCATAATATCTAAGGCTCATGAATAATTTTATATTGTTCCTTGGGAAAGTTTCTAGTAAGCTGGAAATCTAGTAGGAAGAAAGCACAGAAACATAGCCTTCATCAACGACTATTAATAATAATTCTGATCTCAGTCACTATGTGCTGCACAACGCTATTCCCAAAGTTACTAAACTGACTCAGCACACCAGGAGATTACCAATGGATTATGGACTATATAGGGGAAATTAATGTGTATGTTTTTCCTTTAATTGAAAATAGTCCATCTGGACAAACAGGGTTTTAAAACTAAAATCTCAATAACTACAAACTTTTTCTGAACTATGGGAGGCAAAATAAATTTTAAAAATTTTTAAAGAATAGCAGAGTATAGAAATAATTATGATATATTGTTTTATTTGCTCTGGTACACAGAGTGCTGAAAATAAACCCAAAACTTCAGACTTTAAATCATCCCTCAGCATGTCAATCATAACTTAATAGTTTTTTTTAAAAAATCCCTCAGTTATCTACATAGACGATTTGTCTTAATCATTGTTAAAAATAAGAGTGAAGACTGAAGGGATTTTTGGTTTCAGATCTGCATTGTTTTGGCTTTTTATATTTTGGATGCTAATAAGTATACATGACATCAACATTTTAGAGGTATAAACTAGGACCAGGTCAAATTTATCTAAACGTGATAATACTTTCAAAAATTGAATGTCAGTGATTTAACAGGTACTTAATGAAAAGCAGTTTGGCAACAGCGTCTAGAGTTCTCAACCAGTGCTTGCCAGGACAGACATCAGCATTCCATGGAAACTTGTTAGAATACAGATTCTCAGGCCCTGCCCAGACCTCTTGAATCAGAAACTCTGAGGTAGGACCCAGTAGTCTGTTTAACCAGCCATTCAGGCAATTTTCTTTGCATGGTCAAGTTTAAGAACCATTGATCTGGAGTATGCATTTGAGTGAAGAAAGGAATGACTCTTTCCTGCATAAACACATTCTTGCAGCAAAGTAATTGTGTGATCCTAGCCTCTCATCCCTGCCTCTGACGTGGGCAACTATTACACTGAATGTGTGGGGCTGAGGCCAGGTACCTGGAGCTGAGCTCATGACACAGACGGGCATTCATTTCCTAGAGCCTGTAGCATGTGCCCTGGATGTGCAGTGGGAAGAAGGTTGGTAGCCTGCTCCAAAGGATACTTGTGAGTCAGTGAGAAAGCAGGGGAGGAGAAGTCTGAGAAGGAAAGCCAGAAGTGAATAGCATTTTCCTAGTAAGGAATAACTTACATTTTGTTTTTTTAAACAAATGCACTGTTTTTGTTTCTCTTAGGAAGCATAGGACATCATGCAATTTTATAATAAAAAGTTCTTTCACATAGAACTCTCATGGTGCATGCAGAAGGAAACTTAATCAAAGAACATGTGTTTCTAAGTACCTACTATGCCTAGAGCTAGAGATGAAAGACTTTTCCAATTATTTCTTGGATTCTATATATGAGGATGGGGCAAGACATTTTATTTATAGGAAGGGCAGAAGAAACAATAAAACAAAACTTCCTATCTACTAAGTGTCAATACCATGTAATGTGTTGCTTTTGTCAAAGCATTGCCTTTATTATTTCTTAAAGTACAATTGCAGTATGATGTTTCCACATTTCAGAGGCAGGGATAAAGTGATGGTTCATTTAATTATTTGTGACTTTTAAAAACACTGTATGCATTCCTATAAAACCAAAGGGATGTGGCTGAGAGAAAAAAATACCTTCTATAGAATGGTGATTATTCCCTCAATTTCAGGAATACACTTGTCCAATATGTTGTTGATTAGAAGAAGGTAACAAAGTTGCTAAAATTTCCAGAAATGAGGGAAGAAGAGCCAGGGGTTGGGTAGGAGAATCACTGGAATTAATAGAGGAATTCACAAGTGAAGCATTGCATTATATTGGCTCAGGTTTCTAGGGCACCCACTGGTGTAGGATACTGTGTTGTTGGACAGCAGTCCCCAACAATTTTGGCACCAGGGACTGGTTTCATGGAAGACAATTTTTCTTCTCTTTGTATGAAGCCTCCTTTTCTGTGGATTCTTTTTAACTCACTTTGTCACCTTTGGAATTTCTATTTTACCTTCAAGTGCTTGGCTCATGTGTTATCTTGTCTTCCAGAGTTGCCTGTTCAAACCATCCAATTAGATGGCAAGTGATAGGGAGCGGCTGTAAATACAGATGAAGCTTCGCTCGCTTGCCCGCCACTCACCTCCTGCCGTGAGGCCCAGTTCCTAACTAGCCACGGACCAGTACCGGTCCACAGCCCGGGGGTGAGGGACTGCGGCTGTAGGATACATTGCATGCACTATCTCATTGAATCCTTCAACACCCCTAAGAGGTAGATTGCATACAGGGTACCATATCTGTATTTCAGATGAGGAGTGAGGGCGAAAGGGGTTAAGTAACTTGCCCAAGGTTACGCAACTTTGGGATATGAACTTATACCATGTGGAGATAGATAAGTAAATCAATACAGTATGATCAGCCTCCTAGACAACTGCCCATAATTAAAGAGGAGGAGGGAAATATAACTCCAACTGGGTGGATTGAACAGGCAACTCTGGAAGAGGAGATAACACGTGAGCCAAGCACCTGAAGGTGGAATTCAGAAGATGACAAAGTGAGTTAAAAGAACACAGAAAAGGAGGCTCCATACAAAGAGGTTTAGGTATACAGAAATGCACGAAGTTCACAATGACCATGGTATAGCACACGGGTAGTAAATTGTTTTAAAAAAAAGACTCAGGAGATAAGAAGTTCATAACAAAGACAGGCCCTGTGTGCCAAATTAAGGGGAATGAACCTTATCCTGAAGGCTATGGTGAACCACTGAATAATTAATGATTTTAAGCAAGAGTGTGACATGATCAGGTTGTTATTTCTTTTTTTTAAAGTCAATCAAACAGAATTTTTCATGGATTTTTTAAAATTTTTCAAAATCGATCAAAAAGAATTTTGGAGGAGGTACTGGTGTGGGGCAAGAATGAAAGCAGGTTCATCGGTTAGTGGAAAGTTTCTTCAGTCTAGGAAATAAGCAATGAGGATCTGAATTAAGACAGTGGTGATGGAAAGAGAAGGAATGATAGAGATTTTAAAAGTCAAGGGAGTAGAGTTGAAAAATCTTGGTGTCAGTGTACTTGGGGCACAAGGAGATGGGAGATTCTGGGATGGCTCCTGGTTTTCTGGTTTGGGTTCACTCGCAGAAAGTCATGTGCCTGGGGAATATCCAAGAGGAAGTACAGACTAGGCAGCTGGCTTGGAGATGACAAGACAAGCTGTCCTTGGGGTACAGGAAGAGCAGGGCACATTATGGAGACAAGAAAGAGAAAGGACAGGGTTAGAAAACTGCAACCAGGAGATGGGAAGCTAGTCTGGATTTAAGGGGAAAAAATTGTTTTGTGGGTCAAATAACTTAAATGGTACAATATTGATTAGCATTAGCCTACAGACAGAGAGTCCAATTGAGTTATTGCAGGAAAGTCCAGGAAAAATAATCCAGACCTGAATGATGACGATGACAATGACAATGAGGAGAAAGAGAAGGCAGCATACTGGAGAACTATTTAAAAGGCTAAGCCAATAAAATTTAGTAGAATTCATAAGATCACGGAGGAGTTAGGATCACACCAAGGTTTCTGGTTTAGTGACTGAAAGATGATGCATGAAAGAGAGTGACAGTGAGCAGAAGAGAACATCCGCACAGAGCCTCCAAGTCCCGGAGGATAGTCAAGGAGCTGATGGAAGAAGAAGAGCTTGTAAAGCAACTGAAAAGGAGTAGGAGGAAAACTAGGATAGAGTCCTGGGAAAGAGAGATGCTGGAGAGAATAGAACTGCCCATGTCAAAATGCTATAGAGGGATCACATTAAGACACCACAAAATGGGGCGGGCATGGCATGGTGGCTCATACCTATAATCCCAGAACTTTGGGAGGCCAAGGCTGGAGGATTGCTTGAGGCCAGAAATTTGAGAACAGCTGGGCAACACAGCAAGACCCTGTCTCTACAAAATATTTTTTAAAAATTAGCCGGGCACAGTGATTCATGCCTGTAGTCCCAGCTATTCAGGAGGCTGTGGTGGGATGATCGCATGAGCCCAGGAGTTTGAGACCAGCTTGAGTAACATATTGAGACCCTGTCTCTACAAAAAAATTTAAAAAATTAGCAGGTGTAGTAGTGTGCATCTGTACTCTCAGCTACTCAGGAAGCTGAGAGGCCAGATGATCGCTTGAGCCCAGGAGTTTGAGGTTGCATGAGCTATGATGATGCCACTATACTCCAGCCTAGGTGACAGAGCAAGACTCTATCTCAAAACAAAAGGCCTGTTGCATTTGACAATTAGGAGGCTTTGGTGATCTTTGTTGGAACAGGTTTTGAGGAGTAATGAAGTCAGAAGATTGAGTTCAATGGGGCTAAAGAATAAGTAGAAGGTAAGGAAGTGCAGACACTGGGCACAGTTTGGTAGTGAAGGGAAGGAGAGCATAGGGGTGATAAGAAATGAAGAAAAGTTTCTCCCACCTTATTGATCCTATTTATAAACTGGAAGGAACGTGCCAGTGGAGTAGGAGAGATCCAAACCACAGGAAACACAGGAGGGAACCGGTGCAATGAGGAGCAGAAAGGTGGTTTAGCTTCAGAGAACAGGGCAGACATTTTGCCATGAGTAGAAATAGTTGCAGGTGGAAGGTGAGTGGGGGGATGATTATCTCAAATAAAACATAGATTTTCTTTTAACTTAATTTCCAAGTGTTAACAACAGAATTAAGGAGAATGATGTTTGTTTGTTTTGTTTATTGATTCCAAAACATTCCACGGTTTTAATAAAACACTGGAAACACTTTATTTTTAAGAAGAAAAATATATGCTGAAAGTAATTTAAAATTGCTCAGCTAAGAGCAGCTAGCTTAGAATTGAAATTACTAATATTAGAAAAATCTTTCAAGATAATCTTTCCCCTCTTTAAAAAAATTACAAAGAAAATACAGTCAACCCTAGATTACCCACACGACAAATTAAAATGCCAAACTGACTTCTCTGGACAGCCAGTGTGCCTCTGGGCTATGGCTTACTGACACCCTTTAGTGTGGGCTTGGGGAATAAAAGCCAACACAATAGCATATGAAAAAATTAATTGGGACCCTAAAATGGCTACTAAAGATCTTATGATGCATTTCAGAGCCAACTATGAATGATATTTGACAAATATAATATTCTAGATTACCCATGCCAGATAGCAAATACTCTTGATTAGAACAAACAACTAGTAGTTGGCTATGCTTTAATAGTTCTGATACATTTCCACCCTTTTTGATCATTTTTGCTGATTAAAAATAATCCAAAAGCTTAAACCATTTGTAATACATTTTCTAAACTTTGTACTTTAACTTTCTCCAAACATAAGAGTAGCTCCTGTAGTGAGCTATGGAAAGGCACTAAGTTGGTGCATTTGATTATATTAAATATATATGTTGGTATAATCATTTGTCTTCTCTAATGTGCGTAAAAAAAATGGCTCAGTATTGGAGAAAAATGAGCATGAGTTATAACTCCTCAACCATGAGGATAAATTATTCTATTCACAATAGCCATGATATATTATGTATTTAGGCAATACTGTAATTTATTAATTAAAATTATAATAATACATTGTTTTGAAGAGATAACCTCCTATAAGTCATAGTATTAGTTAAAAAATGATAATCTATGATAATACTATAAAATACGTAAGCTCCTCAGTGTCAAACTTAATCCCCATAGAAAGTATTTTCAACTTAAAAAAAATATTCAATGGGTAAAGCTAATGAAAGGATGGTTATGTATTTTTCTTGCCATAATATAAAATTTCAGTATTTAAAAAGCAGAGAAAAATTACTATATGGAGGTATCTTTCCATCCCTCAATACACACTGGACTCTCACAATGTGAAGTAAGGGAGGGGTGAGACATAAATTGGTATAAGGCATGACCCCGGCCCTCAAGAGCCCCTCAGTGTAGCTGGGAGTGGTATAAGACACTTTCCAACCACATTAAACTACGTGCAGAATGATGCAAATGCAGCACTCAGATACTTTCAGCCCTGGTGAAGGTATTTCAAGGATCCAGTGCTTCTCAAGGTTGAAAGTGGAAAAAATATTTTCTTACTAAAATCCCCATTTGTGCAAAAAAAAAAAAAAAAACAAAAACAAAAAATTACCCAGAATTCGCCCTAACCCCTCCTGAGAGAATAATGTTCTTTAAACCTTTGTACCTTCACTGAAGGGAGAAAATGACTAATTCTCACGGTAGCCCATTTACTGTAAAACTTAATGAAGACAAGGGATGCTGAAGAAACACCAGTCACAAAGGAGATTTAGGGCAGGGGGCCGCTTCCTCCCTCCCATTCCCTTTACATTCCCGCTTGGCTTCTGAATGATGAATAGTAAGAATTTGGGCTTTGCTTTACTAGACGATCCACATGTGCACACCATAAATAGAACACCACCTTCAATCTGGGGAAATGATCTTTCATGCTTGTAAAAGCAGAAAACAAAACCAATGGAACAAACCCCCCTCTCTGTTTCCCATACAGTGATAAAATGCTCTACCTATAGCCCTTGCGTCCCTTTCCTCTCACATCCCAGCAGTCTCCTCTTGCAGGTCACGTCTTTCACATAAAAGTGCTAAACTAATGCCGCTTAATGACAAATTAATGTCCATGAATAAAAAATACACCTCTAATAGCATAGAGTAATTTGCCATTACAATATCATCATTGGACATGCCCCTGGTTTAATACGATGTATTTAATTCATAACCTAATGAGTGATATATAAAAAGAGGGAGATGAACCCTGCAATTACATTTATGTGAGTCTGTCACCTTATTTGTAAAACCTTAGAGTCATTTACATTCAAATTAGAACAAATGAGTGATTTCACAAAGTGTCCTGATAAATGACCATAGCAGCCCAAGACAAAACTGTATTTCCTGTGAACACATTAACAGTTTCCTATTATTTGTTAAAAATTACAATGCATATTGCCCAGTGTGGTGTGAATAATGACTTTTTTACTGATTAGGTCAGAAGAGTAATATGTAGCAAAATAAATAATTTTTCTTCTCATTTTTTCTGATTTTTGCTTTAAATTAACTACTGAATTCTGGTGGATTCACACTGCCACCTGCTGTCTAAGAACAGATACTAGACATATATTCCTCTCCAAGGGAGTTCATGTATTCACTACTTTAGTGGTTTGATACAAAAAGTCTATGTGATGGCTCTTTTTCCTCAATACGTTTAAATTGCATATCATTATTATAAATACTGTGATCCTTAGCAAACAGAAAGAACACTTGTTAGTCAAATCATAGGATACATTATTTGGGGGAGGGGTGGTATAAAATGTACAAACTTTGGTTGGTTTGTGTGTTGGAAAGCTAACTATAAAAAAAGACATCTTCAGCAAAGCACCTGGCCACTAATGCACCACTTTTAGGGGATTAAACACAAAGTCCAGTTACCAATATCCCTGATCTTATGGCATTGTGCATCAGCAGAGGAAAGGGGTAGGGTGAGTGGGGGTGTGTGATGTTTTCCCCACCCCTACACGCTGGTACAATCTAAAGGGGACTGAAAGGCTCTGCCTGCCACTGAAGATCTCTACTACCTAGTCTTCTCCCAAAATGGCAAATCCCAACATGAAAAGTCTACTTTAGGGTCTAGAACAAAGCAGGCCAGGAAAGGCACTATGGCAGGAGATGAGGCTGGGGAGGAACAAGCCTGGCCTTGGAGATGAAGCTAAGGACTTTTTTAGGTGAAATAATGCACCTGAATGATTATCACAGGAGCTAACAGAAGTTTCCAAACCAGATCAGCATCCTCGCTCTGAATTTAAGTTTCTCCATCCCTAAAAAGAAAACAACACCCACCTGCCTTAAGGGGTGACTTAGCAGAGTCTTTGCAAAACACTCAGCATTGACAGGCTCTCAATATACACTGGTTCACTTCCCTGGGAAAGATAGTGATGCTCTGGGAATTGATGTTTGGCATGGAATGAAGCTAGAAACAAGCAGACAGCTTAAGAGGATATTATAAGCTATAAGCAAGAATGGTGAGAGCCTAAAGAAAGGCAAGACCCCTTACCTCCCATCAATTAGCATCATGTTCATTGTAGATTCTCCCTTTTTTCCCACAAACATGCTTTGAGAACCGGTGTGATGGCCTCATAGCCTACAGGGCTAATTCAAAAGCTGTCCTCATTGACACAGAAGGGCACTGCTCCTGCAGTTTGGGGTCCCTGCCCTCAGAAGCCCGCCAGAGGAAAAGCAAGAGAAAGGAGCCCACACAGCTCCCTCGAGGTTTCCCTTTCCTTTCTGGGAGCAGGAGCAGCATCTACATGTGCTCAGAGGATCTTCAGGCTGAGGGAGTAGCTGATGTCCGGGGAGGCTCAGGGACCTTCCACAAATGGTTATTCTTGGACATGCTTTATAGTGAGCAGTGGCATTAGTGACAGAAGATATTAGAGCAGAGTCCACCTTTCATTCCTCTGGCAGAGAAACCAAAGATGGCAATTTAAGAACAACAAAACAAAACCTGACATCTCAGTGAGGAGAGTAGTTTCAAAAACTCCTAGTTGACAAAGTGCCACCTAAGGATGGCAAATATATTAGCACCGACTGACGGGCACAATCTCTAGGTACATCTTAAACATTGGAAATTTTTCATTTAAAAATTATTTTTATATACTCAATAAAATGGTCTCATATGAAATTATAAAGCAAATAGGTATAGCTATAAGACTGTGTCAAAATATAAAGGAAGACTAAGCCAGTCTGTGATTTTGGTAGTCAAATAGTCAAAGTTCTCTCCCGTAAGTTTGACATCTTGCAACAATCACAAATAAAAAGGAAAAGTAAAATTACACAAGAGAATAAAATGAAAACATATTTGTGAAAAGACAGTGAAAGTTTCAACCACTCTTCAATAACTGTCAATAATACAAAACATATCTGTATGAGAGCTACACTTTAACCTCAGCAAAATAATGAAATGCAAGAGTTAAATTCCAAAGTGTGCAAATCACTAGTATCTCAACAAATTCATCTGATAGGGCAGGAGAAAATATCCATGTACTTTTAATGTTCATCTGGAATTCTCATTTATAGAAAATTATAGATATAGGTATACACACATATACACACCATTTATAATATGCATTATAACTAACATTATAACCAAATTTGTATCAACGTGCATCACTGATTATTATCTGTCATGGAAAAAGTGAATCAGGTGATGATGCATAAAGCTCAAGTTGCAATATTTGATGTAGAAATGTCAAATAAAAGTAATTTCAATTTCACAAGTCAAACACATACTTTTGAAGTCTTATAACCTTTCTATATGATTCCCATTTGCTACTGGCAGAAAAGGATTAAAAACAGCTTTCCCATACCACCTAACAATATTGAAGGGAAAAGAAAGGAAAATAAGATAAAAATAGTTGAACATTTGCTGTTAGATTAAATGTGCTGAGATAATGATAAAAACTTCATATGCTATATTTGAATTGCTCCTTAGGTGAACATGGCTGACATTTCTCACACTATCGCACTGGGAGCACTGAGTCTTACGTCCCAGGGTTGCTAGGAAGGTTAAATAAGATGCTGTATGAGAAAGAGTTCTGTAAACTACCTAATGGGGAACAGAAGTCAATGATAAGGAAATATTTAAAATTAGAGAAAATGATTAGAAAGGAAAATAAAGTACTTGGGCATGAAAACAAAATTTTTCTGCTAATATCATGTCATATGCACAAAGGCAGTGGAATTAAATTGTGTGGATTTATTATTTCTTAAAATTAATTATCACTGTTGTTAAAATACTATAATACATGGAAGTGAAAGTGAAACCAGTGGGGGAAATGGGAGGAACCTAAAATTGGAAATTCGCTCTTAACTCTCCATGAAGTCAAACAGCCTCCCAGCCATGCTATCTGCCTAAGATGCTCCATCTCTTCCTACCTAGCAAAGAGTTTTCATCCAAGAAGAAAAATAGTCTTTGGAATCACGAAGGACTACCACTCACCAGCTACACTGCCTCAGACAAGTTGGATGCATTTCGAATCTCTGCCTTTTTATCTATAAAAGTGTGCAAAGTTGCTGTGAGGACTGAATGTGAAACATCTGTGAATACAGAGTTGGTGCTTGGTGTACAGGAGTTTTCTCTGCCTCCCTCTCATGGAGTTTTTCCTGACCAGCCAGCAAATCAGGGGAAAATGCACAGATCACTCATCCCCTGTCCAACATTCACTGCCTGGGAAGTTCACGTGGTCATTGATCATATATGACTTTGTGATATATCAGCCACTGTTACTGAAACCTTCAACAACTATTGAACTTGTCTTGCATTTGTGGTTATTTCTGAAACCAGACAACATTATTTCAGACCAGGACCCTGTCCAGTGTCATCTCCCCAGGACCCTGCAGGGAACCTTGTGTGTGGCTGTTGAGTTATTCTGCCACCCCAGGGTAGTAGGGAGCTAGGGTGGGCAGGGAAGATGGAGGAAACCACCCACTTCTGCGATAGGACACAAGAGCTGCAGCTGCCCTCCGAGGAGCCTCTCAGCAGCTCGCCTCCCAGAGAAATTCTACCAGAGACCCATACCCCGCATTTTACCTGTCATTTAGCTCCAGTTGGTGGGGGACGGCTTATGAGTACAGGGGAAAGGAATATGAAGGGCATATTAGCAGGATGCAAGCTCACATACCTGGATGAGATAGTGGGAACATAAATTGAGAAGCTCCAACAGCTGTAGGTGACTGCCAGCTGCTAACACATCCTGGATCACGCCTGGCTCCAACAGAATCTATTTTGTTTTTTAATAAAAAGAAAACTATCAGTTAAATTTAAAAATTAATATAATATTGCTTAATATGTAAATATACCATACTATATTTAAATTGCTGCTTTACATATTCTGTCTGGATTAACACTGCTCCTTATTATGGAAGTCAGTTCTTCTCTTTCTATTCTGACTAATAAGCTGTGGTCCTCACTCTAAGAGCTGAGTTTTTCTCCTTACCATGTAGGCTGATATTCATTTCCTATGTGTAAAGCTCTGCATTTAACCAATTATTGTTTTAGCACGATATGAACGTTTTCAAAGAACAATATAACCCTCTTGATATTCAGTTTGTGATGTAATGTTGTAAAATATAAAAGAATGGAGTTTTAGTTTTTCAAAGTATATTTCAGAATTTTGCTTTTCAGTAGATCACAGAAACAGTATGGTTAACAGGTATTTTAGAGAAAGGGGCTACATCTCTCCTTACCATATGTGACCAGAGGTGGATATTATTCCATTTTACATCTAAGTCCTATAACAGTAAACTTCAACCACAAACTTTCATTTTCCTCTTTCTCACTCTCAGATTTTCTCATCCTTCCTATTTAAAATAAAGGATTTACAAATAGCATTTGCAGAACAAAGACATCACAGAGAAGAAAAACCTTCCAAGTATCCTGGTGATATCAACTCTTCACTCTTTTCGGGTAAGTCTGCAGCCAGCTCCTGCGCAGCTGAACAGAGCTGGAGAAAGACATACAACTGTGCTGACGAAATTCATGTTACATGCATGACTGCCAGGCACGAGGAGTGCCGCCCCAGCCAGCCATCCTAATCCATGTCCCCAGCCCAGTGGTTCCTCAAATCTGGTCTCTGGACCAGCAGCATCAGCATCACCTGGGAACTCATGAAAACCGCAAACTCTTGTGTACCTCCCAGACCTACGAAATGCAGAAACTGTCGGGGTGAAGCAGCTGGTGTTTTAACCAGCACAGGGAGGCCTGAGCATACTTGTAATCAAGTCGCCATTCCACTCTACTACTTTCCCACATTCCTTCCTCCTCACGCCCCCAACTCCTCCTCTGCCTCATTTTCCCCCCACACTCTTCTAAAGGCTCCCACACACCAAATCCACCAACCCACCTACCTAGATCTGTATCAGTGCATTTTGCTTTCCCCAACATTCCACCTGTGCACTTGATCCCAACCCCTTTGGCCTGCCATTGTCCCCTCTCATTCCTGCATCCTTTTGTGTGCTCTTTCTCCTGGATGGCAATTTCCGACAGCACACAAACATGCCCTCAGAGCTCTCATCTTAAGAAACAGACATCCCCTTCCTGGATACCACAGCTCCCTCCAGCTGCTCCATGTTCCCCTCCACAAAACAACCTCCTCAGGACAGGAGTCTATACACACTGCTGCCATTCGCCCCACTCTGCTCTCTCGTGCACCCACTCCCGTTGAGTTCTGTTCCCACTGTATTACTAAAAATGCGCTTGTCAAGGTCACCAGTGACTTCCATGTGTCCAAATCCAATGGCCATTTCTCGATATATTCAATCTTACTCAAGCCAATTCACAAAGTGCTCCTCCTTGGAACAATTTCTTCCTTTGCCTCTGGGCCCACACTCATTGGCTTTCTCCTGCTTCACTGACCACTCCCTCTCCATCTCCTTCCCAGCCTCTAAGCTTTGGAGATGCCCAGAGCTCAGTCCTTGGACTTCTTCTCCCCTCTCTTCACTCACTCCATGGATGGTTTCATGTAATCCCACAGCTTTAAAACCATATGCAGTTGACCCTTGAACTGTGCAGGTCCACTTACAGGCAGATTTTTCTTTCAACCAAACTCAGATCAAAAATATAGTATTTTGGGATGTGAAACCCACATACATGGAGGGCCAACTTTTCTTATATGTGGGCTCTGCGGGACTGATAGCAAAACTTGAGCATGCTTGGATTTTGGTATACTTGGGGGTCCTGGAACCAATCCCCTGTGTACAGTGAGGGATGACTATATACACTGATGACACGAGCATTTGTTCTTCCTGCCCCAACCTCATCCCTTGAACTGCAGACTCTCACATTCAACTGTCTAGTCAGCATCACAACTTAGATGTCTAAGGAGCAGCTCAAACTGAACATGCCCCAAACTGAACTCTTGACCCTTTCCATCACCACCAAACCTGCTCCTATTCCAATACTACCATCTCTGGAAATAGCAGCTACCAGCCATTTAGGCTAAAACCTCAGAGGCAGTCTTGACTCCTCTTGTTTTCCTCATACCACACATCAGATGCATCAGCCAGTCCTGTCGGCTCTGTCTTCGAAATAGTTCCAGAATCCAATCACCACTCACTATTTCCATCTTTATTGCTCTAATCCAATCCACTCTTCTTCCTAGACTTAACTGTAGTAGCCTCCTAACTAGGTGCACTGCTTTCTTCTTTGGCCCCTCACACTGTTTTTAACAATATCAACCAAATTCATCCCTCAAAAACATAAATGAAATCATGTCACTCCTTTTATTCAGAACTCCAATGACTTTAAATCTCAATGAAAATAAAACCCAAACGCTTTACTATAACCTAAAAAGTTCCTTAAATATGCTGAGCACCTTGGTGTTTGCAACTTGGGGTTTTCTCTGCCTGGATCACTCTCACCCAAGATATCAGTGTGGCTCAATCCCTCACATCCCTCAGACTTCTGCTCAGAGATTGCCTTATCTGAGAGACTTCCCTGACCATTCTACATAAAATGGTACCCTATTCCCCAACACTCATCATTCCCTACTTCCTAACGTTGCTTTATTTTTCATCATATCACTTACTACCTCATATTACATATTTGTTTGTTTGACTATTTTCTGTTTCTCTACTCACTAGGATATTTGCTCCAGGAGAGCAGGGACGTGGTCCATTTTGTATCCTGAGCACTTAGAACAATGCCCAGCATACAGCTGTTGCTCAGTATTGATGGATTTATTTAATTAAAAATATTGATGAATTGATCCCTACACATATTTTTAATTCAGCATTAATTTTAATTAATTTTATTAATTAATCTAACCCACAAAGAAAAAGAACTCTAAATTATATTTCTAAGCTAGTAAAGAAGTGAAAAAGTTAAGCAGATGTGGCGAGAATACCAACACTCATCTTATTCTGAAAATTCTTTCTAGCTCCTTTTCCACCTAGTCAGAAAGAGAAACCTGAATTTCTCCAACTCCTCAAGGAGGGAGACTTTGACTGACATTCTGAAAATTAGTGCAGCTCCCATCAGAGGAGCAAGGATGTCGTCTAGTCTTGCAGAAGAGGCATGTCCTAAGGCGGAGAACGGGGAATAGATGGATTAGAAAGGTTAGTTTTAGCCTTTAAATCCTGTCAGTTGCGCTCATTTCACACAACTGGTATTCATGATAACCTCCAAGGCTCGATAACGCCAAACACAAAGACAGATATCACAGAGAGACAAGATGAATATTCCATAGCATGTGTAACACGTCCAGCAGGCTGACTTCGAGAAAACCTTCACAGGAAAAACCTGTACCGGGATTGTTTTTGTCTTCCTTATTTTTTGTTCTGTAGTTTTTTCCTCCACTCATTATAACATAAATTTTTCTAAAAGACACTTTAGCACAGAAAACCCCTAAGTGCTTTTAAAGGTTTGGAGAAAGACACCTGACCAAAACGGCAGGTTCTTATAGAAACAAAATCAGCATTTGGAAACGCCACTGTATTAGAGTGTTTTAAATTCAGCTCTGTTGCTCTTTGGTGACTGGTTGTTCTAATAGGTTTTTCCAGAGAATTTGTGTTTGGGCAGCAATAAAAACAAAGATTCAATCTCCTCATGATTTACAGTGTGGTGAATTTATCTATCACCTGCCTTGAAGGGTTGGCCAAAAGAATTACCTCTGTAGAAGGAAGGGATCTCAAACATGAACATTTACAAAGGACAACTAAGGAAGCTAAATTTGAGCTCTGCAAAGCACTATGTTTAGGCCTTTTAGAAACTTATACCTATCAACAGGTAATCTGACACTCAAACCAGGACAGACAGGAGGGAGGGTCACTCAAGGACCACCTACAGGAAGGGAGGGACGTCCCGAGAGGAGAGCACAGAGTGCTGGAGTAGAAACTGACATGAGCAGCTTGACACATCCAATCTCTCATCAGTCTGGAGGAGCACAGCTCAGCTGGGGGCATAAACAGTGGACACGACAAAATGTCTTAATAACAAGAGACCAAGAAAATGCCAGATGCATAAAGCCAAGTGGCCCAGAATCCAATGGGGATGGCGAAAACCCTAAAATAAGTCATACTAGGCTAGGCATTTCCTCTACCCTCAACAATGCTCACCTGTTTGGGTGGGGCTCACCTGCAGAGCTGGAGCTTCTCCAGATTTGCAAACAGGTTTGCACTGAGGATCAGGAGCAGGCTTAGGTGGGGCACGAATGTCTCTTGTCCATGGGGACATCAGTATGCTCTCCCTGCTGCCACCCACACCTGACCTCTGGGTGGCAGAACACAGGGGCTTGTGCTTGAAAGATGGGAGCTGGACACTGCCAGCTGGGGAGGTGACAATCTCATTACGTGAGTCAGGCCCAGGAACCTCTTCTGCAGCTTTTGGCAGGCAAGGCCGTGGGAACTGAGGAGAGGTCCATAACTGACTCCACCCCAAACGCCAAGACTCTGTACTTGCTTTGGTGGGGATAAGAACTGGCCAGTGGCTGTGATGCTGGATGGTGTGACAAAGTAATAGGGGTAAAACTCACAAGTGCAGGAGAAGGGGATGGATGCCTGGTGAGAGATGTTACATCAGAATTCAGTTATAAAGTGGTCCAGTCACCCTCTTGGGAGGAGGCACTCTCGAGTACTCTGTCCAAATATGTCCTCTGGCCACCAATCCAAGCAGAATTGGTAGTAGATAGTTGAATTTGCACAATCCCTAATGAAGGCCCTCAAAACTGGGATAAGACTGGGGCTCCTGGTCTCAGCAGTATCTTCAGGCAGGATGTGGGGCCCGAAACTCGTGACAGAGGAGAGGTGCGGGGCCTGAGGTGAGGTTCTGCACGGAGCATGATGGCAGGGACAGCCTCGAGCGAGCAGTGCTCACTCCTCACTGGGTGGCGCTCTGGGAGGCCAGAACTAGGATTAGCAGGTCTGAGCAGGAACAGCCCACAAACCCCAGGGTGTCTGGTCCCTTCTTCAGCTCATCTTCCCGCACCACCAGGTGTCCAGTCTCTCAATTCTGTATTGTTCTTCTCTTTATTTTTCCTCCTACTTTCACCTTGCTGCTTGGACTGGCTGCTGGTAAGGACTGTTTTTAATTGCCATGGCAAGTCTCAGTGTGACCTTTTTTATTTTTTTTTTTATTGCCTGTGAACAAGGGGGTTGCATCTTCAGAAAATTTTGTATTTTCAGGTCTTCAAAGCTATCTTCCTCATTTCTTGCTTTAGGAGACCTTTAAATTACTTGCGTCTGGGTTTATGGATATAGTAGGCTGAAGAATTTGAGCACATTAAAGCCAGACAACTAAGGTCTTTACTGAGCACACATGAAGACACTTTGCAAGCACAAGCACTCATGCAACTGCAAATTAGACGTAGTCTAACATAAGAATAAATGAATACATTTTCCCTCTTCTTTATACTTTCTTTCTTTGGGACTTCTTTTCCCTGTATGCCAAAATGGCAAGTTACCACAATTTTGAACTTATGAATCATCAAATAAATTGAATACAACAGTATAAATGGCTTTTAAATGATCAGATGTTCGAGACATATAAAACCTTTTGCATAAAGTTCTCCTTTATAAGCGAATTCTTATAGATGGTATGTGAAACACAAGATCTACTTTGCTATGAGAAATTGCCACGAATCTAGTATTTGTTTCAAAAACATAAAGATTTTTAATCCACAAGGTGGCGCCCATGTTCCAAGCAAAGGATTTTCTAAATTACTCATGTACTTACTGCACGTCTATATCTGACACTGTAAGTTTATTTTTAAGAAAGAAAAAAATTCAAGTGAGGATAATAAAACACACAAGTTCTACTTTGTAAATGTTTCTATGACATTGGTAAATGTTCATAAATATTTCAGTTGAAGGGCTCAATCTGAGCAATACTGGTTTTGCATAAAACAGGGAGTTCAAACTTTTGGAACTTGTAGAAATCCTCAAGGTGTGGCCCCAACTTTATTTTTAAAACTAATTTCCAATTCTGTGACCTACTAGTCCCTCTACTAAAGCCAATAGTCCACTGTTCTCCGCACTGAAGCAATACCTTGTTCTCCATCTTCAATGACCTCCTCCTCACTTCTTCAACCTCCAACTCATTAATAAATCCATTAATAAATGCAACTCATCATTCAAGATCCATCTCTAAGTCCACTTCCTATACAAAGCTTAGCAAGATCTGTGCCCACTCCAACCTCCAGCTGGAATTAATCTCGAACTGCCAGAGATGTCTGGTGAACTAAGCCATGGGCTCTAGGTCACACTGTCTTATTTCAAATCCTGGCTCCTATACTTGCTGGCAGCAGAATGAGCTTGAGAAAACTACATAACTCTTTGTGCCTCAGTGACCTTATATGTAGAGTAAAATAATATCTACTTCAAAAGACTGTTTTAAGGACTGAGAAAATATATGTGTATCATTACAATTGTATATGCCTATATGTAACAAAATGGCTTAAAAATGTGAGGCTTATTTTTCTCACAAAATTTGGATTAGGCAGCTTAGAGTGCCAACTAACCAGCCTCCTTATATTTTCCTGCTTGGCAAATCTCTGTCTGTGGTTTCATCAGCACAAAATGGCTGCTATAGCCCCAGGCACTGCACGTTCATTTAAAGCAGAAAGAAGAGAAAGGGCAAAAAACAAAAACCATTTGCCAACTGAGTTTGTCCTTATGTATCAGAAAAACTATAGATTTCCTACAAGCACCTTCACACAGACTTCCATTTCCATCTCAATGGCTAGGTGGTTACACATAGCTGCAAAAGAGCCTGGGAAACTGAGTTTTTATGGCTGGATGCACCATTGTCCCATATCAAATTAGAGTTTCCTATAAAGAAAAAAGGGGACATGAATATTGGGTGGGCAATCAGAGTGTAGGCCATGGCACTTAGCACAGTATCTATTTATAGTAAATCCTCAATAAATGTTAACTATTACCAGTTTCTTTTTTGTGTAACTAAGTGCTTTTGCCCTAAGTTGTGCCCTGTCGTGTTTTACCTGAAAGATTTTGATGGAAAAATCTATCCCATTTTATGTTCATTGCTGTCGAACATCCTAGAAGAGCACCTCTAGAATTATTTACTCAAGAAATCCATAGCCTTGAAACACAATTTGTAGGGAAAATATTAGAAGATGTCAAAAGCCTCTTGGGGAGTCTGGGTACATGCTAATCCTCATTAACAGTTATCTAATTAAAGGAGTCAAATGAAAGGACACAACAGATATGCCAACTACCAGCTGTAATAACATTTCCAAATAAAGGTAACCTTTGGGTTGAGTATTGTATACAATGAACGTGTGATTTGATTAATTCTTTAAGTTTCAAATTTTGTCAGGTGGCTTTCTTCCAAACAGTACACTTGTACAAATTTCTAAAAGGCATCAATATCAATCATTTAAAAATATTAACTTGTAAATATTTCAATTTGTCACATAAATTTTCACTTTATGAAAAAGCAATCAACTTTTCCATCTACTAGAATATGAAAAAGAAAATATCACTAGATTTGACTTTCAGAATATGTTTAAATGATGTTGACAACCGCAAAGGCAAAACAATAAAAATCCTATTAAAAGAAAGGTGTGGGAATCACTTTGAGAATTCTATTACTAATACTTTCCTCCACAAGTTTGCACATTCTCATTTGGTTCCTTTGGAATTTCTGAGGTTACAGGCAGGTTGTAGAAGCACAGCCTTCTCTAAGGCTAAGAAGAAACTTTAAGAAGTTAAGAAGTTTCTTCTTAACATTAAGAAGAAATTTTAGAACAGATAATGAGGCAAATATGACATTACCAGAAAAACAACATGCTGCCATGCCACTAACACAATTTCAAGAAAGATTTTCTAGTCTAAAGATGTTGCTAATGAAACTGGTTCTTCCTTTCCTATTTTAGGACATAATAGAAGGAATACAGATTAAAGACTCATCTACTCGAGCTAGGTGCTTGAGTAGATAGAAAAGAAAGAAGCCAAATGGAATCATTAAGCTGTCATGTGATTAATGCTAAGATAGTGGTGCTGTAGAGCACTGGGCTGGGATGCCTAATTTCACTGAAAGAAGCTGTGAAATAATTCTCCATATGAAAGAGTATATATATCATTAATATCCAATTCCTTGTTCATATGAGTAATTCTTTGCATTTGCTTTATAAGGAATGGAAGTAAAAATATGGCTCTAGGCTGGGTTCACACCTATAATCCTAGCACTTTTGGAGGCAAGGCAGGAGGATCACTTGAGGTCAGGAGTTCAAGAACAGCCAGAGCAAGAGTGAGATCGAGTCTCTAAAAAATATAGAAAAAAAAATTAGCCAGGTATGGTTATGCATGCCTGCAGTCCTAGCTATTTGGGAGTTTGAGGCAGGAGGATTGCTTAAGATCAGGAGTTTGAGGTTGCAGTGAGCTCTAATGATGCTACTGCACTCTACCCAGGGTGACAGAGAGACCGTGTCTCACACACACACACACACAAATGTGTAGCTCTACAGTCCACAGGTTCTAGAGTCCACCTTAGAAACCTGGGAAAGTTGGCTGGGAATGGTGGCTAGGTGCACACCTGTAATCCTAGATCATTTGAGGGTCAGGAGTTCAAGACCAACCTGAGTAAGAGCAAGATCCCATCTCTACTAAAAATAGGAAAAAATTAGCCAAGCATAGTGGCTTGTGCATGTAGTCCCAGCTGTTTGGGAGGCTGAGGCAGGAGGATTGCTTGAGCCCAGGAGTTGGAGGCTGCAATGAGCTGGAGGTTGCAGTGAGCTATGATGATACCACTACACTCTATCCTGGGTGAAAGAGCTAGACTCTGTCTCAAAAAAAAAAAAAACCCTGGGAAGTCATTGACATATTTGTTTTTAGCATCATCTTACTTAAAAAGTGGATGTCTGCTGCTGGCTGGGCTCAGTGGCTAACACCTGTAATCCTAGCAGTTTGGGAGGCCAAGGCAGGAGGATTGCTTGAGCCCAGAAGTTTGAAACCAGCCTGAGAAACATAGCTAGACCCCTACCTCTACAAAGAAAAAAAAGTCTAGTCTACTACCTACCTTCATAGGGTTTGAGTAAGGATAAAATGAGATGACCCAGGTAAAATGCTTAGGATAATGCCTGGTACATTTTATATAGGTAGCTACTATTGTTATTGTTGTTAATTCCATGAAAAAATAAATCTATTTCACAATGACCCCTACTTCTAGTTCTTCTAGTATCCACACACTATCTGCTATGTACCAGTTATCCTGGGCGGTGTTTCATTTATGTTATCTGTCCTTACACACTTCTCCACTTATCACTCTTGCGAGCAAATATTATCCCCATAAGGCAGATGAGAAACTGAAGGCAAGGAAATTTACCCAAGTAATCAGCAAATCCTTTCTGAGCGTCTATAGTGTTCTAGGCACCTTTCTAGGCACTGTGGATATGACCATGAACAAGACAAACACGTTTCCTTGTTACCATGGTATTTAGAGTCTAGGTGTTGGCCAACTGGGTAGACTGCGGTGCCAGCAACTAACGAGTAAAACAAAGGAAGAAGCTGGTTTGGAGGGAAGATCAAAAGCTCCATTCTGAGGATATGTTAAGTTTGTGATGCCTATGAGTCATCTAAAGAGAGATATCAAGTAGACAGAAATATCAGTCTAGTTGGTAAATTACAATCCCTAGGCCAAACCTTCTTATCACACATTTTTGCGTAGTCTGTGGAGAATTGTTTAAATTTTTCTACTTGCATTTTAAAATTTTAATTAATAGACTTTATCTTTTAGAGCGGTTTTAGGTTCACGACAAAATTCAATAAGACATATAGAGAGTTTGCATAGACCTCCTGCCACCACCTGTGCATAGCCTCCCCCACTATCAATATCCCCCACAGAGTGGTTTATTTGTTACAACTGATGATCAACATTGACACATCATTATCTCCCAAAGTCTATAGTTTAGACTCACTCCTCCTGTTAAGCATTTCATGGGTTTTGAGAAGTGTATAATGATGTCTATCCACTATTACAGTAACATACAGAATAGTTTCACTGCCCTAAAAATCCCCTTTCCTCCTACCTAACCTTTGGCAACCACTGATCTTTTTCACTGTCTGCATAGTTTTGCCTTTCCCAGAATGTCACATAATTGGAATCTCAGTGTATGTAGCTTTAAAATTGGCTTCTTTCAATTAGTAATATGCATTTAAATTTTCTCCATGTCTTTTCATGGTGTGATAGATAGCTCATGTCTTTTTACCACTGAAGAATATTCCATTGTCTGGATGTACCACAGTTTATTTGCCTACTGAAGAACAACTTGGTTTCTTCTAAGTTTTGCCAATTATGAATAAAGCAGCTATAAACATCCATGTACAGGCTCTTGTGTATACATAGGTTTTCAATTCATCTGAGTAAACACCAAGGAGTGTAATTGCTGAATTACATGGTAAGAGTATGTTTAGTTTCATTAAAAAATCTCAAACTGTCTTCCAAAGCAGCTGTATCATTTTGCATTCCCACCAGCAATTAATAAGATTTCCTGTTGCTCCACATCCTCACCAGCATTTAGTGTTTTGTCAATGTTTTGCATGTTGGTGCAGGGTGTCTTAATAGGTGTGTAGTGGTATTTCATTATTGTTGCAATTTGCTATTCTCTCATTACATATGCTATTGAGTATCTTTTCATATGCTTATTTGCCCCCTGCACATCTTCTTTGGTGAGGTGTCTGTTCAAGTCTTTTGTGCACTTTTAAAATTAAGTTGTTCATTTTCTTATTGGTGTTTAAAGTTCTTTGTATATTTTGGATAATATTTCTTTATCAGATGTGTCTTTTGCAAATATTTTCTCCCAGTCTGTGGCTTTTCTTCTCATTCTCTTGATAGCGTCTTTCACAGAGCAGAAGCTTTTAATTTTAATAAAGTCCAAGTTACAAATTTTTTTTTATTTCAGCATATTATGGGGGTACAAATATTATGGTTACGTATGTTGCCCATGCCCCGCCTCGAGGCAGAGCTTCAAGCGTGACCATCCCCCAAACCAAGTTACAAATTATTTTTTCCATGGACCATGTTTTGGTGTTATATCTAAAAAGTCATCACCATACCCAAAGTCATCTAGATTTTCTCCTATGCTATCTTCCAGAAGTTTTCTGGTTTTGTGTTTTACATTTAAATCTATAACCCATTTGAGTTAACTTTTGTGAACGGTGTAAGGTCTGTGCCTACATTCGTTGTTTTTGCATGTGTAAGTCCAGTTGATCTAGTACCATTTGTTGAAAAGACTATCTTTTCCCTATTTTATTATCTTTGCTTCTTTGTCAAAGAGCAGTTGACTCTATTTATGTGGGTTTATTTCTGGGCTCTCTATTCTGTTCTATTGGTCTGTTTGTCTATTCTTTTGCCAGTATCACACTGTTTTGATAACTGTGGCTTTTTATTAATAGTAAGTCTTGAAGTCAAGTATTGTCAGTCCTCCAACTTTGTTTTTCTCCTGTAATATTATGTTAGCTATTCTGGGACTTTTGCCTCTCCATTCTAAATAAAGTTTGTTGATGCCCATAAAATATCTTTCTGGGATTTTGATTAGGATTACATTGAATCTATAGATCAAGTTGGGAAGAACTGACAACTTGACCATACTGAGTCTTCCTATCCATGAACATGGACTCTATCTCCCTTTATGTAGTTTTTGATTTCTTTCATCAGAGTTTTGTGGTTTTCTTCATATAGAGTTTGTACATATTTTACTAGATTTATACCTATTTCATTTTGGGGGGGTGCTAATTTCCAAGAATAGTTTTAACATTTTTAAATAGCCAAAAAGCTCCAGAAGGTGAATGTGTCATGACACATGAAAATTACATGAATTTCAAATTTTTAAAAAACTTTTTAAATTTTTAATTATTATGGGTACATAATAGTTATTTATCTTTATAGGGTACATGTGATGTTTTGATACAGGCATACAATGTGAATTAATCAAATACCTCAGGCGTTTAACATTTCTTTGTGTTAGCAACATTCCAATTCCACTCTTTCAGTTATTTTAAAGTATACCCTAACTTACTGTAGATTATAGTCACTTCATTGTGCTATCAAATATTGTTCATTCTATCTATCAAACTACATTTTTGTACCCATTAACCATCCTCACGTTACCTCCCTTCCGCTATCCTTGTCAGCCTTTGGTAACCATTATTCTACTGTCAACTCTCCATGAGATCAATTGTTTTTAATATTTAGCTCCCACATAAGAGTGAGAACATGCAAAATTTGTCTTTCTGTGGTTGGCTTATTTCACTTAACATAATGTTCTCTAGTTCCATCCACGTTGTTGCAAATGGCAGAATTTCATTCCTTTTTGTGGCTATACAGTATTCCATTGTGTGTATGTAGAATTTATCTATCCATTAATCCACTGATGGACACTTAGGTTGATTCCAAATCTTAGCTATTGTGAATAGTGCTGTAATAAACATGGGAGTGCAGATTATCTTTTCAATATGCTGGAAATTCAACTTTTACTGTAAACAGAGTTTTACTGGATCATAGCCATGCATATTCATTTAAGTATCTGCCTCTGTACCAGTTTTCATGCTACAACAGCAAAGTCGACTAACTACAAGAAAGACTCCAAATGGCCTGCAAAGCCTAAGTTATTTAGGCTGCCCGGCCCCTCACAAAAAAGTTTGCCAATCCCTGGTCTGGGATAGGTGGGGGCTGGGAGTCAATAGCATAAGATTGTACCAAATAACGTGGGTCCAGAGGACATCATCAAGGAAGCTAGTTAGACTCAACAGGAAGGCTCTGAAGCCTGGGAAAGTAGGGGCCCAGAGAGGGGAGGAGCAAGCAAAGCCTCCTGGAAAGGAAGGGTGGGAGGACGCGTGTGGCACAGAATGAAAGCCCACAGAGTATGGGGGTACAAAAGCCAGGACAGAAAAAGGCTTCAGTGGAGAGGCAGGTTGACTAAGTTGTACAAAGCAAAAACGTCATATATGACAGTATTTAATTGAATTTGGCAATATTTTTGACTATTACAACAATTTCAGTGGAATGCTGAAGATGGATGTCTCCAGACTTAATGAGTGGAAAATGAGTTAAAAATGAGTGAAAATGAGGAAAATAAGTTCATGTAACACTTTTCATAAGTTCTGCTGTGAAGAGAAGCAGAGAAATAAATGGTAATTTATTCAGGGAATGTAAGAAAAAGAAAGGGATTTTTAAAGGTGAGCAATAGAGCATGTTTATAGGCTGTGAGGATGATGCAGCAGAGACAGAGGAGCTGATGTCAGAAGCAGCACAAGTGAGGATTATAGGAACTATGTCTGAGAGGGTGAGAGGGAGTGGGATCCAGAGCTTAAGCTGGGGAGGTGGGGAGTTAACCTCTGACAGTTCAGGGATACCTCTTCCACTGTAAAAGATGGGAACACAGAGAATAAGTTCACAGAAACGGGGTTGTGGAGATCGATGGTGGGAAGATGCAGATCTTCCTGTCTGCTCCTATGTTCTCAAAGGAAGGTGAACTGTCCTTATATATATTGGAGGTGGGGTAGTGAGGGGGCAGCATTTGAGAAGAGAGGAGGAGTAAGAAACTCATTGGGAGGAGGAGGAAAGCAAATATACTAGGGAAACAGATTAGCATTGCCTGGCAAGATGAGTATCCATCTGAGATTCGAGATCACAGATTTGAAATGAAAACAGTGACTGTCTCCAATAACAATCAGCAGAGTTGATTCTTATTGTTGGATTCAACTAGTAATTCTCCAAAGGTCCCATAGGCTGGAATCAAGCTTGGTTCCCTCTTAGATGAGTGGATGTAATTTTTGCACTGTGCCAAAGTGTTTCTACCCTGACAGATACGTGCTAATATAGAGATGAATATCTATGATCAGTTTTTAGGAGCTTTATCTCTTCAATTTCCACAGGAAGAAAAAATGGCCATCTTTTTCTTCTTGCAAACTACAGTACAAATTATCCTCTTATTTTTCAGGCAGTGCTCTGTGAAGTACAATTCAATTTTTTATTCTCCTATCTGAACTTGTGTAACTTTTGGAAAATTGAACATCCTCAGGTGTTTCACTTATGCTCCATATACAAATAATTCAAATCCCTGATAATTCATTTCTTATAAATGCAATGTTGTGTTGATCTGGCATTTCCAATCACAGTTTGACCCACTCTGAAAAAGCATAAATGTGCATTTTTTCATCAATGCATCCCTAATATCTAGTAAGTCCTTAATATATAGTAAGTGCTCATTAAGTATTTGTGGAATCAATGAATCTGACTTTGAAAATAAAATATAAATGTTTTTTATGAAGTATATAGAAAGTAAAATATTCATAAATTAACCTACCACATTTGATACATACAAATTATTCCTTTATTTTAATGTTCTCTTCATTATATTACTAGTATTCAAATGCAATATCTACTTGCAAGATAAATCTTCTCAAAAGTACTATTTGGCCAATTATGTATCCTGACATTAATTACATATATTTTTACTACCAGGTTGTTTTCTTTTTTTAAAACTTGACGTTTAGAATTGTAAAACTCCTATATACTACTCCTTCATACAAATACTAAATGCTTCCAGCAGAGGGCTCAAGAATTCCATTTTGGGGAAAAAAGTTTAAAAAGCCCATTCTCCAACAATAGCTACTATAAAACTCAGAAGGCAATTCTCATAAAAATATGTTCTTCCTCTTGATCAAGTAAATCCAGGTCTGAATTTACTTAAAAATAATCCAAATGAAAGAAAAAAAACTAGATTACAATAAAGTGGTATTATTTACATACTGTGCATTTATGGATAAATGTACTTTTATCTAATTCTAGAAAAAAAATGAAGTCAATTGTAATCACAAAATCTTTATAAAATTGAATAGGTATATAAGCAAAGTCCAGAAGAACACAGAAAGATAACATATTATATGTGAGAATTTGTAGGAAATTATTTTTCACTTTTATTCTTATGTTTATATAAACATTTGGATAGGTTTTTTTTGTCATGTTCAAAGATAAAAAAGTAATTTATTTTTATAGAATTTGCATGCCCCTTTATTTTTCGTCCTGAAATAATAATAGAAAAAATTTAGAAAGCAAGTGGAATGGTTTATTTATGAAACAACGTGGGAATCTAGAGGCACTTCATTTTCATAGGCAAAACTAATGGGGAACAGCACCACTTCATTCCTGCCTGCAACTAACATTAACAGTCCTCTGGGAACTTTCAGACAGAGGTCCTATATCTTTTTATTCACTCTATTTACTTATATTCTGCTTCATTTCAAGAAGAATCTGAGGTATCAATACAAGCACTTAAATATTAGTAACATAAATAATTCAAGGTAAGAAAAAATAAGAAACAAAAAGTAATGAGATCAGAAGAAGATATATATATTCACACATACACATATATATACATACACATACACACGCACACTATATATGTATCCTCATAACTATAAGTAGGCTACAAATGTGACTTCAAGTTTCCTAGCATCAAAACTAAAAAAAACTAAACGAGAAATATAACCTAATACAAGATCAAAAGGTGGAAATACTAAAGAGAATTTATGCTTCTCCAGATTTTGAGATCTAATGGAAATTTTCCTATAGACATTAAGAGGGTCACACACTTCATAATACTTTCAATACTAACAAAAGTATATTCCATAGAACACTGCTTAAAAAGCAAACATTAATAAAGAGATTTTTAAAAACCCAGTTATTTAGTTTTCTGATTTTCTGACTTGATCCAGGTATAAAATTTAGAATACCTAAACAGCGTTTCTCAATGGAGTCAATACCACGTTCTAGGAGGCTATTTGGGATTTTGTGTATACATTTTTGGTTGTCCCAGCAGGGTGGGTAATACTGGCATTTACTGGGCAGTGGCGAAGGTGCCAGACATCATTCAGCATACAGGGCAGTCATTAACCACAAAGAATTGTGCTGTAGGCTGCACACTGGAATGCCCTGCTGGACGTGTACATAAGAGAAAATGAAGGTCAAAGCACAGAATATAACTCTGTTTTATATACAAACACATTTTTTTCTTATTCTGTGTCAAGATACACTGAACTTTCCAGGAATGCTACCACCACAAAAAACAAGAGAAGACTGTTGCTTTGTTTTATTTGGAATTTTACTAAAAGAGTCGTTCATATAATACAACTTCTGTGGAAAGTAATGTGGAGATACCTCAAAGAGCTACAAGTAGAACTACCATTTGATCCAGCAATCCCATTACTGGGCATCTACCCCAAAGCACAAAAGACATTCTATAAAAAAGATATCTGCACTAGAATATTGATAGCAGCACAATTCACAATTGCAAAGATGTGGAAACAACCCAAGTGCCCATCAATACATGAGTGGATTAAAAAAATGTGGTATATGTATCCCATGGAGTTCTACTCAGCCATAAAAAGCAATGGTGATCTAGCAACTCTTGTATTATCCTGGATAGAGCTGGAACCTATCCTACTAAGGGAAGTATCACAAGAATGGAAAAACAAGCACCACGTGTACTCACCATCAAATTGGTTTTAACTGATCAACACTTAAATACACATATAGTAATAACATTCATTGGGTGTCAGGCAGATGGGAGGGGAGGGGAGGGGAGAGGAGGGGATGGGTGTATACACACTTAATGGGCGCAGTGCGCACCATCTGGGGGATGGACACGCTTGAAGCTCTGACTCCGGTGGGGCAAAGGCAATATACATAACCTAAACATTTGTATACCCATAATATTGCTGAAATTAAAAAAAAAGATTAAAAGAGTTGTTCATAATGTTTTCTGGAAGAGTTGTGCCCCAGCATATACATACTGAAATATATATTATTTTTAACATAAATTTCTTTCCTTTTGTTTGGTCTTTATATACAGTTAAGGCATTCTATTGATGTTTAGAGTAATTTGAGTAGGTAAGTTATATTATCTAAGAATTTCATTTCAGTATAGTAAAGGTGGCCTTTTTATATTAAGGTCTCGTAGATGATTGAGAACCACCAAGCCACATGGACAGACTACATATCTTCTGGGGAATCCTTTATGTGTATAATTTCTCTCCAGTGAAATTTTAGTAAGAGCTGTCTAGCAAACAGGATGAGGCTGGAGTGCAATCGTTCTCTTTTCCTGAATAAGGGAAAAGTTTATGTACTTTAAAAATCCATCCATAGGCCAATACCTTCTTATGAAATTTAGGGAGCTAGCTGGAGGGTATCAAGTCAGAGAAGGACCAATTGTTTATTGCCCCACCAATGACAATAAAACCACTATCAAAGGCAACAAGGAAATATTTCTCTTTCTATTCCTTACACTGGCAGTAGAGTGGGAGGTACAGAGAGCTGGAAGGAAAGTGTAGGAAAGAAGAAGAAACCCAGCTCATTTCAATCGAGTTTTACATAATGAAGATGAGTTACAGCACAGAGGAGACCACACTCATCCTGGTCATCCAATACTATATCTCAGATATCTGGAGCCCCCAAGGTGTTATCAGTGTGCATGTTCTGTACATATGAGTTCAAGCACCCTGGCCCACAATGGGTTCCACAGCGCAGAATGGTGCCAAGAAAGATTAAAAATGCTGCAAGCATAATGTTCAAACACATTTTGTTTTCATTAGGCGATTGAGTTTAATAATAACGTCCCAAAGAAAAATATCAGTGCCTGAAATGTGACTACTACTCAAGTAGAATGCTAACAGAGTCGACCCCTTTTTGGATGTTTGACTGCTGACAGCTTTCAAGCCACACCCTTCCCTCTTCCCCACCTGCCCCACATATAAGCAAAGGTATAAGAAAGCCTCCAAGACATACAAGCCCTGCCTGCATAGAGAACCCGCATCCAGGCCCCACCTTCTAACCACAATAAAAGCCAAAGCCAGTCACCAATCCTTGCTCTTCTCAAGCCACTTTTGCACCTGCTTGGGAGTTATGCTGCTCTCAGAAAGTCTCATTATGTGAGTAATAACCCTTTTCATACCCTGTTGGGATGTGTGTAGCATTACTGGTTTCAACATTTGAATCATGGGGATGGGAGTGGGTATCATGTTTCTGCAGAGTGAGTACAAGACAATTAAGAAATCAAAAACTTGTAAATTATTATGGAAAAACAAAAAAATTTTTTAAAAAATAAAAATATCAGTTTTGTTACCAAACTGAAAAGCTGATCTGAGAAAGTTGGCCACAGCTACACTTCCTCACACAGAAACATTTTAGACATTAATCTGCTGAACATATGGCTTTACAAATCTGGCAGTATAAACTACACTTGACCAGACAGCACACACATTTAATAAGGGATAGCCGACTGGCATGAAGTAGAGACTGTCAGCTAGAACTGACCCTGCTCTGTAGGTGGGAGGCTCTCCCACATGGAATCATCATGTCTGAATTAACTGTTTTCCATGAGGAACAGCCAGGCCTTGGGACCAATGAAGTTGTTCTTGAGTCCTCAGCTGAGAAAAGTAAGCTTGTGGGGGTTAGTCAGAACTTGGACTTCTAAAAATCTCGCTTCTCATTTTCTCACAATAAACAATTAGGTTCTCAAACTGTCCTTACCAATTTGAACACCAAACCATGTCAAGGGTTTATTATTTTGCTATCTTGGGAAGCCATAAAAATTCCACTTGGCATAATGCCTCCAATGGTTATGGGTAAGGTTCTTGACTGTTAAGTGGGTTGACACATTCTATGAAACCATGACTGTCAACATATAACAACTTCACCCCAAAACAAGAAGCAGACTAATCTGCTAGTTTGTTTGTTTCAATAATGCCCTGATAAAAGAAAATCTCCCCAAAGGTAAATAATGTAATCTTAAAAGATTCAAGAAATCAAAGAAGTCACTGATGGAATTCAAACTGCCTCTTTCATTTCACACCTCTCAAACCTTCTGTCAACAATTGTTATGGTCTCTGGCACAACTGTGACAAGAATTAAGGTGAGGAGAAAACAGTCACTTTCTGCAAAATTCAAGCCAAAGTATAGTAGTTCTCACTTATCTATCTACGGTTTTGCTTTCTTTGGTTTTAGTTATCTGTGGTCGACTGAAGTCCAATCATATTAAATGGAAAATTCCAGAATTAAACAACTTATAAGTTTTTAAATGCATGCTGTTCTGAGTAGCATGATGCAATCTTGTGATGTCTGCTCCATCCTACTGGGATGTGAATCATCCTTTTGTCCAGCAGATCCCATTGTACACACTCCCTGCCCATTAATCACTTGGCAGCTGTCTTGGTTATCAGATTGAAAAAACAGTATATTTGGGGTTCAGTACTATCTATGGTTTCAGGCATTCACTGAGGGTCTTGGAACAAGTCCTCCTCCGAGTAAGGGAGACTACTGTATTCTTCCTTAGAATGTGAATTCCAGAATGTGCCCTCCAGGGCCTGGGGCACAGTATAGGTGCCTCTGGGACCTTTTACTTGCCAGATTTCTATAGGTACTGCCAGCTGAAGAAAGGATTCTGAAACTAAAATATTTAAACCACTGAATGGTCTTAACACAGCTCCCTAGAGAAGCATTAAGAAATATTTCTCCCAGATTTGTTCCATCTGCTACCATTTAGCCCAGCCAGGTTATGTTTGTAAGTAATCTGATGAGGACTTTCTCCATGTAAAGTGACACATCACCGCCGAAGGGATAGTCCATGGGAAAGCAGTTCCAATTAAGACTCCTGTCACTCTGCTGCCTGGCCTGCTGCTCAGGCCTCCAGAGAAACGTATTCCGCTGTGGGAAATAAACAGTTTCAATGATCATCAAAATGTAATGCTACAGTACACGCATTATTAGCACTATCTAAAAAAAGGCCATGTGAACTTATTAGGAAACCAAATGAAAATCAGAAAGAAAAACTTTACTCTTTAAGTCCTTGGAAATTCAGGATTTTCCTTTAGTTTTCAATTCCTGACTACAAAAATATTTTTACTTGACTGCAATTATAGCTAAAAATAAATTTTCACTTGGAGTATCACAGTTTTCTAAATTTCCAAAAGGCTTCAAAATATGAATAGTGATGGTTACACAATATTTCCTTGTGAAGACTGTAAAAGTATTCTATAAGTCAGAGAAAGGTAGTTAGGATGAGTGTCCATCAAGAAATGGGTCCTTCTATAATGCTGAACAACCATGGGCTGGAGTTATTAGATAATAAGGAGAAATGCAAGGGACACCGATACCAAAGAATCTTTTTTATTCAGATGTCCAGATACGACATAACTGGTTCATGGCTAGCAAAGTTAACAGTATCTGGAAGTGGAGAATTTTAAAGGGGATTACAAATGTCACTATCATTTGGTGCATAGTTTCTCCCTTTACTGGGTTTCTGGAATCTCTCTATCAGACTACAAGGGGCAAAACAAGAGAAGGACAGCTCCCTGGAAAGAGGAAGCTAACTAGGTTCAAACCCTTGTTCCACTACATCTAAGTTATTTATCGCAGTGCTTGGCATATAGTCTATCTTACTTGGCATCATTGTGCCACAGTGTTAACCAATATAAGCTTTATTGTGGTGCTCAGTCCTATTTGCTTCTATGTTGGTCCAACACTACACAAATTTCTAGAGGCTTATTCCTAGGCCTTTGGGGTTGGAAATCCTGCCTTCCAAGCAGGGCTCTTTTCTTTATAAAAGGGTCTTGATGTTTTTATGCTCCTCACTATCTGGCTGGGTGTTTTGTTTTTTTGTTTTGTTTTGTTTTTAGCAACACCTGCTTGCTCCTGGGTGGCTGACCTCTTGTCTAGTTTGGGATTCCTTCTCCCAAGCAACATCTCCATCAGACTCTCTTTTTCCCACTTCTTCATCATTTCTTTTCTACTCAGAATTGGTGTGAAACACGAATGAATTTGTGGCCAGAGTTAGAAAGTGAGGAAGGCCAGGATAACAAGATGGGTCCCTCTTACTCACCAGAGTAAGTAGAGTTTGTGTTTTCTTAGATTCGCTTTGTCCTTTTCTCCCAAAGGCAGATCTGATAGTTTATGTCACACCATTAGCTTCTGACCTCATTCCCAGAACAGGGCTCATGGAGCAGGGGCAGCCTGGCCCCTTCGCCCTCCACGGCTAGTTCTGCTGCAGTCAAGGCCTCCGTGCTTGGCTGTGCAAGGATACCCACAAGGGCTGTGATGCATCCCGGCCTCTACTCAAGCAGTGCCCCAAGCAAGTGTGCCCAGAGGAAAGTCACGTCTCTAGTGCCAAGGTGGAGTGTGTGCTTACACGGCCCTGTTATTTGCATGTATTTTCAGATGTATTAGCATTACGGGGGAAATTTGCTTTTTAAAAAAAAATTTCCTGGATGAAATCTGTGGGCCAATTTTTAAGAAGGCTATACTTTAGAGCAATATGTAGGAGGAACACGCACACATCTTGTTACACTTAGCGGCATTCATTCATCACTCCCACTCTGCACTTCCAATTTCTCTCCAAGACAGCGACAATTTTCAGACGCTTAAAATACTTACATTTTATACTATACTTACTACAACTGACTAAACATATAATCAACTGTCAGTAGAAATAGCTATAAGTGGATAAAAATCAATGTTAACCCTGAATTTTTCAAATCTATATACATATTATGGCTAAAGATTATATATCAGTCAATGTCCATAGTAGTAAATAATAATTAAGAAATTGAAGAATTATGCTTTCACTCATGCTCCCATATTCCAAACTCTTTGCTTAAACTCAATTTCAAGTCCACAGTACAAAGCAGCTGCTTGCCATTCCCAAGAACACTATGATTTCAGGGTTTTTTTGGTTTTTTGCCATAATCTGTGTCCCTGTCTCAAAGGGAACAAAGATTTATTACAAAGTCACTTTAATGCTTAAGAAACCAAACTCCCTTAGATGTTGTCCAAGAAAGACTATTGATTTCCAACTTCTACTCTGCAGCAAAGAGTAATTGTAAACAGAATACAAGTGCAACTCTGAACCCTCATGGACTGAGGAAAGGCACAGTTTCTAGGCTGAGAAAACTATCAAAATACTTTACTCTTTAAAATGCCTGAACACTTCCCTGCCTCCTTCAATGAGGTATAACAAATATAACTTAACATTTTCTTAATGATAGAGGACATTTAAAAAGAACAATAGACTTGAAATTAGGAGAACTAAGGTTTGACTAATTGGGTCAAAATATACTGGGAGAATGATCTTAGTCAATTCACTGCAAATCCCTGGCCATGTCATCTTTCAAATGGGATCACAACATTCCCCAGAGCTGTTTTAAAGATCAGGTTAAACAGTACACATGAAGTAGCTAGTGCTGTCCTCTGGTTCTTTAAGAAGGTGCTCTGTGAAATGTCAGCCACCTTCCTGCCCCTAGGTACACATGTGACAGATGAGGTACTGCTGTGTGCCTCAGGCTCATCACTCCTCTGCAGATGTTCAGTCAAGCATGGGTCTATAGTGTCTGCACAGAACAAATGCAACTCCAGGTCTGGCCCTAGGTCTTGCTTTTCTTTCTTTTTTTGTAAGGCACTTACACCAGCCACCCATAATTTTTATCTCAGTTGGCTTTCTTTTTCTCATAAAACTGGACTTTGAGCATCTAAGGCATATGACTCCTGGGCAATGGGATATGACTGCCCTTCTGCAAACTTCTTCCATCTTTCTGAGTAGTTTCCTTACCCTTCCAAAAGTGAGCTCCCCTTCAGCTATCTTCAGTTCACATTTCATAAATCCTTTGTGTCACAGGCATCATCACATATATATTAAAACAGCCATTCTGAAGGAAACCACAAAGTAATCAAAGCAAACAATGAGGCAGCCACTTATCTTTGCATGTGTATTTTAACTAAGCCTTCACAGCAATTTTTGTGTTCTTGAGTTTACTAACAATTTAGACATGCTTCACAGTTTATAGCCTCTAAGCTTAAAACCTTTAGTTCTTAATTCTGCTGAGTACAGATACTATTATTTACTATTTCATCCCCATTGCACACCTGTGAAGTATGAGCTATGGATTTTCAGTCTTTAGAGATGGTCAAATGCAGGTGCAACTGTAATTCAGGTATAAAGAGAAAAATTCACACAGACACAATTCGGAGCTGATATCTTTCTTTACATCTCTAAACAAAAAAAAAATCCATATATTATTTATTCACCTCACCAAAAATATTTTTTAGCAACTCTGTGAATGATAACTGCCTGCCTGAATTTCCTAAAGCTTGAAATTTGGCTGGGCTAACCCTGAATTTGTGATCCATCACCTTTCTTTCTCCCTTTGTACCTTCTACTTGATGGATGATTTCTTTGTCCTTTCTAACTACTATTTTTATTCCACTTGCCAGAGTTGACTCAATTATTCTGTGAAACATATCTCAAACTCTACTAATTCCAGAAAAGAGAATAGACAATATCATATATTTCAATAAGCCTCTAAATAAAATTTAGTGGAAAATGGAAACTAAAAAGATAATAAGAAAGATCAATGAAACTAAAAGTTGGTTTTTTGAAAAGATAAACAAAATCGACAAAATTTAACTAGACTAAAAAAGAGAAGACAAATAAATAAAATTGGAAATGAAAGAGGAGATATTATAACTGATATCACAGAAATACCAAGGATCGTAAGAGACTACTGTGAATAATCATATACTAACAAATGGATAACGTGGAAGAAATGGATAAATTACCAGAAATATACAACCTACCAAGATTGAATCAAAAAGAAATAAAAAATCTGAACAGATAAAAATAAAAAATCTGACAAATAGCATGTAAAGTGATTGAATAAATAATTTAATCTCCCATCAAAGAAAAGCCCAGGACCTGATGGCTTCACAGAATTCTACCAAATACCAATCCTTTGGGAAAAAACTGAGGAAGAAGAAATGTCTTCAAATTCATTTTATAAGGTCAGTATTAGACTGATATCAAAGTGAGACAAGAACACTATAAGAATAAAAAATTACAGGCCAATATGTCTGACAAACGTAGGTGTAAAAATACTCAAGGAAGGAAAAATACTAGCAAAAAATACTAGCAAACCCAACAAAATACTAGCAAACTGAATTCGACAGCACATTAAAAGAATCATTCACTGTAATCAAGTGAGATTTATCCCTGGGAAGCAAGGATGGTTGAACATATGCAAATCAATAAATGTGATACACCATATTAACAGAATGAAGAACAAAAACCGTATGATCATCTCGATAGATGCAGAAAAAGCATTTGACAAAATTCAACATCCTTTCATGTTAAAAACTCTCAACAAATTAGGCATAGAAGGAATGTACCTCAAAACAATAAAGGCCATATACAAAAAACTCACAATTGACATTATACTCAGTGAAAAGTTGAAAGTTCTTTCTCTAAGATTAGAAACAAGACAAGGATGATCACTCACTCTGACTACTTCTATTCAACATAGTACTGGAAATTCTAGCCTGAGGAATTAGACAAGAAAAAAAAAAAGGGGGTATCCAAGATCTTGAGTAGCCAAAGCAATTTTGTTCAAAATGGACAAAGCTGGAGGCATCACAAGAAGCAAGAAAACAAGTAACCCAATCACAATATTGGCAAAGGACCTAATAGACTCTTCTCAAAAGAAGACACATAAATGGCCAACAGATATATGAAAAAATGTTCACTGTGATTAATCATCAGGGAAAGGCAAATTAAAACCACAATGAAATATCATCTCATGCCTGTCAGAATGGCTATTAAAAAAAAGACAAAAGATAACAAGTATTGACAAGTGTGTGGAGAAAAAAATGAACCCTTGTGAAGTGTTGGTAGGAATGTAAATTAATATAGCCATTATGAAAAACAGTATGGAAGTTCCTCAGAAAACTAAAAATAGAATTACCATGGGAACTATAGCAATCCCACTTCTGGGTGTATATCCAAAGGAATTAAAATCAGTATGCTGTAGAAATATTTCTCTGTACTCCCATGTTCATTGCAGCATTATTCACAATAGCTAAGATACAGAAGTACCCTTGGTGTCCATCATCAGATGAATGGACAAAGAAATTGTGGTATATATATCCAATGGAAGAATATTTAGGTATAAAAAAAGGGAGAAATCCTGTCATTTGCAACAATATGGATGAACCTTGACGGCATTAATACTAAGTGAAATAGACCAGGCACAGAAAGATAAATACCTCATGATCTCACTTATATGTGGAATCTAAAAAAAGTTGAACTCAAAGAAGTGGAGAATACAATGGTGGTTGCCAGAGACCAGGGAGGGAGATTGTTTTAATCCATTTAGTGTTGCTATGAAGGAGTACTTGAGGCTGGTTAATTCATAAAGAAAAGAGGTTTATTTGGCTCACAGTTCTACAGGCTAAAAAGTATGTCACCAGCATCTGCTTCTGGTCAGGGCTTCAGGCTGCTTCTACTCATGGCATAAGGGTATTTGGTATGTGTAGAAATCACATGGTGAGACAGGAAGCAAGGAGGGGGAGGTGCCAGGTTCTTTTTAACAACCAGCTCTTATGGGAACTAATAGGGAGAACTCACCCCCTCAGCCCCCCCAGGGAGGGCATTAATCTATTCAGGAGGAAATCTAACCCAAGGACTCAAACACCTCCCATTAGGTCCCACCTCCAACATCGGGGATCAAATTTCAACATGAAATTTGGAGGGGGCAAACATCCAAACTATAGCAGAGGAGCAGAGGTAGGTGGGGCAAGGGGAGACGTTGATCAAAGGGAAGAAAGTTCTAGTTAGACAGGAGGAATAAGCTTTAGTGATCTATTGTACAGAATAGTGACTATAATAAATAATAATACATTGTATATTTGAAAATTGCTAAGAGTAGATTTTAAATGTTTTTACCACTAAAAAATGCTAAGTATGTGGGATGATGGATTTCTCACTTAGACTGATTTAATCATTCCACATTGCAAACATATATCAAAACATCACACTTGTCCCATAAATATATATATAATTATTATTTGTCAATTAAAAATAAAATAAAAAAAAGAAGAAAATGTAATGGAAAGGTGACCTCCCACCCATTATTCAAGACCCAAATACCACCTTCTCTGTGAAATTTTATACTAGTGGCCCCACTTGACCACATCCTTGCTTTTCTCACTGTGATTTATATTCTGCTTCTATTATGGCTCCCAGTGAGGACACATAATTATGCATATGTGTTTCTCTCCCCCACCAGGATGTGAGCCTACCAAGAGAAGAGGCCCTTATTTTAGCATAGAAAATACTGAATTCAAGTTGGATATAATGGAATTAAAGAACAAAATTTTATAAAGAGTATAAACATCCAGCCTGTGTCCGAATTGATTTATTTGAGTAGTTCTCAAATGTAAATGGATGTACTCTGATGTCCTGTAAATCTTGTAACAATTTTAGTCGTGATCATATCAGGATTTAAAATCATCATAATCTAATCTAAATCCCTTATATTCTGACTCTGAGATATGTGGAAGACACAGTACCAAGATGCTGGACATAGATTTTTGGAGGTTTAAATACTTTTTGTCTTATTTTTAAGACAATAAAGCCATGACTGAGTCACTGAGCTTCAGTGATAACAATGACTACCTAAGTTATCTTGCAAACTCTTTCCCTTATGATAGTTAAGACATTTTCGAAATTTTACCAGCAAGCACTGAGTTAAGATTAAAATACTGTGTTCGCTGGATCATATCAAAAATCAAACTGCTTTACTTATCTTTCCATAACGTTAGTTATAAAATTAAGTAGATGTGAAACTTTAACATCAAAATGAATAACAAAAATATAACTAAATCTCATACCTCACAGATAATTGCCTCTGGTTAGGTACAGTTAACATGTTAACCCTCTCAGATCACATTTGGGTACCATACCTGTCCTGTGTATGCAAACTCCAGAGCCTGCTTTAAGCCAAGGCTGGTCACACCATGCAAATTCACCTCATCAGCTCCACTTTCCACCATACAAAGACTGAACATTGCCTGAAGCGGGGAAAGAAAGAAAGAGACAGAATTATGGGTCTTAGATGGCAAGGGAGCAAGACAACATCCTAGAGAGACTAAGTAAGAAAAAGTTTTCACCAGTTAAAGATTGTTTTTGACTTTGAAATGCTTCTACAAAGCTTCATCCACACAAGCCACTGCAAATCACTTTGATGTCTAAACAGCTATAGTAACAACACACACAGTACCTCATTCCTTATAGACAGAGTCTCATTTGAGGTGACTATGTTCAGGCTCATTGAATTCATTCTCTTGATTCTTGGTTCTGATACCAAGTAATAGGCAACAATCCTGAACATTCTGGCCAATAGGCTATGGAAAGTGGCATCTTCATCTCCTGACTTCTCTGCCTTTTTTTCTGCCTCATTCCAATAACACATCTTGTTCCTCTCATCTGCCATATATCACACATTCCATTCCAGTCCTTCTCAAAGTGTGGTCCCTGAACCAGCAACATTAGCATCACCTGGAAACTTGAGTAAGTATTGTGTTTCCCCGAAAATAAGACCTACCCATAAAATAAGCCCTAGCAGTATTTCTAAGCATTTGCGCAATATAAGCCCTACCCAGAAAATAAGACCTAGTGATGGGCGTGGCTACGCAGCCTATCTGCACAACCCATGCATTTCCTCGCGGAGTGGTAAAGACGACGAGCAGCCTTTCTCATCTGCCCCATGAGAGCTCTATTGCTCAACATGAGAGATTGGGGCCAATGGTTCTAAATGAAATAGAGTCGCAAGAAATTCAGGATGGAATTCAGGGTTTGGAGAGTTACAATGATGTTCCAGAAGAAGACGACTTAACTATATTTGAATAAATGTAGATTGTTGTACCGTACTTAAAAAAAATAACACATCCCCTGAAAATAAGCCCTAGGGTGTCTTCTTGAGGAAAAATAAATATAAGACCCTGTCTTATTTTCTGGAAAACACGGTATAGATTCTCAGGGCCTCACCACAGACCTACTGAACATGAAACTCAGTGTAGGGCCAGTGATCTGTGTTGTATCAGGCCCTTCAGGTAACTCTGATGCTCACCTGAATTTGAGAACCACTAAGTTATTCAGTGCAAATCAATTTGCCCCAAACCAATTCTTCAAACGGCCAACTTATTGAAAATCAGTTCTCCCACAAATGATCAGTATGTCAAATGAAAAGACATACAAATGGCCAACAGTATATGAAAAAGTGCTCAACATTACTAATCATCAGGGAAAAACAGATCAAAACAACAATGAGGTATCACTTTATACCTGTTAGGATGACTATTATCAAAAAGACGAGAGTTGGTGAGGCTGTAGAGAAAAGGGAATCTTCATTCACTGTTGGTGAGAATGTAAACTGGCATGGCCATGGTGGGAAACAGTACAGTTGTGCCTCAAAAAATTAAAAATAAGCCAGGCATGGTAGACTGCACCTATAATCCCAGATACTCGGGAGGCTGAGGTGGGAGAATTGCTTGAGCCCAGGAGTTCAATACTAGCCTGGGCAACAATGTGACATCCCATCTAAAGAAAAAATTAAAAACAGAACTACCTTATGACCCAGCAATGTCACTTTTGGGTATGTATGCAAAGGAAATGAAATCGGTATCTCAAAGAGTTATCCGCACTCCCATATTCACTGCAGCATTATTCATGATAGTCAAGATATGGAAACAACCTAAATGTCCGCTCATGGATGAATGGATTTAAAAAATCTGAGATACACACATACACAGTTGAATATTATTCGGCCTTAAAAAGGAAAGAAATCCTGCCATTTGCAACAACACGGATGAACCTGAAGAGCATTATGCTAAGTGAAATAAACCAGACATACAAAGATAAATATTGAATGATCTCACTTCCATAGGCATACCTTGGAGATACTGTGAGTTTGGTTCCAGACCACCATGATAAACTGAATATCACGATAAAGTGAGTCACAGAAATTTGTTGGTTTCCCAGTGCATATAAAAGTTATGTTTACACTATACTATAGTCTATTAGGTGTACATACAAAGTGAACAATACCTGATATATGGCAAACACTTAGTCAAATTTATATTTTGTGATAACAATGAAATGGAATGAAGTTTCTTTTATGTATTCCCTTGTTAAAAGGATTGATATATTAGAAGTACCAGTTTCTGGCTCTTTTTTCTAAATCAAGTATTGTGGCTATAGATAAAAATTTCTAACAGCAAATTGACTTTAGAACTAAATGGATTCTGTTTATGCATTTGTAGAAGATGGCCTGGAAACTCCAACAGAAAAAAGCACAAGTCACAGTAAAAAAAAATAAAAATAAAAATAATTTGTGTAATTCTGAATTTTTTTCTAGATTTCTTACAACTACTTTGAAAAGAACCTGAAAGATTTTTAAATTGTTTTCAATGTCTTTTTATAATATGAGTGGTTACGTTTTTAATATTCCCTACATCAAGTTCTTTTTTCAGATCTTCCAAGTTGCAGCTGTATTTGTGGTGACTAGCTGCTTCCCACCGGCCCACACACAGAGCAGGACCAAAATGGTTCAAACTGCAGAAGAATGATTTGGCTTAATGAAACAGAGAAACTTCCTGAGAGCAAAGGTTAAAAAATCAAAACAGGCTGCCAATAGAGTTTTTAAAATCTACTTTTCTAGGGTCTTTCGAAAGTAATCAGGGTAATAATGGCATAGAACAGGTATTCTCAACCAGAGGCTTGTGAGCCAGTGAACTTGTAGCCTGGCCTTAGTAGAGCTGGGGAGAAAACACAATTCCTTAAATAATGTACATCTGTATTTGCACACATTTCTATAAGCAATAAAGGCACACCAAATTGGTAACTGTTTTATACCAACATAATTAAATAAATTTATTTATAATTGTTATAGGGCATGATTGTAAAGGGAAAGAAGGGACTCAATTTTACCCATTTACATAAGTGTTATTGGGATCATTACAATGAACATGTGAACAAGTGCCTTTTTAAAAGTTTGCTTTATTTAAGTGTTCAGGACTGTGTAGGAAGCTACATCTGACTTGAATCCTGGTTCTATAACCTGGTGATGTGGGCAATTTACCTTGACCCTTTGGCTAATCTGTTAACTTCTATGAGCCTCAGGCCCCTTATCTGTAAAACAGAGATAATGTCAACTTTACAGGGCTGTTTTAAGGTTTAAATACAATTATGCTTAATGTCAAGCATGATACCTGGCACCTAGAAGATGCTCGGTAAGTAGAAAGTGTTGTTACAGGCAGACTGCTCTACTTTCCCATGTCTCCTTTTGATTCCAATTGAAATGAGAGCTGAGAAACAGTCCCCTCCACCCAACTGCTTCTGAATCCATTCCTTTCAAATATTTTCTTAGTAACAATTCCATTCTAAATCCTTACCTCTGGCTGCAGAACTTCACTTTATCTACATACTCCTACATCCCTACTTAACGGAATGATCCCGTCATAAAAGTCATCACCACCACTTCTATAAACACAGAAGTTAACATTTTGACATCACATCATATTGTTTCATAAATTTAATGTTACAAGTTTGATGCTTATCATAATTTTTAAAAACTAGAATTGGTTAAAGATTTATAAAAGGGAAATATTAAATCAAGGTCAGTGTTTTGGGATAATAAATTTACAACGCACTTCAATTAGGAAAAGCCTCATTGGATACCACCAAAATGGTATCCAACCTGGCCATTTGGCACCGTGAAACACCAGCTGCCTAGGCTGCCTGAGCTTGTGAAACAATGTCTGGAGACCTGCTGGAGCCCATAAGGAAGGACAAAGGCTCTTTGGTAGCAAAAGAGGCGATGAGACGAATGGTGCTATTTTTCAGCATCAAACTTCTTGAAAAGGTAAACTGCAGGCTCCATGAAGGTGGGCACTGTATCATTCTTACTCACTGCAGTGCCCCTAGAGCCTAGCATTGCATGCATGCCATAAATACAGGCAAATGAATAAACAAATAAACCTGCTCTTCAGAACTCATCTACAGGTGATGTCCTGCTGCCCTACAGTGTTGTAAACAAAAAGAATTAGTTCTATATAAGAATATTCTGCATGTAAGGCGTTTTAGATACCAAAATATAAAATCATAATTAGAGTTAAACAGCATCTACTGTAAGCACTTGAGAAACACGAGTTCAAAGCAAGACATTTAGAAAAAAAGAACATATGGCAATGTCCTCTATCAAGCCACAACATTCTGCCAAAGCATGGGATAAGGCTCTGCTTAGAAATATGAAAGCATCGCACAGACTTGTGCCTGGTTCACATGGTTTTTCTTTGGGAGAGCCTGGGCCAGGCTGAGATTTACAGTCATCACAGCTTACTCCTGGCTGATAATGTGCTGCCACTACCACAGATATATCTAATTGAAAACCCAGTTTGTGAGAATACAACCCACGTTAAGTGCCTACCACGGAGGGAGGTGTGGATTTATGGTGTGTTATTATCTCTTTATTTCACACAGAAATGACACAAATTGAGTCCTAAAATCACAGTACATGAATTCAGTTTCCTTGGGTCATATTAGTTGCTATATAGTCACAAGATGAGTTACAACCACATTTTAGGTTGCTACATTATGCCACAATACTGACAAAAATTCAACTGTATCTTCAAAGATAAGTAAAATGGCAGATAGACTTTGATAAGCACTCAAAGTTAGTGAAATATGTTCTTTTGACCTGGTAAATTATGTGCAGCTTTGTAATTATATGGGACATGGGCAAAATGTACTATGAATTCCCATTTTATCAAGAATCCAAACAATCTTACAGGTGAAATATCTGAATTGTTGGGAGGCACATTCAACTCTTACCTTTTATGAAAGTTAAAGAGAGTTCAATGAAAGTCAACAGACAGGTTTGAGGAAGTCACTGAAAAGAGCAACTTGCATCAACTGCAGCATGTCCATTATATCTTACATCCTCTATATGCCCAGTGTTACATAATCAGTGATGTTTATAATGGTCATGAGCTATTACAGAGAACTGAACTAACTTCTGAATCAACAAAGATTATATTTTGCTCAATTTAGTGTGAATGGTGATTATCCTTTATTTCATTTTGGTTATACCTCACATACAGAATGGCTAGTAAACCTCAGTTAATGAGAATGTTCAATTAACCACAATAGCCCATTCCCTTCCATTAGGGAAAGAAGGGTCCTGACCACAGTTGAACAGGTCTATTTACATCATTTATCTTGCAAATGCCAAAGTAACCCAATCCATTTAGCAAGCTTAATGGTCTGAAAGAATAGGGATGTTTGGTTGGTGGGGGGTTTATACCCTTTATATTTACAGCTCTTTAAATTTTTCCTCAAACGGTATAGTATTATAATACTCTCAGAGAATAAAATATTACAAGACAAACTAAAACAGCAAAATTACATTACCATAAATATAATTAGGCAGCAAAAATTAATATCTCTAAAACACCCATTTTCCTTCACCTTTACCACATGAAGATCCACCTTATATGCTAAAAACTGTGCTACATATTGTTTTTTTCCAACATCTTCAAATATGTAGCTTGTTTATTCAAAGGACCTAGCTGCATTTCACAGCTTTGCGCTTGGCACAGTTGCTTCCTAAATTAACTACATGGTGATAATGAGCCCTTCAAAACAAGCATCATTACAAACCCATCATTACAAGTATCATGGATTTATCCCATGTCTCTTTAGAATTCTCCTCCTAGATGTGGCCACGTTTCAATGACCTGGGTCTTCTGAGAGAGAAAAGAATGGAATGGAAAAGGGAAACAAATCAAGTTGTTTTTTTCTTAGCTAAAGTTATGGTAAATGGGAAGTCCAGAAACTGCTGCTCAACAAGAAGTCAGATAACCCACAAAAAATATTCATTCTTGCCAGTTGATACTTCTGGAAAATAACATCCATGATTTGACTTTAGCCTCAGGTCACCCTCTCCGATGCCTTGGCTTTTCCTTATTCCTCTGGAGCTTCTGTTACCTTTTTGTTGTATCACCCGAATATGGGATTGCAATACTTAACTATCCACCATATAAAGAAGTTCCTTATTTTATCTGTCACAAATTTGCCTCTTTTGGATGTTATGGGATGGTGCTTGTACTCTTTCTTATTGGCTTCCTTATCAAATACATCTGGATAAACCATTGCTGAATTAAAGAATCCTTCCCGTGTAAAGAGATCATTTAGTCTGTCCTCATATGGCAGCCAACACCACAACCCTGCTTTTCACACACTTGTAAGGGCACCCTGACTGAGACATAACCTGGATTTCCTGCATTTTGACCGCTGTCCTAAGAAAGAATTTGGGGTTTGCATGAAGAAGTGACTGAGCAGATGTGATATGGAGTCTGCATGAGTCAGGGAATGTGGGTATGAGAAAAGGAACTTTTTTTTAAGAGAACAGGGACACCAGAAAAGGTTGAAAGCCTGGAGAAGAAAAAAAAACATGGAGCAACTGAGGAGGCAGAGAGGGGGACTCTTTACCGAAGAAAATATAATGGGAATTCAGGGTGAATTCTGCAAGACACAGAAGGGGCCAAATCGTAGTTTATCATAGCTGTACTGGGTGTGTGTAAGAATCATGACTAAACTCTAGATTCTCTTCTGTACATGGAATTTTGGAATTTTAAAACTGGAAATTCCTTTGGAAATCACTGGCCCCTCAGTAGTCAAGGTGTGGTCCCTGGACCAGCAGCCAAGGAACTTGTTAGAAATGCAGAATGTCAGATCCCACCCCATACTTACTGGATGGGAAAGGTAAATTTTAACAAGAGCCCCAGGTGAACCACATGCATATAAGTGTATGAGAAGCATGACTCATGGTCAGTCCTCCCTTTTGCAGAACTCTTTGCATATTTAGATATTTGAAGCTATGAGGCATCTAATATTTTGCATGACAGGTGTCCCTTGCTGGAAAAGTATTTAGTAAAACCTTCAGGATTTTGAATCATAATTATCTTCCTAATAACTTTCTCCCCTTGGTCCTAAAAGATGATCAATAAGTTCCCTCTATTTACTGCTTAACAGCCTTTCAGATATCTTGTAACAGTTCTTAAGTCTCCTATTGGAAAGAGTATCTAATCCGAATTCTCTGTGTCATAAAATGCTAGTGCTTGAAGCCAACATTAGAAATTTTGTAGTCAGGACAGAAGGCCTGAGTCCAAATCCCAGCAAGGGAAGACTGAGCCTCAGATTTGGAAGGGTGGGAGTGATTATCATATAGGAAATGGAACCCATTCTACTAAGTGAAGTATCTCAAGAATGGAAAAACAAGCACCACATGTACTCATCAGCAAATTGGTGATTAACGGATCAACACCTAAGTGGACATATAGGAATAACATTTATCGGGTGTCGGGCAGGTGGGAGGGGGGAGGAGGGGATGGGTATATGCAAACATAATGAGTGAGATGTGCAACGTTTGGGGGATGGTCACACTTGAGGCTCTGACTCGAGGGGGGGGCATGGGCAATATACATAACCTTAGCATTTGTACCCCCATAATATGCTGAAATAAAAACAGGGAAAAAAAAAGAAAGTTATAAAAAGAAAGACCAATCGTTTCAAGGTCATGGTCTTTGAAAGAGTAAATCATCCTGTGTTCTTGGATGGTGGCAGTGGTAAGAGCCTTCACACTACCTCCCTTTTCCCCAATTACTTTGGTTGATTTTCTGTGGTCCATTTCCTTCTTATCATATTTTCCTTCAGAGGAATTTCATGTGGCCACCTCAGAGCTGCTTTTGATACAAATCACTCAGAATATTCCTATGGAATTTCAAAGTAGAAGCTTTTAGTGAGTTTCAACCTGCTATAGTGACAAGAAAGTTTCCTGTCTGCCCCATCTGGTAGTGGTAATGGCTTCCGGGTGCCCTGTTGAGGGCTGTAAGGCCCCATCCAGCCCGCATGGGGACAGTCAGGGTCTAGTCATACTGTCATTGGTATAAACAGGAACTAAGAGCACACGAGCACTAAAACACACTGTTTCTGTCCTGGAGTTCATGATGTGATTCACAAAATCTGTCATCCTCTTTCTATAGATAACTTTTTGGAAGAATGTTGAAGATAATAGTTTAGAATTTCCTCAATTATCTCCTATCATAGTCTCTTGAAACCAAATGTAAGTTAGTGTTCACTCTTAAAATCTTAACCCCAAATTTCAACAGTCCCTCTTTTATTTTTAATATCCTCTCTTAACTTTTTCTCCAACATTCTAACATAAAATAAAGTATATAAGACTGTTAATATAGATGCCTAGTCCAGTTGTGGAATCTCTCTTCAATCTTTCATTTTATTCGTGGCTTTGGTTTGATGGCTGCGAGTCAGGCAACACACACTGGAGCTGGTCTCCCATTCTCAGGAGCACCCACATATGAGGAAGGCAAGAGCTCGGCTAACAGAACGTTTCCTTTACCTCCATTAGTTGCTAAGCAACCATTTCACTGGACTTTCCTCATCTAAGGCAGAACAGGCCAGCTTAACAAATATGAAGTGCTCAAATTCTCAAATGCACTTTTTCTGCAAACACATTTGCTGCTTTGCCCATGCAGGCTAAGGCAAAGTCTCTACATCTTATAAAATGAGGGGAAAAAGAGTTCAAGAATAACCCACAAGAGTTCAAATACCTTTTAAAAAAAGTTAATTCGATGATGGAATTCTTTTATTCCTATGAAAATTTATATATATAATTTATTTCTCAAAATTTATATAAAATATTTTATATATATATATCACCCATCTTGATTTTCATTTTTATTTGGTATGATGAGCTCTGTTCAGTAATTAGGAAAAATAAATAGCTTTTTCTTCTATGGCCTCCCTATAGCTGTAGTTTGGTCATAACAATGACAATAGCAACTCACTTTTACCCAGTTTTATCATGCACAAGGCCCTGCAACTTGAGTTAAAATTTTATCTTCACAACTCTGTGAAGTAAAGCATTACTATTACTTCATTTTAAACACGAGGAACTGAGAACAAGTGAAGTTAAGCAACTGGTCCAAGGTGATAAAGCTGGTAGGCAGGAAGAGTCAGGACTTGAACCCATCCACTTCACCACTATTTTTCAGAGCCTACCCTTGTGCCTCCCTCTCAAGTTCCATAGACTGTTAGATAAACTGGGAAACCAGTAGGCACTTCAATTAAAAAAAAAACACACAGACATCAGACTATTTAGACTTACAGACATCCTCTCCTGTACTTCTTCCAACCAAAGTTAAGCTTAGGATGAATATTCATTGCCTACCTAGGAATTGCATTACTTCCTATTACTGGAACCTCACATGAGGTAGACTAATTTCCACAGGACCAGAAAGCATCTAATATATATACTGCTATTACAAAGTGATACAAATGATTTGATACAAAAATCTCTCATCACTTTAGAGCCATCTCTCTCCAAATGAGAATACCGGTAATTCAATCTTTCAGGAATTCAGACATGCAAGCCCAGAATCCAGTCAACATCAGATGGGCTAATTGAAAGCAATTGATTTAACAAGCAGCCGGATCAACCCAGTGTGGACAATTCATTCTCAATCAGTTTTTTACAAAGATGGTAAACAGAATCAATCGTGGCATATCTACAGATATCAATAATTCTTTATACTAATTCATTAGGTTCACACGATCAGCTGTCATGCTTCTCTTTGACAAAACATCTGCCTTCTCTCAATACTCAATTTTAAATGTTTAAAACTTTCATCAGCCTTATTGTCCTTTAAGCATGTGTTCTTCTTTCAGCGGAAAGTGAGGATGACTGTATACCTGAGATCAAATAAGCATGAGTGAAATTTTTATTTTAAATAAAACAGCATAGAAGTTATAATTTTAAAAGCATAAAAAAGATATGGCAAAAAAATGAAATAATCTTTCAACACACAAAGCAAATACACATAAAGGGCTTAGCACAATAAGTGGCACACTGTAAATGATAAAAAAAAGTTAGTTGTTATTACTTTATAAATTATATTTTTTGCTTCTGAATACTTACATTCAGTAGAAGTGAATCAGTTTAAATAAAGGAATAAAATGCAGACCAAAGTTCACCATTCTACATTTACTATAATGAACACACTGAATTATATGCACAATAATGAAAATTATACTCATCTGACTCTGAAATATTAATGAGTTCACTGGCATTCATTCAAATAATTTAGAAAAGGAATATGATAATGGATTACAGCTTCCTATTTAAAAAGGAAATAACATTTGACCAGTATCACTATTAACTGGTACTTTTCCTTGATTTGATGTAAGGAATTTTATGTTTAATCAATGTGCTCAGTTTCAAAAGGAAATTATGTATCCATTTTAACTTTAAAAAACAAAATCCCACACACTTCTTGGCACTCACAAAGTTCTGTCCTACAGTACATCCGAAGTCAGCCTTTTCCAGTTCTTCCACCATGTGCAGCTTCTATAACAGCAGATGTGTAGCTGTTCATTGTCAGCCAGGCAATTAATGCTTATCGAATGTCCACCGGGTGTGAGGCTCTATAACAGGCTGCCTATAAAATGTCAGATTGACTGCTTAATTTGGCTTTGCTGAATGTCAAGGCCATTATTAATGGTGCTATTTTTTCTTGCTAAATTTAAAAGCTATTTCTTGAGGCCTCTTCTTGGTAGATACTAAATGATTACTCATCAGATACAAGTTGCATAATGCCAACTTCTACTCAGACAAGAGTCTAACATGAGTTAGGTAAGTAACTGAGGACACTTTCAACTCTGGATGATTTTTTGTCAATTTCTACAGCTCCTTGGAACTATATTTTTTCATAGATATATTTTTTTAAGTCACAATTGCCTCAAGAAAATATAAGAAAAGCCTATTGCAGCATTTTAGGCTCCTCTTCGGGACCAGATTCTGGTATTTCTAAGAGACTTACAAGTTGAAGGGAAGAGATTACAAGCTACCACATTAAGTCCCCAACTGATCAGCCCAAGACTCTAAAACTTATAAGTAGCCAGGTGGCCAGATTTCCCTGGCCCCGAAATCCCTAGTGGCTTCAGGTGATACAGTCCACATAAAAATAGGCCCACTGGATCTGAGAAAACAGCAAATTGCCTGCAGGGTCACAAGTCTTCAGGACTCAGCACTTAAATCCCCTTTCCAGCAGTATATATCCACTAAGAATCCAAGAAGTTCTATGCTGAGGAATGGGTACAATCACAACTCTCCTGGATTTCAAATCAGCCGCAGCATCAGCAATGCCATATTCTCATGTGTAGAAAGAAAACAGAGACAGTGCCAATGTCCATGAGCCATCCTTCTGTTTCCCACCCCCACAGCAGCTATTATACAAAAAAAAGTATGTATAAAAACAAAACAAAAAAATTATTTAGTTTTAAAGAAAATCACTTTTACTTGTGAAAGGTGAAAGACACAGGTTGCACTGATCAGTTGTATATTTACAATTGTATCTAGGGATCCAGGGATCTTGTCACTGCTGGATAAATATGGTCCAAAATTACACAGAGGAAAATCTCTTTGGCTGACCAGGCCCAAGCCTTCACACTTTTTTTTGTTTGTTTGTTTGTTGTCTGTTTTTTTTAAAAGCTAAATGGTGCCCTTTTTGTCTTTACTACTTTTTAATTTCACAAGTAATACATGAATATAGTCTTCTTTAAAAATTAGGTGATCATAGACAAAATTAAAGTCCTACTTTCTGAAAAGGTAAGGCAGTATTTGAGCAAAGACCTGGAGAGGCCAAGCCAGGAAGCCATGTAGGTATCTAGGAGAAGAGCAATCCAGGCAGAGGAAACAGTTGTGCAGAGGTCCCCAGACATGCCAGCAAGAAAGGCAGTGTGACTGGAGTGAAGGAAGGGCAGGAGCCCTGATGATGTAGAATCATGTAGGCCAAAAGACACTAGTTTTACTCTGAAAGTAGAAACCATCATAGGGTTTTGAGCAGAAAGGACAATCCAACCACTGTTTTCAACAGGATGACTGGGGCTGCAGTATTGACACAGACTCCCAGGATCAAGGATTGAAGTAGGAATACAAAGTAGGAAGATACTGTAAAACTACAGGCAAAACATGCTGGTGGCTTGCACAAGGGTAGTAGCAATAGAAGTGGTTGGAGTTTGGAGCCATGGGATCTGTCAGCAGTTTGGATGCAAGAGAAAGGAGTCAAGAACACAGATATTTGGGACCTGCATTAACTACAGTTAACTGCATTAACTGAAATGGAGAAAACTGTGCAACAAGTAGTTTTGTGAGAGGAAATTGGGAGTCTGACTTTGGACATTAGATTTGTGATGCTCTGAAACATACAAGTAGAGATGATGAGCAGGCTGCTGGATAAACAAGTTCTGGATTTTAGGGGAGGTTCAATCTGAAAATATAAATTTATGAGTCATCATCTCTGATGGTTAATGCTTATGTGTCAACTTGACCGGGCCACGGGGTACCCAGATATTTGGTCAAGCAGTCTGAGTGTGTCTGTGACGGTCTTTCTGGATGAGATTAACATTTTAATCAGTAGAGGGAGTAAAGCAGATTGTCCTTCCTAATATGGATGGGCCTCCACCAGTCAGTTAAAGGCCTGAATGGAACAAAAAGTGTGAATAACAGGGATTCCCTTTACCTGCCTGCCTTCATTCTGAGACATTAGTTTTTCCTGCCTTTGGACTTGAACTGCAACATTAGCTCTTCCTGGGTCTCAAGCCTGCCAGTTTTCCAACGGAAACTACACCATCAGCTCTCTGAATCTCAGGGCTTCAGACTGGGATTAAAACTATACCGTTGGCTCTCCAGGGTGTCCAGCTTGCCAACTGCAGACCTTGGGACTTGTCAACCTCCACAATTGTGTGAGCCAATGCCTTACAATAAATCTAGTTCTCTCTATAGAAACATCCT
>VBSM01000361.1:50865030-50888198 GCA_008086735.1 Cheirogaleus medius | reverse complement strand
GTTTGAGGTTGCTGTCAGCTAGGCTGATGCCACGGCACTCTAGCCTGGGCAACAAAGTGGGACTCTGTCTCAAAAAAAATAATAAAAAGCTGTCTGTTCCTCAAACAGATATGTTCTGTTTTCACAACTTAATTGTTCAATGTTAAGGGGGAAAAAATGATCCTTCACTGGAAGGTCACCTTTTCTGAAAACAATAAAACAATTATGAGACAGCTGTGAGGTATCCACAATATATTTTCTTTCACTTAAAAAAATTTAACAAATAGATTTTTTTTCTTAGAACAGTTTTAGGTTCACAGCAAATCTATGCAGAAAGTACAGAGAGTTGCCCATAGTTCCTTCCCCCTCCTCAAGCACAGCCTCCTCCATGTCAACATGCCCCAGCAGGATGGCAAATCGATGAAGTTACATTAATGCATCATTTTCAACCAAAGTCCATAGCTTACATTAGGGTTCACTCCTGGTGTTGTACATTCTATGGGTTTTGACAAATGTATAATGACACATATCCGCCTTTACAGTATCATACAGAAGAGTTTCACTGCCTTAAAAATCCCCTGGGCTCCATCCATCATCCTTCTCCCCTACCCCTGGCAACCACTGATCTTTTACTGTCTCCATAGTTTTGCCTTTTCCAGAATGTCATAGCATTGGCATCACACTGTATGTAGCCTTTCAGACTGGTTTCTTTCTCTCAGTGATATGAATTCAAGTTTCCCCCATGTCTTTTCATGGCTTGATAGCTCATTTCTTTTTATTACTAATATTCCATTGTCTTGATGTATTACAAGTTACCTATTCACCTACTGAAGGACACCTTGGTTGCTCCATGCTTTGGCAATTGTGTGCAATATTTTTTAGAGAATGTTTTCAAGTAATTAGAATGGATGTCATATATCCAAAAATAATAGTGACAGGAATTATTAGAAACAAAAAATTTTCAAAAATTTCATTTGATGTCTGGGACGTGGCAAAAGTATTTCCAATAGATATTATAATCATAATTATATTACCTAACAATAAAGCTATAGATTATATCTACAAATAGAATCATGTACCTAACTATATTGCATATTATTTGTACCAGTGCTCCTCAAAGAAGGCTGTCTGTGAACTGCTACTTAAGCATGCAGGACAAGACCAGAAACCCTTACCAGAATACAAATGAACTCACTACATACTTCCTTGAGAAACATTTCCTGCAAAAAAATTTTGCCATTTGAACTAATATACTGTGTCATGATATAGCTGATATACATTCTGTAGCTTATCAGTGTGGAGAGTTAAGCATTTTGCAGACTGGCACTGGTACATGGACCATACTTTGAGTAGTTTTATATATCACCCCCTAGAGTTAGGTTTCCTTTCCCAACACTTTTAGAAACCCCCTTGCTGAATTTTTCTGAATCCTCTTTGATCTTCAATAGAATATATCAATCTCTTCAAACACTTTCCTTTTCTGGATTTGATTAAAATGTACATGCTGATTATGTTCATACATCTTTGACTCTTCCTTCTTTGTGCCTTTGGCCATCTTCTCGTTCTTCTTCTGCCATCTGAGTAAATGCATCCTTTAGGTTCTGACTGCAGACATTTTTTTCCCTGCTCTTCCTTTTCCCTCTTTTTATACAATCTCATGTGTTCCTGAGGTTTCAACCATCATCTCTGTACAGAAGCTCTAGTGGTAATGCTTTTGTGACCCTTGCAGCATCCAGCACAATATTTTTTGCATGAGTAGATGCTCAGTATATGTCCATGGGATTGAGACAGTTGTGAATTACGCGCACCATTTGGCACTATTATCCACCATGCAGCTTATTTGTTCTTACCACATTAAGAAATGTAAGAAAGAAGCACATTTATTCATGAAGTAAGCAGTAGCTACTGTATTAAAATATTAAATATTAAATACCAACTAAAATCTAAAAAAATTAAAATGTGGATGCTTGAAAAAATATTTAAGATATAAAATATTAGAGGTAAATTATTTCACAGCTGCATAGAGTATAATAAATTTATCATCAGAAAGAAAATATAGCAGTGATAAAATCGTCCTAATTACATGAATTTTTACCTTTTTCTATGGTCGGGAATTGTTTATTACAAAATTCTACCAAATGTGGTGAAAAGAGATGACAATCTGCAAATAGATTATTTCCTTGATGTTTTTGCTATCAAAACTCAAATAAAAAAGGAAATAAACTTTTTTAAAGCAGCATATAACTGAATCACTTTCTCATAGCCTTGTTAATCTGCCCATGAGAAGCTTCCTTAAGTTTTTTTTTTTTTCTTCCTCTTAGGGTCTTCATAATATCTTCAAAGCTGAATAAAACCTCATTCTGTAGCCATACTCTTCAATTCCTAATAGACACTGTTTTTAATGATTTCTACAAATAGGCTTTATAAAAATTGAATGTTAATTTAATCATGTTCAATCATGAGTTTACCATATAATACATAATTCAAATATACTGTAAGAATGATACTCTGGTTCCTCTGTGATCAATATGTGAAACACAGAAGTCAGAGAAAGGAAAGACAACAGTGTGCAAATATGTCAGAATTAGCAATGCTGTTGTTTTCTGCATAAACACCGATAATCACAGAGTCCGTAGTGTTTGTTTGGCCTTAAGCAAAGTAATTAATCACAGGACAGGCCAGTGTAAAATTGACTATGGAAAATATTGAACATCATGAGATTTAATTTTAGTGACATTCATGCACCAATTAAATAACTGCAGAACAATGCTTTGCTATTTAGGACAGTAGTAGATATTTATATGCTCACAGTAATCATCAAAAAGCTAAACCAAAAATAATCATTCTATGTATTGAGGGACTTTGAGTTATTTTACTATTTTTTTCATGTGTTTTTATTTCTGAAAAGGAGATTAGATGTATATTATTCCCAGCTAAAATTTAATTTTTGAGGACCGTTTTAATCGGACTGTGACAATATTACTGCAGCTCAAGTGAGCGGATCCTGATTACAGCATCAAGCCCAGCAACTGCTCAGAATGTGCCCAGAAGAAAGCTACAGCATAGATGACTGAACGAAAGACAAAAACCGACTACTAAAACTCTTGAATATTCATATGGCATTTGATGGTTTACAAAGTACATTTATCTTATTAATTTTATTTTTTAAGCAAAAAGATAATTTACTGGAAGCAACCTCGAGGGAGGTTGAGAAGCAGGCTAGGAAAAGGCAGGAGCTGCAGTCTTGGGGGCTGGAAGCAAAATAACTGTCAATGCTACGCTGCCTGCCGCTTATCCTTTATGTAATAAACACCATGTGTCTCTCCACGTGCTTTCTGAGAATTAGAAATGTTAATGAAGAGTCTAGAAAACAATCAAATAGGAGACAGCATAACCTAACAATGATTTGATATATCCGTTTTAAAGTCAGCAGTGCTATTCCCTTCAAATCTTTACAGGAGACTTTTTCAGGAAATAAGACAAATGAATATGTTAAACAGATAGCATATATATGAGTGTTTTTTGGGGGAAAATTCTGCAGAGGGGATTGGTGAGGGCCCACCCACATGACACAGCAAAAACCTGTGCCAATCAGATAGCAACAGGGAGAATGAAGACAGAAGGTCTGTGGCGGTCTAGCCACTGTTGTGGGCTTTAAGGATGCAAAGATCAGAACAGCAAAAGAGACACTGGCCCAACCCCTCAAGAGGACTTACAAAACATCTTCACACACACAGCCTTCCTCATACCTGCCCTTGATGGCACAGCTTCCTTAAAAATGCCTCGTGCCTGCTCTTTCCCCAACCCCTCCAGGCCTGAGGCCTGTGGTTGGCATGAACATCCCCTTGCTCCCATGACCCCGACCCTCAAGCCAGGAGCCACAATCTATTAGGTCTTCCCTCTCCCTTGCCATGCATCACAACTCCTGCTGACTCTAGCTGCTGTATGTGTCCTGGCCCTCCTACCTCCCCAACCCACTCCTCAAACATACCTCTTCTCTCCAGCCACCTGCCCCTTGCCAAGCTCAGGCCGTCATCAGCTCTTACATAACTGCTCTTCATGCCCCTAGTGTGAATTTTTAAATTTGGGCCTCCTTTTCTTTATTTTTAAAATAGAGATGATAATACTATCCATCCACAGGTTTCTTTAGAGGATTAAATGAGTCAGTACACATAAAACATTTAGAATAAGTGCCTGGAGCACAGTAAATTCGCAGTAGTAATAATGGCAATTATTATTATTGTTTGTAATGAGAATGCTGAAGAGGGAGCAAGGGATTAAAAACAAGGCTTGAGCCCAAAACACCACCTCAAACCCCACATACCAATTATACTATATTGCAGTTATTTGTATATTAGTCTTTAACTCCTACCAGACTATGAATTCACTGTCTAGAAAATAGATACGTAACAAATGCTGACTGAATTTTTAAAAATTTTCTAATTATATACTCATTTAATAGCTTTTTATGCCATTTCAATCAAATAGTGACTAGAGAATATATGATTATAAAAATACACAGCACACAGATTTTTATTTTTATCATGGGCTTTAGGCACTTCTTTCAAATCTAAAAATTACATAGGCAGAAGCACACTCAGGCTCTAACGGAAAAAGATGCTCAAATATTTAATTTTCCGAAATGTCATATTTGAATCACTTTACCAACACATATAAGAAGCTATGTTAGACAGTCAAGACATCTGCTTCCCTGGGCAGAAAGTGTAGGCGTTCACAGAGATTTAAGCTGGAGAAAGCAAATGCTAAACAACAGCTTCCAGACTCTATAGGATGGTCTATAACCCAAGGCTGCCTACTCTGGGGCCCTGCAACTTATGTGTCCCCACAGTCAGAGGGGCTTCTAAGGGAAGAGAGATGAGAGGCTGACTTGTCCCCACCTCTTACACTTACATTCTAGCCCACAAGGCACCTAATTTCTCCTGCTAGGTCCGGTTCAATACTTCCTCATTCAATTGTGTTCAATAGTACTTTGATGGACTTGCTAATGCTTGGCTAGTCACTGTCCCTTTCAGATATTACTGGTAAAGGTGCTGCAACACATGGTATATAATCTTTAATTCCTTGAGGGTGATCAGCTGGAAGTTTTCAGAAAAGAGGGACCCTGCCTATGAACATAGGGAGGTGGCAGAGGATGGTCAGGATAAGGCTTCGTGAGGGACATCTTGTTTGTTGGTTATGATAAATCCTGGAAGATGGACAGGGTGGACTGAGAGGAGAATAGGAGGTAAGAGGTAGGAAGAATGGTCATTAGCAAAGCTGAGAAGTGCAAAGGCCTTGAGGTGGAACAGAGTATGTTTAGAGAACAGTGTGGCTGCAACATCAGATGGGGAAACAAAGGGGAGAATGAATGAAGATGAGATGGTGTGAAGGCCACTCAGGGGGTCTGGCAGGCAGCAGGGCACTCTGGAATACCCGAGCAGGATGTGAAACTCAGTCATGCAATCATCTATACCATGGTTTGGAAAGGGAGAGCCAAAGGAGGAGAAAAGTTATTAATAGATGGCTCCTAGAATGTTATAAGCAAGAGAGAGAGAGAGAGAGAGGTATCAGATTTAAAAAATGAAAAGATGGGAAAGGATGAAACCAACAAGTTATTCTGACCCATCAAAAGATGGTGATCCTGCAACCAGCTGACCCTAAAGATGAACTGACCTTTCTTTACACCAACACCCAAGCAGAGCAGGACCAAAAATCCCAAGTTAGTCCAAGGAATGAAACAGCAACATTACTGAAAGTCTACTGTGTGTCAGATACTGCACTTAGGGTATATACCTTCTCTCATTTAAATCTCTATGCCAACCCATCCTGAGGGCTGTGCTTATGGTCATCAATTTACAGACGGAAAAACACAGACTCACGGAAGTAGGATGACTTGCCCACACTCATAGAATAGACAGTGAGGAGGGTGGATAACCCGACAAATGTTCATTAAAATAGCATCTACTACTTGCTAGGCACTGTGGGAAACAATGGTAAACAGATAGATACAGTCCTTGGTGCTAAATTCAAACTCAGATCTGACTCCCAAGCTCATCCCTTTCTTCCTTCCTCCACTACTTTGCACTTTTATAAAAGAAGTCCCTGGTCTGACTCAGTTATAGGATTTGACTAATACCATGCCACCTCCATACTACTGAAATTAAGCCTAAAATTTTTATTTAAAAAAAAAACATTATTATTTGGCAGAAGAATGTGTTTTTACACTTTCTTTTAAAATGGTGAGGATCATAGGAAGTCATAGTACTTTGTACTCAACCACTCATTCATTATTCATATTTTAAGCAAGAAAAACTGGTATGAACTCTCAGGTCAATATAAAGGAATAGTTTACATCAAAGCTTGGGCTTTCTCACTCTTGCAGTCCCACCTTCCCTGAATCAGAACAACAATTACTATAGCTTCACAATAAACTGCCAGATCAGAGTACAGAGTAAAATCTAGTTACATCAAAGTACTTAATTAACTTGAACAGATCACACTAGAAGGGAAAAAAAATCCATACATAATTCACACATTTTTCATTTTTAGGATCTTAAAAACTGAAATATACATGGAATTCTACGACAATTAGAAAACATTTCTTCATTCACTTAAGAAATACTTATTAAGCAATTATAAAGCATGAGGCAACATTATAAATGTTGTGAGAGACAAAGCAATTACTAAGACAAGATACTGTTTCCAGGTATCTTGGTGTTTCAGTGTAGTAGAGCACAGGACAAAGAAAACAAACATAATTCTAGTTTAGGGCATGTGGCTGATGGAAGACAATTCTCCAGCAGTCTCTTCCATTTCTGCATATACTGTGAGTGAGACAAGTATCCTTTGTTCTGAACCTTCTTTTTAAGGATGTTTCTGTAATCCTCCAGAGCAAAGGGCAGGTTTGCTTACAATCCTAGGAGATTTAGTGTCCCCTTGCAGAGCAAAGGGTAGGCATGCTTACTGTCCAGTACAATAACTTCTCCCTCCAGAGCAAAGGGCAGACATGTTTACTACCCATTATAAAAGATTCTGGTTCTTTAATCACAATGATCCTCTCTTATAATACAACCCGCTCTGTGTGCAGTAATGCAACTTGGCCTCTTTGTGCCACCCTGTGGGAACCGGGGCTCAGAAAAAGAATGCTGATACTAAGATACTGCTATTGCTGTAATAAACTATCCTTTGTTTTTGACTTAGGAGTCTCATGTCTTCTACCAGCATCTATAATACTGTGGGGTAAGCTAATTAGTTAGCTTGTAAGTAGGATAAAATCAGATGCTTGACAGTTTTTGACAGTGGTAGGCTACAAAAATGGCAATAAATTCTTCCCCTTCCTGTATCCATGCCCTTTAGAATGCCCTCTCACACTGACTCTGGGCTCGGCCATGTGACTTGCTTGGCCCCAGGGCTATTAGCAAACACTATACAAAAAGAAACTTGAAAAGAACCTGTACGTTGAGGCTTGCCCTCCTACCATTCTTAGAATTTAGTTGCCATGTGCAAAAGTCTAGGCTAACTGTTTGTGAGACATGCATGGCTCAGTTTCCCTTATCACCTCAGCCAACAGCATACCAATCACCAGATATGTAAACAAGGCCAACTTAGATCCTCTAGCCTCCAACCAACCCTCCAGTCAATCACTGATGCAAGAGTAAATCCAGCAAAGATCAACTGAGCTGGCAGACTAGAAGAACTATTTGGCTTCTAAGTTTTGGGGTGGTATGTTATGTAGCAAAAACTAATAAACATGCTTGGTACAAGGCAAAAATTACTTCCAGTATAATATCTACATCACAAGCTCCACAGGGCTCAGTCTACATCTGGTTAAATACTGTAACTCCAGCACTTAGCACAGTGCCTAGAAAAGAGTTAAGTGTCAATTATCCCAACTTTGTTTTGGTTTCTCCATCTGAACAATCAGTGTACAAGTCATTGAATTTTCATCTTACAAACAGGTTGTGAGATTCAAGTATCTCTGTATGAATCCAGCAGGGCACATAGCTTAAGTGAAAAACTTGGTACTCAGGGACCCAGATATATGAAAATCAGCTGTTCTACTTAATATATGGCAATCCTTGGACAAGTTATTTAAACATATTAGTTTCCTCCCTTGCAAAATACAAATAATAAAATTTTCTTCACAGGCTTTATGATATAGGCTGTGGTGCCTAACTTCCAGGCCACAAACTGGGCCACACAGAAGGAGGGCAAGGGAGCAAAGCCCCACCTACATCCACAGCTGCTCCCCATCACTTGCATCACCTCCCGAACCCTGCCTCCCATCAGATCAGTGGCATCAGAACCTCATAGGAGCATGAATCCCACTGCAAACTACACATGCACACTCCCCATTAGAATCCAACACCTGATGATCTGAAGGGGAGCTGAGGTAGCAACACCCCTACCCCTCACCCCCACCCCATCCATGGAAAAACCATCTTTCATGAAACTGGTCCCTGGTGTTAACAAGGTTGGGGACCACTGAATAGATATTATAAAGGAGGCACTGTCTGTGCACAACCTACCAGAGTATGAGGGGCATTATGGTGGAAGAGATGAAAAACTAGGAATAGCAGCAAACACTGTTAAATGCCAAGAAGTGAAATGGTTTCTCACACCCACATGCATGCACTCACTCACATTCTCTCTCCTTTCTCTTACACAGATAAACACCTGCACCAAATCAAACCATTTCCCAAAATTAAATTCAAAACGCAATAGGCAGAGACCTCAGTGGAGAGATGCTAGCACCAAGACTACCTCATGGTCTACAAAAAGACAAAACTCCTTATATAATGTGCACACAATCCAAAGTGGTTTGTTGATTCAAAAACCCCTCTGAATAATATAACCTTTCTGGAAGATTAATACCTGACAATGTGAGGGTGTGTAAAATATATCATTATATTAATGGAACTAAAAGATTACAGATATTCTGCTTCATTTCTGCAGTTTAGAATTAAATCTCTACTTTTTATTTTAGAAACAGACATTTCAAATAATTGCCTCTTTATCCTCTACATTACTCAGTTCTATCACATTTAAAACAATTGTTTTAAAAGGTTTTCTTTTATAATTTGGCATCTTAGAAAATTCTCTGTGACTGCTAGCTGGCAACTGAATGCAGATGATATTATTTCTTAAACATCAAAAACAAAATTATTATTAGAAATATCCAAACCAACCAACAAATTGACCATAGGGCTAAGTTGGTTTCTGTATTATTCTGAGACTTTGGTGAGAGAAATAAAAAAAAAAAAATTACAATTAAATTTATATTTTCATTTATACAGAGATTCATACTGTTACGTTTCAAAAGTATAATCTAGTCACTAGTTAACTGAAATAACATGGAAAAGGAACTTAAATAAGAATTAAAATCATATATATATTTTCAGAAATTATTTCAAAAAATTCTGATTAATACTTGCTCAGCTTTGCTTTCTTATATTCATATATGAGGTAGAACAGCATGCTGGTTAAGAGTCACACACGGATTTCAATTCCAGATCTACCATCTAGGAATTGTGTGACCTCTTATTTAACCTCTGAGTTATTGCAAATTACTTAGCCTCTGAGATTCAGTTTCCTTATGTGGAAAATGGTGATGTTAATAGTATGCATATGTTTGTACAAAGGGTTGTTGCGAGGATTAAATGAGATACACATACAAAGTCCTTTGTCCAACACCTGAATCACAGGAAGTGCCAAATAAGTGGCATTTAGTCAGCTATAACCATACTGTACACTTTCATCTTCATAAAAGCAACGATCTTATTATCACATATCATTAGCTGTTTGGAACCAAACTCCAAAGTTCTACTAAACAAGCCAATGTGTCTTCTTCAGCCACATGTGTCAACCATAAAGGTCCATTAGGCCAATTGCATCTCTGTCCCTGGAGTAAATAATCAGAAAGCATTAAGAACACATATAGAAAATAAAAAGTCAGAAACACTACATGTTTATTAGAGACATTTTTATTTTAACAAATTGTATTACAGATTGTTCTTCTGCTCTTGAATCCAGAAATATCCCTCCCTCAGCCCGCACCCCCATACAGAGCACTATGTTGCCACGTTTCCTTACAGTGGTCAAGTGCCAAAGGCCCCTCGGCTCAGATGCAAGGGGAGGTTCCAGGAAAGGGACATCCACGTGGCCAGCCCAGGCAGCACCTCAACAGGCCCCAGATCGCATTCTGCCCAGGAAAGAACACAGGCCCCCAACATTTACAACTTGGGGGGGGGGGTTACCATCTAATTGTTTTGTGGTTGAAGAACAATTCCAGAAACACTGCCATCCTCTGTTTATTGATACCTTAAGAGAAACAAACACACAAACAAACTACCCTGACTTACCCGGAAATAGTCGCTGCATGCTGCCAGGACTGCCTTGTGAGCATGGAATTTCTGCTCCTCAGCAATCAAAGTGACGTCGCAGAGGATGCCGTCACTCCTCTGCTGATTCAGTGCTGCCAGGACACTATCATTGTGAGATTCAGAGTGGCAAAGCCTCTGGCCTGTCAGCATTTCTTGAATACTGCAAAGGAGAGCAATCAAGTCAACATTCTTCCTTTCACCAGCCCCGCTGCTCTCTCCCTCCCTCAACACCCACTGAGGTGACACGGGCTCATGCACTGGACGAGCAGGACCTTCCCGTGCCCCATCTTCTTTCCACCATTCTCTTGCTCTCCTTTCTCTGGTTCTCTCTTCTCCTCACCCCCATAGAGTCTTGCTCTCTTTTACTACAGCCCCTCTTTCTGAACTTGTGTTTGTGTGTCCATCTGTGTCTGCATATTAGCCCAGGTCTGCGGACCTGTGAGCCTCTCTTTCTGGGCCCAGGTCCCCTCAGTGCATAAACATCTGTGAGTGCGAGACTTTATTTAGATGTGTGTCCGAACACATGTACATGAGTGCATGTGACCCTTCCCGCTCTGTGACCCCGTTCTCTAACTCTCCGAATCCTTCTCCAGCTTTGTACCTTAACACATCTTCTCACAGGACACAGTACTCCATTAATAAATACAAGCAAACTGAGCAAACACTAGTTATGACAAAAAGGGCTGCAAGTGACCATTCCATGTAGAAGACAATTAAACCATAACAGCTTATTATGGGAAACTTGGGAAATTATGCACCACAAGAAGAACCGCAAAAGAAATGCCATTGTAAATGGAAACAAACTTAAAGCTGACAGTAAAATTTATCCATATTGTCAGCCTTCAATGTCTATTTGTGATCATTATACTAGATTTATACATGACTACACAATTCTATTTTATTTTCTATTTTGTGAGATTGCTAAACTTACCCATTATGAAACTTATCCCTTCAATCTCTATCCCAACCTAAAACATTTATTTATCCTTAGGTCCTTTCAAAACTTCTATGTGAAACTCTAGATTGTTCTAAAATAATGCCATAAACACAAAATGTAACTGAATTTATAGACAGCTATGGACAATTCCAGCTTAGATCAAGGAAAATCTCTAAAGTGCTCTAAGATCTCAGAACTGGTATTGGACTAAGATGGCTGATCTGTGCCAGTAATAAGTACTCCCAGGATGAGAAGAAGGGCCATCGAGCCCTATTTCTGGCCAGCAGCCTCTACTCAAAGCTGAGTAAAGATATCACAGGGATGAGCGAGCCTTGTCTCTTCCCCTGATAATCCCTCTCTTTGAGTGTGAAAGAGCTGCCCAGAGAAGCCAGAGATTTGCCACCAGCCTAGTCTGCATGGTTGGTTTATTTGACAGGGCTCTGCCCAGCCTATGGTGCCAGTTGGCTGGTAAATTACAGTTAAACACAAATCACCACCTTAAAATTAACCAAATGCTTCCCGTGAAATGCCAAAGTGTGGTCAGCAGCAAGTTTTATTGGATAGTGTTGACGGGAAGCATCAAAAATGTCAGAACTATGAAAAGAAAAGAAAACTGACAAAAGGTGATGATATAGGAAGTTCTCGTGGGAAGGTGGGAGGATTATTTTCTGTTGAAATGCAGCAGTGAGTTTTCAAATGGTTACTGTCATTGAATATTCATGTAGTGGCTCAAGCTATGGCAGACTTTTAAAATCAGTAATTGAAAACTGCATTCAGAAATATAGTTTTTTGTAAATTCTATGCAAAGCCTAGAATGGAGATTAATTAGCACCACTCAGTTAAGGAAATGAAGAAACAGAATAGTAATAGAAATACTGAAACAGCTAAAGCAAAGCTTTACGATAGTCTTTGAAAAATCTTTCCTAAATGATACCATTTTTATATATTTAACAACCACATACTGTTTATCATGTTCCATGAACTATTCTTAGTGATTTACAATGATTTATTTATTTAGTCTTCATAGCAACCCTATGAGACAGGTACTATTATTACCTCTATTTTACAGATAAGAAAACTGACGGTCTAAGATCAGATTTTTTGAGAACATATCACCAAGAATACAATAATGTAATTACTCCTCCTGTTTACAATAAAAAAAAAAGTAATCTGTAAAGATCTCTTGAGGGGAAAAAAAACACAAAAGTCCCTATTAATTTTATATTTATATTATGTATAATTAATCTAAAAATTGGCCTTTCAGAATAATACACATGAACATAATAACATGAGACAGCAGTAAGAAATGTTTGATGTCATGCTTCAAAAACATTTATCTTCATACTGTGACTAAAAGTCTAAGGATAGAAAATAGACCATAATTATTATAACCTTAGAAAATGTATTTGAAACTTTCGTAACTTCTTTTCTCTCCTTTTATATCACCTTAAATGTTAAATAAATGTATTTTGAAGTTTCATTTGTAGTGGAACAGAATATATTAAAATAATTGCCTTAAAATGTTTCCTTACTCATTTTCCAAATATAGTGCCACAATTCCTCTCCTCATTATTAAGACTGAATTAGTATTTGCATTTTAGATGTCTATTGAGCGTGAATAAATCTTGCCAGGGAAAGAGCAGCTGTAAATTGAAATTTGGCAAAGAATAAAAGGCTCAGCTTTGAAACAATAGTAATGCTGCATGATTTCACAGGATCATTCAGCTGGGCTTGAAATATTCAAGCTTAAAGAAAACAAGACACTAAATATTTAAGACAACACTTGGCACAAGATCCCAAATATTTTGGAACCAATATGTTAGGAATCCTTAAAAGCAGAAACAAATACTCCAACATTTGGCAAGAAATAAAGGCTTATTAATCAACAAATTATTATTGTATTCTGAAAGTAACTTCCCATTCAACTCTCAGATGTAAATCTGCAAAAGACCTCAGCCTTCTAAATGTTAAGGCACATGTGGCCACAGAACACAGATGGAAGGTGACAGGCCCATTTTATGAAGTCAGTAATCATAAACCAGGGAGGAGATGAATCAATGAATATAATGTGCAACATCTAAATTAAGATGGGGAGCAGACACATGCTTGCAAACAGCTCCCTTGGCATCAATAACATATATTGAATTTGCAAACTAGACCTCCCAACTTAGAGCAATACCCTTCCATTATTTAAGAAACAAAGAAAAAGGAAGGAAAACCATACCCTAAAACTTCTAAATTACTGGAAAAAGACATAAAGCAGGAGCCATATTTCTCAAGGGAATACAGATTTGAGTATCATCCTAAAGTTGGGAAAGGTCTTCTGTAGAAGCAACGCTGCCACTTCAAAATTCATAGGTGAATGCAGAGTGTCCTGGCTTTCCCAATGCAACCCCAATACTCTTTTCTCTGAGGGATCCCCTAGAACTGCACTGTCCAGTACAGTGGCCACTAGCTATGTGTGGCCATTGAGCACTCAAAATGTGGCTAGTCCAAATTGAGATGTGCTGTAAGTATAAAATGCACACTGGATGTCAAAGACAATATGAAGAAAAGAATGCAAAATATTTCATTAATGTTTTTGTATTAATTGCATATTTAATTTATAATATCAATATTTGAGGTATATTGAATTAAATAAAATATATTGTTAATATTAATTTTACCTGTTTCTTTTCACCCTTTTTAAAATGTGGCTTCTTGAAATTTTAAATTATATATATGCTTCCTAATTATGGTTCTATTGGACAGTCTACAAGTTCACAGTGTGATATATCACTCTATTTCTTTCCACCTGAACTTTGTAAGGGCTTTAGGCGACCCCCATCAGGCTGCCAATGAGGACTGTGGTTCCTGTATCTAGCAGGGCCCAGACTAGGCCCTGGTGCAACAGCAGAAAGCCCCAGCCTCCATAAGCTGCAGATTGCTTTTTAGTAATGCCAAGGAGCAACCATTTGATCAGCCATATGTCAGTATTAAGTAATGGGGAGATAAATAAATGAGGTCTCAAGAAACAGGACTATTTATGACTTTAAGTCTTTAACTTTCATTCTGGAATTGATCACAAAAACTAATAAATCAAATGCAGAGCATGATATTACACTCTACTCAGAGAGAATCACCGCTTTAGTGAAAATCACTACTTTGAGTTCCTAGAGTTAACATTTTTTGGTCACAGAAATCCCACAGGGTCTCATTTTCATATAATAAATTTTGAATGAGTTCAATCAGTTTTTAAGATGTAAATTCCAAAACAGCTATATTGTTTTAAACATCTGCATTAAAATTTGAAATTTAAAAATTCAAGTCAATTTCTATATCAATGTTTACCTACTACTGAGATATATAAAAGGTATGCAGGTAGTTTTCAAGTAAAACTACCAATAAGGTGTTACATACTTACATATCAAAAACAGTCAAGTAGCATAAAAATCCTCATTTCTTAAATAGACTACTTTACATAAGAAAGAAAAAGACTGGACAAAAAAATCTGATTGTAATAGAATTATGCATGATTATCTCAAATAAGTCTATGTGTAAACTATTGAGTGTCCTAATCACTTCAATTATATAGTCAAAATATTTTTATACAAATTACATTTATTAGTATTTTAAAATTCTATTTAAGTGGGCAGGCAATTAAAACATCTGTAATAAAACTTACTTTTATTTTTATAGAACACTTTATAATTTATAAATACTTTTAAATGAATGCTAACAATAGCAATGGTATAATAATAAGCAAAGAAGATATAATATGCTTAGAGAATGATTAAGAATAATAATGAAGATAATGAATAAAAGATAATGAAGACTATATAGAAAGGAAATTAATTATAAATGAACAGTTTTATTTCCTTCCTTTCCTCATTCATTCACGCAACAAATATTTATTCAGCCTGTGCCGAGTATTGTGCGAGGTACTGGGGATAAAATGCTGAGTAAACCATATGTGGTAGCAGCCCTCATGGAACATTCAGTTTAGCAGGGAAGTTACACATTAATCAAATAATCTGGCCTTCCTGAAGAAGTCATACTTGAGCTGCAGACTGAAGAATGAGACCAAGTTACCCTGGTAAAAAGGGAAGAGAAGGTTTTCCAGGCAGGAGAACAGCAAATGCTATGATCCTGTGGCACGACAGAACACGGCCCTTACACAGTGTCCACGGAATGTTAACGGCCAGAACCCTGAAGACAAAGGAGAGCGTGGTACAGGTGAGCATCAGAGGCCAGAGCCCACCTGTGCAGGACTTCCGGGCCAGGTTATCCTAAGGGCAATGGGAAGTCACAGCAAAGATCACTCAGGATGCAGCACTGACAGCAGTCAAGGAGCCTGGGGCAGACTAGCACAGACCTCGACTGTGGCTGTAGTTAGGTGAGTAATAGACCTGGGCCTTGGACAGGAGCATGGGAACAGAGTTTCAGAGAGGTGAATGAGTGTGAAAGCTATTTAGAGGAAAAATCTACAGGCCTTGGTGATGGACCAGATATGGAGGTGAGTGGGAAGGAGATTTCCAGGAAGACACCTACATTTCTGGCTTATGCAATTTGATAGTCTCAGAATAGGAAACCAGTGGAAGAGGATTAGAATTGCAGAAGAGAAAGATGATGAATCTGGTTTGGGACATGTTAAGTGTGAGTTGTGTTTAAGACACCCAGGCACAGATGTCAAATACGTAGTTTGATTCACGGATCTGGAGCTCAGAAAGAAGTCTTGGCTAGAGAAGTAAATCTGTGACTCATCTGCATAGAGTGGGTTACAGAAGCACAGCTGTGTCTCAAGAACACAGCTGAGGGACGGCCAGCAGCACAGGCTGCTGAGAAGATAAGGAAGATGGGATTCAAAGCACAGAAGCAGGACTGGGCTTGGTTGTGGGAAAGGACTGGTCACTTGAGTAGCAGGGAAAAAGCAGACCAGAAACACATACTAAAACTCAGCATTGTTTGGTTTGTTAAATCTAAAGATATTGTGGAACCAGTCTCCACTAGACAATGTAGGCATGGAACTATGAATAGTTGGGTTCATCTGGATTGGGACTGTCAAATGTAAAAGAGTCACAGAGTTAGTGAATTTAAAAGGAGAGCTTTATTTCTAAGGGAATTGTGTCCTACAGGCAGGAAGTGAGCCTCCCACCAAAACCATAAAGCCACACTTCAAAGGAGAGAAAGAAGTAGGTATATATGTTAGATGGGGCCGCAGGGTATACATATTCAATAGGATGTAAGAGAAGTTCATGAATATTCATGGGGGAAACCCATACACATGAGCATGAGGTTTACATGTAAGTAACATATGGAAACATATGACCCATGTTCTCCTTGGGGTAGTTTTCAACTCGTTGGGAGATTTAACATTTAAATGAATTATAATTAGGTCTTACATATAAAAAGGTAAAATTTAGGGCACAAGTCCATGAACTACACATCCTCAGGAGACAGGCCAAAACTACTCCACAGCTGGCAGTCATCCATCAAGAAAATATTCTTCGTGGTGCAGAAGAGTTGACATTTCAGAACCATAAAAACAGAAGGATGGTACAGGATGGCCAAATAAAGTAAGGAGGGATCTTCTGGCCTTTTATTTTTCTCAAGCCAGCCTCTGATAAAGTCTAGGAATGATCAGTAACACATTGGGGGTGAAAATAAAAACGAGACATGATCACTCTCCCATCCTGCCATGCCAAGCACTTTAAAATTTGGTGCTTTTAGCCAAAAGAGGGTCCATTAGTCTCTTGGAAGGGTTCAGGACTTTTATCTTAGTCCTCAGGATCTTCTCAAGAAGTGATAGAATCTAAGCAAGAGTAAAAGAATCTAAACTGGTTAAGAAGGGAAATGAAGGAAAGAAAGGATTGGTAGGTTGGTAGAAAGTAGCAGGTCCAGTAGATGAGACAATGCAGTAAGGTCAAAGTATAACCATAGTGAGGAGAGGTACATCAGCAAGCTAGAAGGACAGGCAGCCATGGTTAAGAGTGATTTGGCTGATGCAGTGATTTCAGAAATAGAGCAATCACTGGGGATGACAAGGACAAAGTTGTGACCATGGCAACAGGTGGCTGAAAAAGAAAGTCTTTGGAGGTAAGCAGGCTGAGAGTCTCAGGGCCACGAAGTTGGATAGATCTTCCATGCTGACACTGAGGGCCCTGGTAGGTTGTAAGGGGTTTGTGATGGGGAGGAAGATGGCAACCAGGTAAGTGCACAGGGCTCAGTGCAAGAGGGGCAATGAGGCTGACCACAGTAGGAAGAGGAGAGGGTGAGAAAGATGAAGAATGGCACCTTCAGAAGAGGATGTCTTTGTTGTTTTCGTTGCTGTGGCTTTCCTAGACAACCACATTGAGGAGTAATGATCTAGAAGCAAAATTACATCCCAAGATAACTACAATCTCTCTAGGCATACCTGAAATATGTGAGATGTGAAAAAATAATAACACCACTACTTGAGAGGGTTGCAAGAGAAGTGGTCTTCAGGGGACAGCAGGTCTCAGAGTGAAGTAGGACATGAACAGAGCTTTTCAGGAGGAGGGAGATGATACAGCAGAGTGTATGACCATACTGCTACATTCCACATGACACAGTGGTAGAGTCTGAGAGGTCGGAAGGGAGTGCTCTGGGTTGAAGCAGAGCAGGAGAGACCATTATAGAAACGATTCCGCTGTGGAGGACAGATGATGATGGGATGAGAGCTGATTAATAAAAACAAGGATGGCAGACTTAAAGTAAAAAAATCATTTTAAGAATGCACACTAATCTTGGTAGCCAGAAATAAATAACTTGGCTGAGGTGGTGGTGGCAGACAGATACCATGGTCTCCATGTGCTATACTGGCTGGACGCCAGATCAAGAGCAGGGTTTCTCAGCCTTGCTACCACTGACATTCTGGCTAGATTAATTTGCTGTGGGGGGCTGTCCTATGCATTGATAAGATGGTTATCAGGATTCCTGGCCAATTGTACCCCCTACTCCCAGTGACAAGCAAAAATGTTGTCAGACATTGCACGATGTGCACTGGTGGCAAAATCATCCTCCATTGAAAATCACTGATGGAGAGCAACAGACTCACATGGGGAGTACAGAGGCATTACACCTGGTACAGCAATGTCACCATTTCTGAACACATTTCTGGGACTAGTCATCTCTAATAGCTTCAGAGTCATGAAAGGAAGGAAGGTGGTCTCATTATTTAACAGACAGGCCCAATTCTTTAAAAATATATATATTCCCCAAGTTTATCACATCTCTTATTCTTCACTCTGAGATCTTTTGACTGTTCCCTGGAGGATGACTCAAACTTACCTCCAGTGAGAATATTCAAACAAACATCATGCATTTTCTCATTGGCTGCCTCCCACTTTCTGGAATGTGCCAAGTTCCCTCCTGCCTCAGGGCATTTTCCCCTTCAGATTTCAGGTTAGAGAGCACTTCCTCAGGAAGGCATTTCCTTCCCCTCTCTATCCTGTACTTTTCCTTCAGAGCACTTTTCACAATTATATTTGCTTCATTACTGGTGTGATTATTTGTTAATATGTGTTTCCTTCATAGAATACACATTTTAAGAGGGCAGGAACCGTATCTGTTTTATTCATAGCTGGATCCTCCACACCAGAGTGCTTGACTTATTAAATATCCACAAAATACCTGAGAATAAGTACTGTACTCCTCAAAGAGATTACTTTAAAGGGGACAATATTCATATATATGTATGTTGTTTTTTTATTCTTTTTTCTAATTATATATCTTTATAGTAGTATACCTTTTGTTTGAGGGAGGTGAGCATCCTAAATAAGAAAAAGATTTTAAAAAGTAGTATCATATAAAGAATCATGAAACATATGTAGGTTTGACCAGTAACTAGGTCATAGCAGTTAGTCCTTGTGCCACCATAGTAAATTCACAAAAGCTCTGCCTAGTTTGTTTATTCCTTCAAATATGTGTTGAACCCCCTACTCTGTGCTGGGTCCTGGAATGGGCAGCACAACAATGTCCGGGCTCATGACACTAAGCAAGGACACATTATACAGGGTGTACCTGAGGCAGCATTCAGACGGCATTCTCCAGCTGGGTTCCTCAGGGTCTCAGTCTTAGAAGTTTGCAGAGGAATCAGTAAGCATTCCAGCTGAATAAAACAAGAAAAAAGAATACATTGAGCTATATGCAAAAAAAAAACACGCTCTGGTTCTTCATTATGCTAAAGCTTCAGGATCCCAAGGAGGCAGCTTAGAGAGTTTTCCTGTTGACATAGAACATTCTACACAAGGCTCGAGCAATAGTTCTAGATTTTTTCAAGTTTTTTCACATTGTTGAAGCCTCAAAGACTAGGAAGTAAAGTGTGTTCGAGAATCAACAATAGCAACTTCAATTAAAAGTTGAAGTAAAAATTAAAACATCAGATAGCAAAAGGGAAAAATGAAGATGTGATAATACAAAGCTATAAGGGTCTAAACCACAAATACCAGTTGATTTGTCCTTTATAGAGATTTTACTTTCCTTCCAAACATGATTAGTGACATTAAGTTAAAATCAAGTACCTTTTGGTTAAGCAGAAATATGATTTTCTACTCAAAGAGCAGATTTCTGAAAAATTAGATGGAAAAAAATAACACAAAGAGAAGATAAAAATTAGTAAGAAATGAAAAATGGATTCTTACAGGAACTTCAGGATTAGCATAACTGAAATATATAATAGGATGGAGTTGACAGGCTTGAAATTGTTCCTTGGCTATATACTTACTCATTTAGTCCCTGCCCCCACCTTTGCCTTTGTTTTTAATCATCGATATAATTCTCAACAGAAAAATAAACTATTTCAATAGTCTGGGACCTGGTCCATTGACTACACTTTACAAATCTCATTAGGGGGTCTAGCTCCCATTTTCGAATATACCCAAGTGGCAAAATTAATTATAATCTGGATAAGCTAAACAGGCTTCCTTCTGTCTCAATTTTATTTTGAAAAGCAATAACAGGAAGAAAATGCTTATGAAAAGAGTATGTTAAGCTGTGCCTATTTCTGCTGATTTGTATAAAAGAGAAAGCTATGATTTGCAATCTGACTAAAATATAGTATGTGTTAAATTGTATACAAAGCCTCAATTAGTATGATTGCATAAGACTTCATGTAATATATCATATTTGGTTAAATATTCCATTTTATTTAACATTAGGTTGTTTTGAACATTTTTCATAGAATTATATTTTTATTTCTTATTTTCTATTTTTAATTATTAAAATTAGGATGTCTGTACTTTCATTTATATGTAATTTAAGTTTTGATAAACCTAGAAGTGAGTGTCATTTTTAATTGATTCACTATGACTGATCAGCATAGGTGGTCAGAATAATTCAAGGCAGGCTGTTTAATTAGCTAAGAGATTTGCTTAGCAACCTAATCTTGCTACAGTTTCCTTTCAGAATCTGGGTTATAAACCCCAGGCTCTTATAGCCTAACACAGACTCCAACAGAGATGGACACTTGAGCTTTAAAATTGAAGGAATATTTATTATTATAGGGAGATGAAAAATCTTAACCTTTCCAAGAGTCTAATGTTTTCAAAACGCTCCCAATAATCAGGTGCATGGAGAAATAAAACAAAATAATCCAAAATTAAAGGGCACATATAATTTGATATTTTTCATTCTAAACACAATCATTAAAAATCATAAAATAAATGAAATTGCCTTCTATAGACATTTATTGTTTGGAGATTAAGTCACTAAATTAGCTCTTCCCTAAAAGAATCTAATTGCAATCTGCTACATCTTACAAAATTTAGTGAAATGGATACCATTTTAAAGGTGAGTTAATATGAGTTAAGGATGAGTCACCACTGAAAAAGGTTTGATATTATTTATTATTTTACTGCATATTATTTACTATTTGCTTAATATATTTAATGTATTAAAATTAAAACTTGTGGACAAATATATTTGTTTTTATAAAAATTTCCCTTACAGTTAGTATAATGTACAGCATGGCTACTTGTAAGCTCCAGCCAGAAAGACCTCTACTCCATCCTCCCACCTCCTTATACTTTTTCCCATGCCTGAGACATGGATTACTTCCTAACCCAAGGCTCTTAACTCTTCCCATGAGCTCAGGGAGATCCAGGCCAGTTTCCTGCTGTTCCCCTCCTTTGAATCCAGAAATGATTCGGAGCCAGGCCAACCTGGCAGAGCATTATGAAGCAGAGCAATAAGAAGAAAGGCTGAAATTGCCCTCCAGGTATCCAATAGCTCACACACTATTGGAGACAGAATCACATTTATCACAAACCCTGAGGGGAGTGCTATGTGGGGTTGGAAGCATATGGGATGGCTCTTTTTCTGTGAATGGAGAGTGACCACCTTCAAGGTCTCTCAGCTGTGACCATCTACAATTTTCTGAGCCCACTGGCATGACAAAGAGTCTCTTCCTTGACGACCAAACTCTATCAAGCTCCTCTAGGCTCTTTGTTCAAATAGGTGATGTCACTGGGCATATCCTCAAGAGCTTTGTAGGCAAACACTGAATAAATAGATACTATTTTGGAGAAAAGAGAATTTATTAATTTCACCAACTATCACTTAAAGACATAAAATATAATTATAGTTACAAAACAAACATTAAAAATTTTTAAGCATCTCTGGATCAGTTTCTCAGCTCAGCTTAATGAACTTGGAAAGGAAGGAGGGCGTTTTCCTCTGCAGCATAACCACTATAAAAGAACAAGGCAGGAAAGGGTACCAGAATATGTCACCCCAAAATATGCCTCTTTAGCACATGGATTATTTTGAGCTAAAGGCCACTGAAAACCAGCAGATGCAAGAAAAGCTCTAAACATAAAGCACAGTTTTCCTTTTGTAAATAAAATTTAAAACATTTATAAAGGAAATTTCCATTTGTAAAAGGTCTCTTCCTTTCTGCAGCAAGAAGTGGAGGACTCTTAACAACTCTTATCAATGGAAAAGGTACTGACTGCATTCTGCATAACAAACCTTACTCAACAATTCTTATTTGCCATACTTCTCCTGGTCATCACTCCATAGCTCCCTCTGTGATCCAGAAGCCCCAAACCCCTTTTCCTTTGATTAGCCTAAGATGGTACATAAGGCCAAGTTCTAACCATGCCTTTGGGGTACTCATCACTGGATGCTCCCATGTGTATGTGCGATGCACATGTTAATAAACTTCTGTTTGTTTTTCTCTTGTTAATCTGTCTTTCCCAGTCAAATTTATAGGAACCTAGCTGGAGACCCTAAGATGGATAAAGAAAAAAAGATTTTTCCCCTTCCCCTACAGCAAGTACAGTGCTTTCCATTAACAATGTAAAGTTTGGCTGTGATACTTCTCAAAGCATGAAATTATGAGATAGTTAGCATGGGATTCCAGGTCTCCTAGGGATGAAAGTGGGTGCTTTGCCTTGGTGCAATTGTCCCACCTGGGAAGAAGGATAATGGTGGGCCCCAGGTCCCCATCTTGGTCCTGCCCAACCTTGATCCTGCCCTGAGCTACTACCATACCTGAGGGAGGAGGGAATACTCTATGAATCTGCCAATCAGAACTTAGCACACCAACTACAAAAAAAAGCAGAGGACTCTAGTCCACGGGCCAAGCAGCACAGGTACCATAGAATCCAGCAGTGACCTAGAACACCCCACATGCATAGTAAGACCCAGGTAATGCAACTCCCAACTGTCCAAAATGGTTCCATGGTGACCTCTGAACCACGAGGGAGGTGCCAATCCAGGCAGTACGAAACAAGATGCAGATCATAATCAACTCCTTTTTTGCCCTTCCTTTTGCTCTCCCTTTGTTGCAATAATGGGTCTCATTGGAACCTTAATGGAACCCACTCTACTAAGTGAAGTATCTCAAGAATGGAAAAACAAGCACCACA
>VBSM01000361.1:50851443-50864930 GCA_008086735.1 Cheirogaleus medius | reverse complement strand
CTAACAATATTTGTACCCCCACAATATAATGAAATAAAAATAAATAAATAAAAATAAAAAAGGAAAATGGCAGCCTTAGCATAATCCAAGGGTGGAGTTTTCAGCCCTCTGATATCAAAAGGTGTAGCAGAGGACATAAAAACCCTCTCTGTGCATCCTGCATAGACTGGCCAGAACACTTCATGGTCAGTGGTCCCTTATCAGGAAGGAATGCTGGCCACTTGTGCTGATACCGCAAAGAGGGAGGAGCAGCATTACCGGATGATTGGAATCATTGGTGGGACAAGTCTTTCCAAAGGCTGTTCTGTTTAATGCTTAGGGAAGAAAGCCTCATGGTGTTAGCGAGGGAGGGAGCATAATAAGGCCTGTCTGACCTCTCATCCTGTTATGGCCAGGAACTCATTTTTAAGGTTTCTCTAGGGCCCCCTGGGCCAAGAGGGAATCTGTTTGGTCAGTTGGGAAACTTAGGATCTTATTTTTATTTCTTGTTTACTCCTTTTGGCCAAGAGGCAGCATCAATGGCCAAACTTTTTATCTCGTCTCATTGTGGCCAGGGTAGTAATGGCTACCTGCTCCAAGTCCATCCAGGCCCTTGGTGGGACCCCTGTGACCACGGGACTTAGAGCCCAAAAGCTAACAGCCAATTAAACATTCTAGGCCAGACAGGAAGGGAGGTGGGCAGGTAATCATTAACCCTTAAAAACCTTTTAAGCAACATAGCCAAAAACCAAAAGCCAAAAGCCAAGCTATAAAGTTAACTTATCTATAAGCATTGAACTACAGTAATCTTAGTCTTAGTTATAAACTAGTAGCAATTAGCTATTGTGAACTAAAATAAAATTTTAAGGCTCGCCCCCCCCCCCCAACTGACTGAATGGGCCCCCTCGTGGCCAAAGGAACATCCTAAAACTAAATTGTCTGCCAGGAGGAGGGAGGTCCGACATGCCTCATCATGCCCCCCTCCCTTCTTGGGGACATCTTTTGTAACCCATTAACAGGCATAAGGGTATGTAAGACAAACCTGCAGGTCCTCAGTTTACACAACAAATCTATGTCAGGTGGCTTATCTCTGATAACAGCCCCTTATGTTGAAACATTCCGAGCCTTCAGACAAAGCTTCATGTCTTTAACCAATTACAAGCCAAAGAATCTTTAAACCCACCTATAACCTGTAAGCCTCCCCATTCGAGATGGCCCACCTTTTTGGGCCAAGCCATTGCATGCCTCCCACTTATTGATTTATGATTTACGTGTAACCCCTGTCTCCCTAAAATGTATAAAACCAAACTGTAACCCAGCCACGGTGAGTCCACTTGCTCAAGGCTTCTGGGGAGTGGCTCCGGGTCATGGTCCTCAAATTTGGTTCAGAATAAATCTCTTTAAAATTATTTTACAGACTTTGGCTTTTTTTCATTGACACTATGTAAAATGTAAGTATTTTGTTAAAACCATTTGAGCTAAGAAATTTAGAGACTTGTTGTGCTGTGACATTTTTTACAGTCTCTTTAGTAATTTGTCCTAAAGTGGCTGATAAATTTCTTATTATATGTCTATTTGCATAAATGCCATAACTGGGAACAACTATATGCAGGAAGCTCTGTCACCAGGTATCCTGATATCTTCTCTGTAATTTTCTTATAAGTCTATGGGAAACAGGAAATTCTTTATGGTTGAGATGGATGCCTGGGCCACATGGCCCAGAAGGCAAAATCACTCATTTTGCCAGCTGTTTAGGCATCTATGTGTCCATCCTTGATTTGGAGGATCTGAACTAATTCCATCCCTCAACACTGGCCCTTACAATCTCACAAGCCCACCTCTTCTGCAATAGTCCCTGGGCCTAGAGGGAAGTATCTATATAGTTTTCACAAAAAGGCACTGGCAATGGAAAAGAGATCAGGCCCAGTGGGATTCCAAATGGGGGAGATTTGCAGGCTTTGTTGAATCATTTCTAGTCTTTGGAATACCATGATTCTGGTTTTCTTGGAAGTAGGACAATGAGAGTGAAATAATACTAACAATTACAATCAAAGAGAATCTGGTGTCAGAACAGAAAAAGGAATCTAATTCATTAAGGAATAAATTAAAAACATCATGAAGAAAATTACAACCTGGTTCTTCTTCAAAGACCTGTTGTAGCCAAGAAATAACCCAAGATTGAGTCTGAATTACAGGCAAATAACAAAAACTCAAAACAAAGGCCAGGGCTGGACTAAGTAACAGGTATGTTATAGTTTTGTAGTTTTGTTGAAACATAATTTTTCTTGCTCCCATCTGTCCCCCTTTTCTACCAAAGAGAAATCATAGAAAGACCAATTCATGTGCATAATACATTTTAGTCTTATTATATACTTGGCCTGATTACTTGCATATCTAAATTCTGGATATCAGGTAAAGAGAGAAATAAATTTTGCTACTTTACTATAGCCTACTTTGTAGGCTATATATTGTTCAATAGGAAAAAGTTTTCTTACCTATGGAAAACAAAACATAAATAATCAGCAATGTACTAAACAAAAAGTCATAAAGAAATTATTTCAGTCCTCTATCAGTTCAGCATCATATAATTCTTATTTTGCTTAATACAGGATTAGTAATCCTCACGAATGACTCAGCTTTTTAATTAGAGTCCTGGAAGTTTTTACCTAAGTCAATCAGAAACCTGTATTAAAGAGTACTTCTCAGAGTCCTTTCTATGAATTTCCTTGCTTTTTGAGAAGAATCAAAGTAAAATAACAATTGTCTGTGGATGACAAAAGTCTTAGAATTGTCATAGTTAAAGATGCAATTGACAAGAATATTTGGCTATTTCTGTGGAATACAATAATTTAGTATAATCATAAGTATTACTGATAACATACTAAGACATATCAGAAATCTAAGAACTTCATACAATGTCAGAACACATATTCATAAAACATTTATATAATTATAACCCAAAGAAAGTTAAGCACCATTTCATATTTGACAATGTTTCCCATATAATTTTAACATATCAAATAAGCTAAATATGTCTGTCTTGGACTTTCAGTGGCTCTAATATTTAAAAAGCCAGTTTGAGGTCAAAAAGACTGAACTTATAATCTGAAAGTTTGATTTTGGAAAGTTTGTCAAATATCAAGGGTTTAAAACACTTGTCACAAATCACAGGTCACTATAAAATAATAGTCATTTATTCAGCCAAAGTGATAATTCAAAGATTTTAAAAGGCAAAAATCTTTACTCTTTGAGAGAAGACTCATTTCCCAAATAATCAAAGACCTAGTAAAGATAGCACAAGACAAACTGAATCTCTTTCTACTTTTTTTTTTGCAGTTTACTCAAATAGTAAACAAAAATCATTTACTCTTTTTAATATCACATGAAAGTCTTGTTCAAAAGAGAAAACCAAACTCTACCTTCATATTAGTCTATTATTAATGCTAAAGTTAATATTAATAAAACCTTATAAACAAATATACTTAATCTTAATCAGACCGTAAGGTAAGATTTTTATAAACCTTTTCTAACATTTTATAATTCTTCCCACTCTTTCCTTCCCAATTTTCTATATCCAGTTTTATCCATCATTCTTTTCATTTCTTCAATTTAAAACAATTCTTAAAACCTCTAAACTAGGCAAAATTATTTTGCCTTTAACAAAAACCATACTTTTATGCCTTTATATAAATTCTTTATCAAAAACCCCCACATTTTTATACCCTTCTTATATAGAACTGGGTTTCTGGTAGCCAGTAGTTTTAATTACATCGATTAATTATAACATTAACTCTTAGTAACCTTTATTTTAGTGAAAAACCTAGGAGGTAAGCAATGTTAATTATGTATCTGATATAGAGCCCAGGACAAAAGACAAGGTCTGGAGTATCTCATCTTTATGAGTATAGCCAGGCCAGGAAAGACAAGCTGATGTTTTGTTTTTTATAGGCCTCACCATAGCCTAAAGGTGCAAATTTAAAGTCATAAGCATATAGACAAGTTAAGCAATTATTAAAAATGTGTATGGTAGCAATCCTTCCCATACCTTCTCAAGACCACTCTACAAATGGTGATGACTCAGACCCTTCACAGGAAGCTGGACATTCATCCCCAGGAAACACAGCAAATGTTTCTCAAAACTACAACAATTCTTTCACATAATCGAAATTATCCATTACTCTCACCCTTAGGAAATGTTCATTAGTGGAATCCCCTCTGTTACTGATAAGTTTCTTTTCAAATATAATTTGTTTGGTACATAGGACTGATGAGGTTTAACCTTGATAGTTTTTATTTTTACTAAAATGTTTCAAGGTTGCCAGAATCTCACAGACTTTTTGAAGTGAAACTTCAAAATATAATATTTTCAGAGAAAAAAATAAATATCTTATTAAACCATAATAGTTTAAAAGGGTAGGAAAAAAAGTAAGTGTCCTATAGGTCTTGATCACACGCAAAGAAAGAAGGACCAGACAGACTAATCTAGGTTAATATGATCAACAAACACAAGATACTAAAAATTAAGCTACTTTAATTATGTGGATTCATACCAATCCCAACAATATATAAGAAACTGGTTTATTCTTGCTATTGTCATATATTCATTTTAGTATTATATCTAATAATAATGGCTATATGCTGACATAAAAAAAATTATCTTGAGAAAAAAAAATAAAACTCACTGTCGAAATCACACACACACACACATAATAATAATAATGGCTGATGATTTTTTTAAAGTATTACTTATTCCTGATCTCAGCAATTTATAATAATTAAAGGAGGTATCATTGGACAGGCAGACAGAAGTAAAAGGCAAGAGATATAGTGGTGGTACACTGGAAAACAGTCTCAAGAGGAAAAATTATGAATAATAGATATAGGTCTTAACCAAGAAAAACCAGTTACATTAGATAATTCTTCAATATACTCAAGGGCTTGTTGATCTCAATCCTATACCAAATTAATATATACTGAAAAGAAGTGTTGCTTAGAAGCATAGAATGATTTGAGATACATGCACTGGTCCTGGTCATTATTTTATTTATGTTTTACATACGATGATAATTTCTCTTTAAAATTAGCGTTTCTGATTATCACATAAAGTAGTATGTTTTCAACATCAGTACATCATTATGTAGTGCCTAAAAAATGATACTAGATGTTCTGTTAGATTAACAAGGATGTTTTCTATTTCGGGGAGTATACTAAGTTTCTCCTCCAAATAAAAAAGAACTAAGATGGCTTAACTATCACAGGAAAAGTCCAATGTGTGATTAAAAGCACAATTTACCACCTAAATAGAAATTTAGACTCAAAGAACAAAATTTCTCCTGCTTTTTCTGACGGGGCTCAGAAAACAGTACCCCAAAATGAAGGTCTCTGAAGCAAAAGTTCTCTCGCCCTCCCTTCTACTCCTGTCTCTCAGTCCCATTCTTCCCTGAGACTAACCATAGAAACTAGAATCCCTCCTTCCTAAGGTAGGTCATAAAAGCCAGAATGCCTTTTCCCAAAAGCCAGCCTTAAAACCTAAAATTATTCTACATAAAAACTGGCCATAAAGTAATTATCTGATCTACCTTGTTTGACTGTAGGCCATAAGACATCCATTCCAGAAAGGGCCCTGCCCCATATCCATAAGGAAGAAATGCATGGTCAGAGATGCTAAGAATCATCTAGACAGATCTTTCTGGGTTTCCCACTCAGCATTAGATCATACCCTTTTTGTCCAATCATACTTCTACATGGCTGTCCATATTTTGTTGAACCTAAACATAAAAATGGACAATTTCTCTGTATGTTTGAGTTTTCATTCTGAAGATTCCTATGTATTAATATACACATTAAAATAAATTTGTATCCTTTGTCTATTAATCAATCTGCTTCATGTCAGTGATTTTTCAGTTAACCTTTATGGAGACAGGGACATTTGCTCCCTATAGTTTGGCAAACCTTTGGGGAGCCAGGGGTCTTTGGTCCCTACATTACAAAATCCTTTTAATATATAAGATAAAAAAACAACCTTGATTACTGAGAACATACTCCTTGACATTGTAACTTTAAAGCATTTCTATTAAACAACTGCTACTATAAGTTCTAACTCAAAAACGTGAAATAACCATTTCACCAGCTGTCATCAACCAAATGCTTTTTTGGCTGCCATTATACTAAGAAGGGCTTTACACGAATGATCTAATTTAATTCTCACAATAACCTGATGTAGGAGATGATATTATTCTCAGTTGATTAATAAGGAACCTAGGGATAAGTAATTCACCAAAAGTCATAGGATTAGGGATTGATAGTGTCAAGGATCAAAACCTGGTCTGTTTGACTCCAAAGTTTGTACTCTTAATTATTCTGTTCAATAATTCTAAATTTTATAAAAAGTCATAAAACTAATTTTTTAAAGACACATCTTAATAAAAATATATAGATTACATGAAAATTATAGAAGAAATATAGTCAGTGAGTTCTTAACATAAGACACAAATATATATATACATACACAAACACATACTTATACACTATTTCTTACAACCCTGTGAGAGAAAGAAAAAGGAAGATAAAAAAGGTTAAATGTCTTTTTGCAGATGGACCTCATTGAAGGTTGCCAGGACACACAGACAACTAGTGTATGTTAGCCCAGCACAATAATACCAGTCAAATTGTTATTTATAATAGGGAAAGAGCTAAATTTTTTAAAATTATGCAACACACTGAATTATGCAGCAAAGCATCAGGGTCTTCTGTATTATTATATTTAACATTTCACATATTTGAAAGCACCTCGAACAGTGCCTGGTACACTGTGGTGCACAACACGCATTAGTTCAATTCTCCTCCTCTATTACCTAGATAGAAATATACAGGGAACACTTGTCAAAATTGTATTTATGATCATAAGCTAGGGAAGAAACCAAACATGTTGAATGAGATAGGCAGCCTCAAGTAGAATCTGACAAGATGAGGTTAATAGGACTCAAGAAATATTTCTGTATTTCATTTTTAAAAAATTATCAAAATAGAAGCAATGTGGCTTAACAGTCACATGAAATTTAAATAAAAACCCTAGGAATTTATATGACCATGAAGAGTTGTCGAAAGAGTGAAGGAAATCAAAATACTTTACCCTAAAATATATTTCTTTGACATACTTTGAAATGGCTGCTCAGAGAGCCAGCAAACAGAAGCATCCCTGCAAAGCTGTTTTTTTCTGGGGGAGATTTACATCTGTAGAAAATCCGCATTGATGCAGCCAGGCCTTCCCTTGTCTGGATCTAGGAAGATTAACTGTGAGTCTGATCCCTTAAAGATCTGAAAGAAACATTTACCATCTATTCTGTCTGAGGGCTGCTACCTGTGAAGTTTCGTCTACATGATAAGGCCACCTTTGCTAGCTAAGCCTTCTCTCCAGCCCATAATCTGTCTTTCCACTATAACCCGATTTACCACCATGACCTGTTTTTTTACCATGTCCTAAGCCCCAACTCTTTGTGTAACCTCAAGATGGTATATAAGGTTCTGTACCCCATTAGGGGTTGGGGCAATCACTCTGTGATTTTTCCCCCATGTACACATTAATAAATTTGGATGCCTTTTCTCCAATCAATCTGTCTTTTGTAAGTTGACTTTTCAGGAAATCTTCAGAGGGCAAAGAGGAAGTTTTCCCTTGGCCCCTACAAGAGCAGTAGATAGAAGACAATTCACTAATATTCTCAATATAGGAAGTATTTACACATCAATAAGAAAAAGAGGCCAGGCCCAATAGCTCATGCCTGTAAACCCAGCACTTTGGGAGGCCAAGGTGGAAGGATCACTTGAGGCCAGGAGTTCAAGACTGGCCTGGACAATATAGCAAGACCCCCATTTCTACAAAAAAAAAAAAAAATTTTTTTTAGTTAGCCGGGCGTGGTGGCACACACCTAGCTACTTGGGAGACTAAAGCAGGAGGACTGCTTGAGCCCAGGAGTTCACGATGTTATAGTAAGCTATGATCCCATCACTGCACTCCCCTCTGCGCAACAGAGCAAGACCCAGTCTCTTAAATGAATAAATAAATAAGATGAATAGTTCCATAGAAAATAATAGACAAAAATCACACATAGCAAATCATCAGAAATATACAGGAACAATAAACATATACAAATGATCAATCTGATTAGTAATGAAAATGCAAAAAATCAAAAACAAGATTCCATTTCCTTCCAATCACATAGCAAAGAATGATATTGGCAAAGGGAACAAGGAAAATGGCATTCATCCAAGCAGGCAAGGCCAGAGGACAACTTGTAAATATATATCTGAGGTCTTACATGTGCAAACCCTTAATCGAGACACTCCACATCTAGAAATCTCCCCTATGGAAATAATCAGATAAGCATGCAAAGGTATATATATAAGGAGTTATACTGGAGTTTTGTTTACATAAGCAAAAAATAGAAGTAATCTATGTATGAAGGATTAGTTAAATAAGGTATGTCCTTCAATGGAAAACCAAGCGATAATTTCAAATGATGAAGTAGATTTATACCTATTAACATGAAAAAATATTTACATATTTTAAAATAAAAACAATAAATCAATACATATCATATAAAACCATTTTCATAAGAATATGTGATCATTGTCATGTGAAAGTTTTTTAGTTCGATTACCTAGATTTTCTAATGTTTATACAATAAACATGTACATTGTACGTATGTAATTAAAAACAAGGATAAAGGAGAAAAGCAGGTTTCAATCTGTGTCCTAAATCCAGCACTTACCAGCCATATAACCTTAGACAAGTTGGTTAATTCCAGCATTCAGTTTCTTCATGTATAAAATTAGTATAATAATAAATAATACCTCTCAGGGCCAGTATGAGGATAAAACTAAAAGCAAAAGGACTCTGAAACTGAAAAGTAGTTGATAAACATTGGTAGTTATTACTAGCTGACTTAACATCCTATAAAAGACAATCCTATAAAGAGGCTAGGGGGAAAAAACCTAATAAACTCTCAGGTGACATTAAGAAAAGTATGGGGAATATGATAGCCCTCTTCCACCTGCAAGGGTCATCACATGTGTGGCAATGCAGTCCTTTCTCAGTGTCATGTTAAAGTAAAAGGATGGTGATGGTGAAGATGACAGGACCTTTATTAAGCACTTAATAAGTGTCCAGCACAATGCTAACTTTTCCCTACCTATTTAATCCACTAGGCATTCTGCTATCCCCTTTTGTATGGATCAGGATACTAAGGCACAAGGAGTTCAAGTAGTTTGTTGAAAGACAAAGTCCAAACCCTTAACCATACCTAACACTAAAAAAGGGAACATACTCAGGATACAGTCACAATCTGAAGTGCTAAAGAGACCAGGAACCAACAGCCTCAGCACCTAGCACCGAGGCAAGAGAACTAAGGCAACATGGATTTTGAATCAGTACAAAGGAAGTTTCCAATAATCTAAGATGCTCACAGACTATGTAAAGTAATCTCTCTGTCTGGAAGTGAAGAATGGGACAGTAACATATCTGAGGTTATTCTGAAGGGAACTCAAATGCCCCCAGGCCTACCTGATCCACAGAAGCTAGTAGCAGATGATCAGGACCTGGAACCCCCATATGCTGTGTCTCCCAAGAAGGCCCCTGTCATGGGCTCAATTGTGTCCCACCAAAATTCATATGTTGAAGTCCTAACCCCCAATATCTCAGAATGTGGCTGTGTTTGGAAATTTGGCCTTTAAAGAGTTAATCAAGGTAGAAAGGTCATGTGGGTGGACTGTAATCCAAAATGACTGGTGTCTTTATAAGAGATTAGGACACACACAAGTACAGAAGGAAGATCATGTGAGGACACAGGGAGAAGGCAGCCATCTACAAGCCAAGGAAAGAGGCCTCAGAAGAAACCAACCCTGCTGACACCTTGATCTCCAACTTCTTGCCTTCAGAACTGTGAGAAAATAAATTTCTGTTGTTTAAGGCACCCAGGCCATGGCACTTTGTTATGGCAGCCCTAGCAAACCAATACAGCCTACAAGGGCAGGTGCAGTCCACATACAAGAGGCTCCTCTGTTGACGCAGCTTGCCAGTCTCTTCCAAGCTCCTGTGGCTCAGAGGCTATGCCAAGCCTGCTGACCACACTGCCTCCAGGTCTGGGACTGCTTATGCTCTGTTCAGACAAAGGTAGGCCACAGGTGACACTGAGATACTCACAACCTCAGAGGCCCCCTGGGGCCTGGGACAGCGGCCTCTCCACTACTGCCCCCTTGGAGCGTCTGGCCTCCAGGTTTAACTTTTCCAATCAGTATCCATCTTTCTCCAAATGCTAAAACTCATCTTTCTTGGAGGAAATTATAGGTATAGTTTCTTTGTTTTACCAGAAGACTCTCCTTCCACATTGCGTAAGTACTGTGGGGGTCCAAAGTGTGGAAGCACAACCCAGCCATGTGCTGGAAGCACCTCTAGCTCCCAACACTCTGTCCCTGAGGCTGAGTTGTGTGTTCTTGCATGTTCTCTCCATAACTTAGGGTGATTATTTCCCCTTGGCAGGCCTTCTACCAAGCTGCCTTCACGGGTGCTTCATGGGTCACATGTGACCATATGACCACAAATGTCTGAACCCTTTCCAGTGCAGTCCCTGCTGCTGGATCCACCACAGAGGGAAGGGGAAACACCACCTAGTTCTATGTGCTAGGGAATGTGTAGACCCAGTCCCAGCCAAGAAACCTGGTTACGTAATGGTCAAATGAACATAGGCAAAAGCCCTTAGCCCACTTGATCATCTCACTGCCCTGCTTAAAGCTGTTGTGATAAAGTCAAACTTCTTCAAATGGTACCCCTGCCAAGAGTCCCAGCCTTCTGTTTTGTCACCCAATCCTTTGTCTTCTGATCACAGTCATGCAGACCTGCCCAACCACATTGAACTGTTCTCTCCCTTCAGAGCACTGGCAACTCCATCTTCATTTCTCAAAACTTTTACCTTTTCTTTTCACCTGGTTTGCTCCTATTCATCCTGCAGGCTCAGATGTCACTTCCTCTGGGAAGCCTTCCCTGGTCCTCCCAGGTCAATGTTAATTACTAACCTACATGCTCCAATAGCAACTATGCATCCCCACTCATAGCATAATCAGCATCCTATATTATTACTTGTTGTGGTGAGTGGATCTATTGCCCCAGCCTAATTTCCACCCATAATCCTGCCCCTCAGACAGTAAGTTCTTTAAATGAGGTGACCATTCATTCTGGGATGGTCATGGTTTGCATACTTTCGCAGTGCAATTACTAATCGCATCCCATTTATTCTTTTTCATTTCCCAGTTTGGATGATAAATTATTTGGTCATCCTGTCTACATGGGCAGGATCCACATTTGTCTTATTCATGTTTGAATCTTCAAGGACTATCATTATTCTCACAAAATCTCCCAGGGCAGAAAAAAGTATGATGTATTTCCATTTTAAAATGAACATGACAGATTATTTGCATATATTGAACCACAGTGTTTTAGTTTATATTATGAAATGCATTCCCTAAAAGAACAAAATGTTACACTAGGTATTAAAATTTTCTTTATGTAAGAACAAGGATAAAGTATCTAGCTACCCTCATGAATACAGCTGGAGACCTTGGGAACCAAACTAAAATATGTTTAAGTCAGTTCCTCCAGTCACATTAGCACACTCCTTTTCAGCTCTTATTTTAATTTAATTTTTACCTCCATCACTCCTCTAAGAATAGAAACATAAAATGCATGGATCAGTTACACAGTCTTGTCACAATAACCTAACCTGCAATTATAACATCCTGAGGCGCTTTTAAAAAATATTGCTGAGAAATTTTTTATTAAAGAATTTCCTATAGTTCTCACATCAATTAAAACTAAATTAAATTGTCTCTCTGTATCTTTATAGATAGCACAATGCAGATCTTGAGTGTTTTGCTAGTAAACAAATTAGTTGTATAATAAACATATTACCTTATAATATGGCAAAATCAACATGCTATATATATGTCTATATTATTTCATTAGAAAACCCTGTATAAAAAAGTTCTTAATCAGACAGTAAATGACCATTTTCCTCTGATTAATGACTGCCTTCTAACAAATAAAAAATATACAGTTTAGAGTTCCCAAACCTATGATCTAGAGGTAATCCAAAATCCATTTTCAAACAGAGAAATGGTTTTACTGTTGAATTTTAAAACATAAACAAATATGAAATGAACAAATATCAAATATTTGCTAAATCCCTAATACATTTCCAGTAATCACTGAACAAGATGTGATGACAGACACAAAAAGATTAACAATAGTCTCTGCCTTCAGAGAATTTCTAATCTATAAAATAAGACGTAACATCCACATTTGCAATTACCCTAACAATATCAGGTATTCTGTATTTTATTCTACTGAGAGATGTACAAATTTTCCTCTTTTTAAAATTTCTAAAACTGGAGTTGTACCTTAAATCACTGTACACATTAATGTTCTACTATTTTTTTTCCCTTGAAAAGCTGTTGTGTGCAAGAAGCATTAGAACTGGGGAAACACTGAAGTTCAAGTGCCTACATGTGGAGGCTAGGAGTATGTATGCAAATGTGCTATTACATTTTTTTCTTACAGCAATCGAGCATCCTAAGAATTAAATAGGTCCTTTTTCAGAAGAAAAAGCAGAGGCTCAGCAAGCAGAGATGCTGGAGGTAAAGCTGGTACCTGGTGAAACTGAGACACAAACCCAGCTTTCTTACGTTCTGCTATACCACATTATCCTGCCAAAGAAAGAGATTGGTATTGGTTAGAATGCTGGGTGAAGATTAAATGGAGAAGCACTAAAGGATGGCAAGAAAGGAGAAGGCTGTGCAGATGAGAAGTACAACATGCTCAAAGACACAAAGGCCCCCAAGTTACACTTTTGTAAAATAAGAAACCTGTACTTGCTGGAGATGCAGTATATACACTGATAGAAAGAATGGGTTCTGGAGCTAGACTGCCTAGGTTTACATCCTGGCTCCAATACTGCTTATGCGACCTTCATGAAGTTACTAAATTTCTCTAAACCTCAATTCCCTAATTAGCAAAAGAGGTATAAAAAAGTGGAACTTACCAAAAGGCTTCCAGTTAAAGATGGCAGATTGGACACAAGTCCATACAAATGTTTTTACTGACTGCAACACCCATCTTGATTTTAGGAATGTTAAATTAAAAAAAAAAACAATTTCATCTTTCTCTTGAGGAAATAACCCCACTGAAACCACAGTAAAGAGATTAAAAAAACAACAAAAGTAAACCTGCAAGATCAAACAGAACAAGAGAAGAAATAAAAACCATAAAACTATTGAAACTAGAGAATGGATGGAGGCATAATAATTAACTTAGTAAAGCTGAGAGAAAGGTGAATTCCAATCTGGCGATGGGGATTCAAAGAAAAAAATCTAATTTGCATCAAGGATTATATCTTTCCAGCAGACTCAGGAACTGATGGTAACAGCATGGGGTTGATGAGATGGACTGAATGTTTGTGTCC
>VBSM01000361.1:50815406-50851433 GCA_008086735.1 Cheirogaleus medius | reverse complement strand
CCCCCCCCCCGGCCAAAATTCATATGTTAAAACTCTAATCCCCAATGTGATGATATTTGGAGATGAAGTCTTTGAGAGGTAATTAGGTAGTAAGGAAGGAGGCTTCATGATGGGATTAATGTCCGTATAAGAAGAAACAAGAGAGCTCGTTTCCTCTCTCTGCTCTCCACCATATTGGATACAACAAGATAATGGTCATCTGTAAGCCAGGAAGCAGGTTTCATCTTTCTCCTGAGGAAATAACCCCACTCAAACTATAATAAAGAGACACCAGACCTGCCACCACCTTAATCTTGGACTTTCCAGCCTCCAGAACTGTGTGAAAAAAATATCTATTGTTTAAGCCACCCAGTCTCTGGCAGTTAGGTATAGCAGCCCACAGTGGCTAAGGCAGTTGACAATAGAAAAACTAGAGGAAAATCTATTTAAAAAGCAGTTCAAACTCCTACAGTAGGTCCCTTCCCCTACTCTGTACTACATGGCTACTGTCCCTGTCTCATCCCAGTGGCAGACTGGGTATTTGCTCTCTGCAGAAAATAAAAGTATCTCTAGACTGGAGAACACCAGGTGCAGCGGAGGGTGGAGATGCCATTTGGAAAACAGGAGTGTGAAGTTTATACAGTAAATGTGGCGACCCTAAGCTTTCATGCTCCACTCAGGTTCCAGAATGCCAGCAGGCAGATAGGCTTATATCATCCAGGGAAATTAGATTATTCCCTGGGGAATATAACTAATCCAACAGGAAAACCTAAGAGGTCTGACATCATAGGTTCTGCAAATAAATAGCTCAATCAGATCACTTTACGGGGTAGCCCCTGCATAACAAACCTGCCCATGTGCTCAGAGCTTCCAGCTAGCTTTTTTTATCTTTAGTATGAGCAAATATCCAAGGATCTCTGAAAATTTGAAAAGAACAAAGAGAATCACCAAAGCAAAGAAATGGAAAAAAATTTGAAGAGAATTAAAACTAAAATTTTTTTCCATTGTAGAATTCTAAACATGAACAAATTATCGATTTTTTTAAAGTATAAAAATAGAGAAAAGATGTTTTCAGATTTGAAAATCACAAGCAATTATCTCCTAAACATTGTTTCCCTGGAAGTTACTAGAGGATATTTTCCACCTAAACAAGGGAGTATACTGAGAAAAAGGAAGACGTGATTCAGGAAACCGAGGATTCGACACAAGAAAGAGATGAAGGAAATCCCCAGGTGATGGTGAAGGAAGATTCCAAAACTGCACCTATGAAGAACATCAAGTCTGGAGCAGTTCAGAAGGATCCAGCGAGACTTCCAGAAGGTGAAACTGATAGAAAACCTAACGTGGCTTCTATTGATCTACAATTTGAGGAGAGTTTGGGGATTGAATTGGTGATAACAATATAAAAACTTAAGCAAATGAAAAAACAGGATGATTATTAACAAAAAGCAAAGTTGTGCAGGAAGGATAAATTACGGTTTCATTATGAATAGCATTTAGATTGTCATAGCCATATAAAAATGAAATGGATCCAACCAAAATATCAGTGAGAGAACGGAGGGATAGTGGGAAGTGTACATACATGTGCTGGGATGATTACAGGGGATGGACAAAGAGGGCTAAAGTTTCACCTTCTGTCAACCAATAGACTCAATTAAGCTGAAAAATCAAGAACTGACAACATAAGCATGTTATAGAGAGATATGGATGTTAATACAGTAAGTTCTCACTTACCATCATCAATAGGTTCTTAGAAATGATGTATAATAAATCAATTTTACCATAGACTGTTTGATATAAACAAGAGTTAAGTTCCTAGGGCATATTTCTGGTCACAAAGCAACAAGAAACTTCTAAATAAAGACAGAAACATTTGTAATACTAAACACTGAAATAAATGTGAGCTATGCATTTAAGAAAGGTGAGTAAGAACAACTAAGATAATTATTTACTCACTTATTCCAGTTCAGGGTCATGGGTGGCCAGAGCCTATCCCAGCAGCTCAGGGCTAGGCGAGAACACACCCTGGCCAGGACACACATGCTGGGATCATGCAGACACATGCCAACTGACCTAATGTGCACAGTTTGAGGATGTGGTAGAAAGCCCATGCAGACATGGGAAGAATGTGCCGACTTCACACAGACAGCGGCCCAACTAGGAATCATTTTTTTTTCTCATCAATGTTATAAAGAAACAATGTTGAATGAGATAGCATTAATTGAGGATCTGCTATATATCTAAAGAAACAGCTAAAAGAATTGAAAGCAGTCGCCTCTTCTATTATTCTACATAACAAGCCTTGTGGATTATTTGACTCTTTAAATCATGTGTGAATATAACCCTAGTAAAAATAAAAACTAAAAAATATATATAACTTACCTCACGAAGTATACATTTTAATTAGCTAAATTCTAATTAATGCAATTTATGAGACAAATAAGACAATCCATAGTACATATCAGTTTCTGATGTATATACTGCTCAATATTAATACTGAATGATATCTTGATAATGATAAGATGATGGTAGTCACGGTGACCCCTAAGATATCAGCCCCTTTCAGTTACAGACAAAGGCTTTCATGTTTTAATCAATCTTTGTCTCCTTCCTAAACAAGTCTTAGCAAAGCTAAGTGGTACACAGGAACTACCTTACTGATAATGGCTACAGTGCAGTGGGTAAGCTGGTACAGAAACCAGTCTCCACATGCCCCAGCCCTTTTCAGGACTCACTTAAAACAGACCCAGAATCACCATACTTCTCACCTGATTTTGAGCACTAGCTATAAACTTTCTTCCACTGCTATCCCCTTACAGCACTGAACTTCTAGCCACTGAGATAAGCTAAACCCAGCACAAGTTCATAACACTCCAGGAACAACGTGTATAGGGCCACTGGTGATCTCCTCCCATACAGACATCCTAGTCTGCTCCCTTTGCCTGAGCCTGACCTGGTTCTGGCTTCTTCCGTGTTCTCCTCAGGCTGCTGACAAAGCCCATGTGAGCCTGACCCATGTACATTTTCCCATAATTAATAATGAAATTTTAAATATCATGTTTTAAATTAGAAATGTGACCATTTTATATTTAGATTGGGTAACAATTCTAATAACTTATAAAACATTCAGAATTACATTATTTTGTGGGAAGTACTTTTTTTGTTCAAACTGAGCAAGTTGCATTACGAGACTTTCTTCAGTTTAAGAAATCAAGGACCGCTATACTCAAATGTCTACACAACTCAAACTGCATTTTCATACTATTAATATTATCACACGTATTCTAAGATATTATGAGAATATCTTCTGTTGTGCAATCTCAAATAGAATGAGAGTAATATATGAAATGCCCTGGTCTCTGTCTTATCAGGTCTCCTGAGGGACTGGCTGGATTATCTGTCACTTCCTCCTTTGGATGATGCTTCAGAACTGGCCTGGGCTGTTTCCTGCTTGGGAAGGCTCAAGGGTAAGAAGCTACAATGGCCACTGGGCTCTCTTGTAGGTTTTCGGCATAGAAGCTAAAGGGGCTTTGCACCTCCCGTTCCAGTCTCCTTGGCCAGGTAAAGGAATTCATGCAAAAGTCTAGTATGAACAGTGTACTTACCTGGAATATCTTCCAAACTCCCAAGGCTGTGAATAGTGAGTGGCTGACTGAGGAGTCTTAAGACCTAGAGATCAACCCCTTGTCTAGGTTGATAAACAACAGCCGTTGGGTCAAATCCAGCCCATTGCCAGTTTTTGAACACAAAACTTTACTGGAACACAGCCACACTCAACTGTTCAGTTACTGTCTATGGCTGCTTTCACGCTACAACGCAATTGAGTAATTACATGTAGACCGTGTGGCCCACAAAGCTTAAAATATTTACCATTTGGCCCTTTACTGAAAAAGTTTGCTAATCCTTGATCTAGGCCAGAGTGAAATCCCTTTCTCTTCTTTTTCTCTGTCTGGCTTTCCATCTTGAGGATGTCACTAAGATCAATGTCTACAGCAAAGAGGACAACACTGATCTATTCAATTATGTTCATTCATATGTCATGTGATAAACATGCTAATTCTCCCAGACAAAATATTTCGTTTTCCATGAAAACAGATCTGACTAAGTTGAATAAGAATTTACTATAACTAACCATTCACTAACCCATCTACTCATTCACTTACTAACTCACACACTCATTCATTCAATATTTAAATAGCATTTACCATGCCAGGAATGAATGTAAAGGAGTAAGATTAAAATGACTTCCTAAAGCAAAGTGTCTGGTTTTTTTTCTTTTTAATGACAATTGATAAAAGCTATCACTTAAAGCATAATTTTCTTTTTATAAAAGATGTAAGGTAGAATAAAGAACGTGGGCATGAGGTTAAGTTCCTTCAGCTGGGTTGAGCTACATGTTAACTGACATCTTAACTATGAATTATAGGGGCAGGGACCACATCCCACTCATCTCTGTGCTAGAAGGAGCTTTGTTCCTAGAAGACTTACTAATAAATTTATTGTTTATAAAGTGTTCTTGTTTAGGGAATTAATGGGCTTTTTACCACAAATGCAGAAATTCCAGACACCTTCAAAACACTTTCCTTTGTCATTGAAAAAGCACTTCCAAGTCTCTTATAAGATATGCACATGATCCTAACTTCAAGATATCAAAACCAAAAAGAAATCCAAATTTCATTTTCATCTTAAAATTAGCATTGCTTTAAAATCTTGACTTTAAAAAATACCCCTGTGGGTAAGACTCCTCAATTTTCAAGACAATATTATATTGTCTTGTTTTTTACAAAATAACTGAGCAGCAAGATGAGGCACTTTGAAAATAAAATGAGCACTCAAAATGCTAAAGTCATAATTTTACAATTATCAGAGGAAACACAGAATATTGGTTTAAGTAACAAATTTTAAAGTCAGTATATTTAATTCCAATAATCTGTGGCAAACTCCTTAAACATACTGAGTTTCTTTTCCTTAGCTCTAATACCGCTAAATACCTTTGAAAAATATTCAAATTTAAGGGGAAAGAAAGGAAAGTTGTGCTTTCTGAATCACAATACCAATTACACAATGAAGTTTTATATAAACAATGCAAAATCATTAATGTCACTGGGGAACTTCTAAGACATTATCTAATGAAATAACAGATGTCATTAATAATTTATAAAGCCTCGCTATGATTCAGTCAAGTGGAAAATATTGACAATTTTTTAAAAAATTAAAATGAAATTAGCAAATACTAATAACTCAGTCAACTTTATACAAAAAGATGGTGGGGCAACAATACAAATGGACCCAGAGGCTCAGGATCTAGGTGAATAAGTAACAATGACAAGTGTGGACAGATGTGAATGGTGGCAGAAAGAGAATGGCACAAAAAGAAAGCTGACTAACCAGAATGTCAGAACTGGAGCTATGAAGGTCCAATTTAAATGAAGTGAAATGCATGAGAATTTTAGGAATACTCATTCATTCAAAAATAGTTATTAACTCCTATGTGCGACTCCCTCTAGGAGACACAGTTTCAAACAAGACAATGTCTCTATTTTCATAGAACTTACACTCTAGGAGGAAGAAACAACAAATAGACAAACAAGAAAACACTGAAACACTGGACAGCAATGAGTGCTACAAGGCACAAAACATCACAATGTGATCCAGTCAATGTGTGTTCATGGAGTTTCAGTGGCTAGGGAAAAGCCTCTGGAGAGAGCAAGTTAATCTAACATATCACTTAATCATCAAAACACTAAAAAATATTCCAAAGTCAGAGATAAGAAAGTTTTCCACATTATGTTTTGTAATTTGGGAAATGTTTTGAATTGGTACATGACTTTTTGGCATGAGTCAGAAGAAGAGGAGGAGGAGAGTGGAGTCTGTTTTCTTGGCTCAGTCAATAGGCTTGGGTTAGCTCGACAAGTGGGAGGATGAATCTCAGAGAGAATAGCGTGGGGGAGGTCGAGGGAAAAAGGCTGTCAAATCCATCACAATGACTGAAGTCGAATTCTTCATCAATCCTAATTTTCCCAATGCACAAAATCTATGATCACATAATGTTGTGGGTTTTTTTAAGTATATACTCTAACCAAGATATTATTGCCCTTTGTGATACCCTATACATAAAACTCATAAGTACTATCAGTGAAAACAAAACCATTATGTTTTTTCATGAAGAAACACACTCAAAATATATTCTATAGTTTCAATAATTGTGTATGACAAAAGAAATAGACGTGCTCATATAAGGACATACCTACATTACAAAAATTTTCCGTAAGTCTCAGGAATTTTCTGATGTCTTGGTTAAATATTTTTTATCCACGTCATTAAAAGCAAAACCAAAAATTTTGGTCTTCTGGAGAAATTTCTCGGAACACCAAGTATAGTGGTCTACCAAGCAGAGGATATGAACCCAACCTCATGTTTGAGGTGGGATAACTTCCCCAAGGTCACCAGGCTAGTAAGTGGCAGAGACAGGATTGAAACTGAGACAAGTTAACTAGAGTTCACACCTCTCATCACAGACTATGTTGTCTCCAGTATTAGTAACACATAATAGCTGGGTTTCAGGGATTTTCCAGAGAGCAAATCTCTTTCATAATTGCTCAATAATTTCCAAGATGTCACCTATAACAGGCAATTTTCTGAAAAATGTTCAGTATAACCATTTCTCTTTTGGACCCTCTAAAATCTAGCCTTAGATTCCAGAATGGCATCCAGCACAAGGATAAGAGTGCAAACTTTGTAGTCAAACTGTCTGATTTCAAATCCCGACCCTTTAACAATATGATCTTGGGCAAGTACTTGATTCCTCTCTGCCTCAGTCTCCTCATTCTGTAAAATACAGTTAATAACACTACCTCCCTCACAGCATGTTTATAACAGTTAAATGAGTCAATATATGTAACATACTAAGAACAATGCTAAGAGTATAAAATCCATGAAAGCATTACCTGTCATCATTATTATGATAGAGTAAGAAAAGCTATTTCCCTCCCCTATTTCATCTCCCCATCTGTACCCCCAAATTACCATCCCTCTATATACTGAGGTATAACAGAAAGCCTCAGAGAAGTGATGTGAAAACCCATGAAGATGCTTGGAAGACATTGCTTATGACATTCATTACACAGTATCCTTCTCATGAGAATCCTTGAAAAAGATGTCTTTCTGGTCCTAATATAAAGAATCAAATTGTATCAATGCTCCTGAACACTTGGTTTTATTTGTGTTAAAGAAAAAACTTTAACATAAACTAAAATTAAATTTAACATAGTTTATTGAGCAAAGGAAGATTCATGAATTGGGCAGCACCCAGAACCAGAAGAGGTTCAGGGAGCTTGGCTCTGCAGCATGAGTGGTGGGCTTTTATAGGCTTAATGCAGAAGCAAAGTAAAGAAATTACTTGATTGGTTACAGCTGGGATACAATCAACAGAAAGTCCCCAGAGGTTAGTTGGTGGTTTCTGATTGATTAAGCTTAAGTTTCATTTTACTCTTTATATTTGGCTTCAGTTTGTCTATGTAGGAACCCAAGGCGCCAGAACCATCTCAGACTGATGGTCTCCCAATTAAATTTCTTTTAACATTTATAAATGCTTTAAATCAAGTAACTAATCAAGCTTCTCATTTCACAAGGACTGCTAAGAAAGTTTAGAATTAAATGTGTTCCCACTCTTAGTAGTTATATAGAAGCCAACATTTTTCTCTTATTGTTCATAGCTATTAAATAATTTTATGGCCATTCCCTTTCTTTTACCACCATTTCTCACTTAAGCTAACCCTTACTCTTTTTTTCCATCTAAATAATCAGGCTATGAAATAATCTTTCCATCCACAAGAATGGGAGAGAGAATGAGGGGAAGACATAGAGTTGTTATCTCATTAGGAACCCACTTCAGGGTCTAATGGGAACAGGGCTGGCAGGAAGGGCAAATAAATAAGGCGAAAATTACAAATTTAGAAGTGTCCTGGTACCACCTGGCTCTCTCCCATACTTGGTGTCTGTCCAGTTATCAATATCATAAAAGAATTCTCCAGGCCCCTATTCCTCACCATCTGTTCCTCGCAAAGCAGGTATGATAATTTCAAGTTCATGGGTAGTGAAGTGACAGACTCTTGACATAAGAATCAGCAAGTATTCATGTAGTGGCCACCATATCCAGGCACTCTTATAGGCTTTGGAACATATCACAGAACAGAACAGACAAAATGCCTGCCCTGTGGAGCTTACTTTCTACACAAGACAACAGATAAGCAATAAACATGGCAAATAAGTAAGGTACATGGTATGCTAGGATGTAGTAAATGCTTTGAAAAAATCAAGTAAAGTAAAAGGGATTGAGATGAAGGATTCATGCAAAAAAAATTTTTTTTAACCAGGAACTGAAAAAATATGTATCTATTCTGAAAGGTTAGATTGGTTAGAACAGCAGATATCGCTTGAAACAAAAATTTAAAAATATTTTTGTACTAAACAAACTCACATTTTAAATGTCTGAAAGTTTACTAATTCTGTAGACAGTGCTTTGGTAAAGTGTACATTTTTTTCATAAAACAAGATAAATCACATCTTATCATTTGTGTAAACCCTTATTTCCCAGGCCACTTACCTGAAAACTGAGATCTTAGAAACTGTTAATAAAACATTTTTTGTCTAGCCTTGCACCCCACACTCATATCTACAGAAACTTCAACTATATAGGGAAGACCAGCTCCTCGGTTCCAAGGTTTGTCTCATGGACTCTCAACACCATAATTGCCCTCTCAACCCCCACATCCTCACTGGTCCACTCTGTGCAACAATGACTGCTGCTGAATCTACAGATGTGGACATTGAAGGGGCCCAGGCTCATGACAAAAACACTAACAATGGCAGTCGAACCTGTGACACCTCTAAGCAAGCACAAACCTACTTCTCTGAAGGAGACACTGCTCAAGATGCTCTTTCCTACAGTGACCAAAATTCTAAGTGCCAGCACTGCCCAAGTCACCAGTGCTACCATGCATTCAGGATGCCATAGGGGTTTCAATAAAACAATGATTTTTTTTTAAATTCTTTTTTGCTCTTTTTAAAGCATCCCTCTCTTTCTAGGACTTGGAATTCAGCCAAGAACTCTTGGGCCAGGGGACAACAGGATGACAGACACTGTGCTATACTTGGAATTAAGCTTTTGTTCTGACACTGGCTCACACAAAAGCTTTTATGCTCTCCACAAAGTCTGTCATCTCTGAAAAGGCCTGCCCCGTAAGCTTTCCAGACATGCCCCACTCTTAGGGTACATGCTAGGATTCCGGATCTAAGGGAGTTGGGTGTGGGTTTCCAGCTCTTTGGAAAAAGCATAGTTTTGACTTATGTGACATCATCATAGTAAGCAATGGAAAGTGTCAGAATTAGCTCTGCTAGGCCCTGTCCACAGTTAGCACAAACAGCTGTTCCCGCAATGAGCTGAAAGGAGGATGTTTAAAAACAAAAACAACAATAAATAAAAGTAATAGAAGCTGCATCCAATCTCTCAAGGAAATGCTTCCCAAATTAAAATTAAAATCTTCAGAGTAGTTCATGACAAGATATCTATAAATTCAGTATAGAAATATTGGAATTATTCAATATAGACAGAAGTCCTATACTTTAATCATCTATAGTGAAAAGAGTTGTGAAAGTCATGTTATAGTCCTAGAGTTATAAATTTAAGAGTAAAGACGATCATTTTTCCAATGAAAAAAAGTTCTGTGAGTCCATTTTTCCTTTATGTGACTATTTACTCTTCTGACGAAGAGTAGATCCAGAAGATTCCACCAAAGATGACAGTATTTCTTGTATTTTCCCAAATACAGGAAGGCTATATTATAGTTTCCTGCTACTTCATAGACTTGGAAAGTGTTATACAATCACAGACAAATCTTGTGTTCTAACCCAACCTCACAACTTACTACTCTTGTAATTTGGGCAAATCATTTAGTTCTTCTGAGCCAACATTTATTTCTCCATTTGGGCAGGGGTAAAACTACCTCCCCTACAATATTATCATTGAGACTAAATGAAATGATGAGTTTTCAAGTACTTTTTAAACTATGAGGTACAATATAAGTTTATAGCATCATCAAACTACTGTGGCAGACAGGGCCACAGTAGAATATTAAATTTATTAAGTTCTCTTAATAACTTGAGAAATCTAAGAAAATTAATTTGTTCCCCCTAAACAGCAGTCCTCATAATCCTATTACATAGTTTTATTTTATAAAGAAGTTAAAAAAAAAAAACAACTACTGTCTAAAGTCAAGGAATTTCATCAACCCTACATAGCATTTTCAGCCAGAATATCTGAATTTAAAAAAAAAAGAATAAAACATCTTATTACTTCCTAGGCTATTCTAGATAATCCTTTTATTCTGACACCTTGAATCCATGTATGCCTCATAGGTAACATTTTTAATTATTTAAGCACTAGTTAATATTGCTGGTGTCGGCATGATCAGTAATTACTGTCTTAATAATCACAGGCATCTGATTCCAGCTGCTCCCATCTTTGATATAACCGTGAGCAACAACCTGGAGGACAGGAACTGACAAGGAGCGAATACAGCCGGGGGTCAAATTAATGCTGGTTGTGTGCTAGCTTTCAGTGAGCCACTAAAGTCAGAGACACATGCTGAAAAATGATACCACAGAATGAGAAGGAATTAAAGTTCTGAGAGTCTTGTATAAAATAAAATATTTTCTGGACCAGGCACGGTGGCTCACCCTTGTAATCCCAGCACTCTGGGAGGCTGAGTTGGGAGGATAAATTGAGCTCAGGAGTTGAAGATCGGGCCTGAGCAATAGCAAGACCCCGTCTCTATCAAAAATAGAAAAAATTAGCCAGGTATGGTGGCACATGCCTGCAGTCCCAGCTACTCAGGAGGCTGAGGCAGGAGGATCACTACAGCCCAGGAGGTTGAGGTGGCTGTGAGCTAGGCTGACGCCACTGTACTCTACCTGAGGCAACAGAGCAAGATCCTGTCTCAAAATGAATAAATAAATAAAATATATTCTGAACAGGAGAATGGCTTTTGAATCTAGATCTGAAGAAGCTGGCTAAATAAATCATACCTTCAACAACCTTCTTTTGAGTAATTATAAAAAGAATGCATCTGCACACTCATTCCCCTGCCAGATATGACTTTTCCCTTCCCCAGATGGCTGGGGTGAGTATCTGTGCATATGGCAGGGGAAAAAAGCAGGAAGCTCAAAGTACTTAACTGTAAAAGGAAGAAGGGAAGGATTATGAAATGTGTTTCTGTGAGGCACTGTAGGGGCCACAAAACCAAAGAGCAACCAGTGAAGGAAAGACTTCAGGAGCCTTGTGTCCTAGTCCCAGCTCTGCTACCGTCTCCCTGGGCAAGCCAGTTTGCTTCCCAGGGCTTCTGCTTTCTTATGCAGAAAGTGGAGGCACAGAGCTAAATCAGTCTGTGGGAGAATTCTTTACAGCTGATGTCAAATTATCTAATACCAACGGTCAGCAGGAAGAGGTAAAACAGGCGTCAGCCCGTGTGTAAGTCAGGAATCTCCCCGGCAGAACAGTTACAAGTTTTTCTTCTTCTCCTTGGAAACAGAAATAAAAATCATACTACTGGACAGATCCTGTGTGAATGACACCAAGAGACCCAGCCCTTTAAGAGCTGGTACTAGAAGAATATGAACTCTATGTTTACCATAAGCCAAATCCATCTTCAGGGAAAGAATAATGGGCCCATCACAGTCCTCTGCCCCAGGATGGAGCATGACAATGTGTGTGTGTATATGTGTGTGTAGGGGCATGTGTGTGCATGCCTGTATGCATGTATAAGTGAGCAGTGCGCACCATCTGGGAGATGGACATGCTTGAATCTCTGACTCAGGTAGGGCAAAGGCAATATATGTAACCTAAACATTTGAAATAAAAAAAGTGAGCATGTACAGGTAATGGAGGGGTGTATGTGTAGAGGGGGCACAGACAATCCATTTCATTTCTTTCTTCCTTTTTGCCTACTGTCCCTCCTCTAAATCTCTGGCACTGAGTGTTTAATTTTTAACCATGGCTGTGGGCAGGGGAGAGGTAAAACAGGTGCTCTACATATTACTCAGGCTAGCTGAGAAGCTACTCTGCACTAGTGAGTGATTCTCTGCAGAATGGGGACAACAAATGATTAGAGATGAAGGAAGAGAGGGAGGTGGTGGCATCAGAATTACCTGGAGAAAGGATTTTTCAATCCATACTTTCTCCGCTCTCCCTCCCTCCTTGAGATTCTAATACGACACTGAGGGGACACTCTTAATGCAAAACACACACACACACACACACACACTCTCCTCACAACTGCATCAAGTTCTCAATGCTAATGTCCTTTTCAGCTTTAACACTTAAAGACGTAGCTTCTATTATTAGTATACTTTCAAATGAAGGAAACACACATCAGATGACCAGAGAACAAAAGGCAATTCTACATAGCTAGGTGGCAGAGTAGATGAGGAATTCCAAAATAAGGGAAAAATATTGTACAGTAGGGCTAATTGAGAATGCTTTCATGGAGCAAAATGAGTATTGAGCACAGATTTTGCCTGCACAGATTTGCTGCACAAATGTGGGACTGAGAGGAAGGTGAAGAAACGTGCTGGGAGGCAAAGCATTGCGAGGTGGCAGGAGTGGCTGGAAAGGACAGTGAGGAAGACAGCAGCAGTGCAGGGGAAGAGCCAGACCAGGCTGACCAGGGTAAGCATGGACCTCAGGTTACAAAAGGCAGCAGACCCAAGATGACAAATGGTGACTGGGGAGTCACCACTGGCTGGAAATCAAGAGAATGTGCGAATAAAACGTGCTTCAGGAAGCTCTTTCAGACCATGGTGCCCAGGACAGGTCAGAGCAGAAGGTTCTAATAGAGAACTATGAACAGACGTCACATATGTTACTATATATACAGTATATATGCCACTCTTTCTCAGCCCATATTCATAGTTGCATTTTGTACAGGAATGAGGATCTGGGCCATTTATTAGATTCTCAAAGTTATGGGAGAACCACATCCTGCACTTGACCCCCATCCCTACACACAACACAAAAAAATTAAGAGTTCAGAAGAAAGTGTTGCAAATTGTCCTTGGGGTCTTCTCATTGCTTAGGTGGGACAGATCAGTAAAGGGTAAATTAGAGAAAAAAAGCAGCTATGTGACACCATCCCGGGTGATCCTTGTGCAGCAGGAAACACAGCAGAGGCTCCAGAGAGGAGGCAGCCTGAGCAGGTACTTTCTCAGGCTCACTTTTTCAAAAGAGGCTTTAAGAGGGCTTACATGGATTATGAAGTTGGCTACAACATCCAGTCTTCACCTGAATGGTTTATGGTCATCAACTCATATCAAACCTCTTCTGCTTAATATTAACAGAATCGACGTTTCTCAGAGCTATCATTTCATTTGACTAGATTATATCTAAGTCACTCAGGAAACCTATTTAAAGAATTAAATCAGATTAAGTAGGGCTAATTCTTAATGGAGATATCAACAGGCTTTCAAAAAATACAAGTTAAGAATCATGATATATCTTAAATCACATATCAAAATCCATGTTTCACCACTTACTAAATAGAGAGAAGGCTAATTATTTGGAAGGGATATTTAATATTTTAAAAACTATCGTCAACCCAGGTTGAAATAATAAAATATACCTTTTTCATTATCTTTACTAAAGTAGTATTGATTTTTTGAATACTTAAATTTAGTTTGTTAATGGAATATGTAAATCATAAAAGCCATACTTTTAAAAGCATTTCCAGAGAAATTTCTTTTAAAACATTTCCACCTTGTAAGCGAACCCTTGAAAAAGACTTGAAAATTTGTTTACAAAAGTACAAAGAAGAAATGACATCTAAGAAAGACTAATGAGCTATCAGTGGCACTCTAAATCCTAAGGTGTTAATTATCTGAGATTTCCAGGCGGCTTCTTATCCCAGGTATGCTCGATTTTTGATTGTGCATTTCACATTTCTATTTTTAATTTGTGCATTCCACATCATCTATTAAGCTTTCCTTTCTCTGAATTCCAACAATTTGTGCCTGTGTTAGTGATGCTCACATTATGCCTAGATGACAGGTATGGACGTATTATTGTCATATCTTTCCTCTCTGCTGTTCCGTGAGTATATTCAGGGTGATGACGCACCTCTCGCCTAGCTTCCATATAGATTATCCAATATCGTCTGCTAAATGATTAAGTATACAGTATTTAGAAAGTAGGTACAAATCTTACTGCAAAGACTGGTGTGCAAGAAACAGCTCATTTCCCTGTTTTCTATAACTCGTCTTAATTTCTGTTCTACCAGTTGGGAAGCTCTGCCTTCTTGAGGTTACTCAAGCAGGGCTATACTATGTTCTGGGATTTATGCAGTGGCATAGTGACCAGGTCTAGGATGCAGGCTGCCTGTGGTTTCCAAGTCACCCATGCAGGCCTTATCTTGATGGTCATCAAATACAGCTGTCACTTTCATTCTACTTATTGGATATTGGCAGCATCCACATCATTAAATGCTCTCTCCCTGAATCACACTACTGCCTTGGCTTCTATGATTCCATTCTCTAACAGTTTTTCTCCTTCCTCTCTGGCTATACCTTTTCTTGCTCCTTTTTTCTCATCTCTCTCTACTGAATCATTAAGTGCTGTAGTTCCTTAAGATTCAATTTAATTGTCTGCTCTGTCCCTAGGCAATTTCAATCCCAATCAAACATTTTATCACAGGCCCAGAGTCTTCTATGAGCTACAAACATAAAATGACCTTCTATTTGATATCTTCATTTCGACATCTTAAAGACAGCTCGAATTGGCCAGGCGCAGTGGCTCATGCCTATAATCCTAGCATGTTGTGAGGCTGAGGTAGAAAGATCACTTGAGGTCAGAAATTCAAGACTAGCCTGGGCAACATAGCAAGATCCCTTCTCAAAAAAAATGTTTAAAATTAGTTGGTATGGTGGCACACACCTGTCATCCTAGCTACTTGGGAGACTTAGCCAGGGAGATTGTTTAAGCCCAGGTGTTTGAAGCTGCAGTAAGATATGATTGCACCACTGCACTTCAGCCTAGGCAACAGAGACACTGTCTTTAAAAAAAAAAAAAAAAGACAGCTCAAATTTAATATTGCTATAACCACACAATTGTATGGCTTAATACTACCACCCATGCAAATGGCACCACCACTATTCTTATAGTTTATGGAATGGTACCTCCACCCATGCTGTTGTATGAAACGGATCTCCTACCCTCGGAGTTGTATGGAACAGTACTTCCAACCAGGCAGCTGGATGCAATAGCACCTCCACCCATGCAGTTGTGCAGAATGGCACCACCACCCACACAGATGTAGGAATCATTAGGTTTCTCTTTCCTTCATCCTCAAAGTTCAATACATTACCAAACCCTGAAAATTTTACCCCTTTAAATGGTCCTTAAATAGTCGATTTCCTTCCTCTGTTCCCGCCTCCCTGATGGGTAAGGTACTACCATTATCTCTGATATGAACCAGAGCAACGGAATCCAGTGCCTTCCTATACTGATTAGTGTTCTCCTGCAATCAGATGCTATCACTAGCATTCCAGGGTCCTGTCACTCCCTGATTACTTTCCAGTGTTCTTAGGATGAAGACTGGAATCCCTATAGGCCCAGGTGTGGTCCTGCCCCACCCACTCTCCAGCACCATTGTCTCCTGCACTCCCTCTGGCTCTCTTCACCCCACTTTACCTTGTTGTTGTCATGTTTCCTCCCAGCCCTGCAATGCACCTTTGCACAGATTTTTTTCTCCCTTTACTTAAAACGTTCTCCACTCTCTCTCTTTCACCTCATTAACTCCTCATGTCCTTCAAATGCCCAGCCCACCTCCTCAGGGAAGGATTCCTCACCAACCCCCAGAGCAGGTCAAAACACTCAGCTCTACACTTTTCATAGCACCATGAACCTCTCGTTCTCAGCATTTATTTCCATCATATAATAATTTCACCCTTATTTGTGAGATCATGTGATGAATGTCTATCTTCTCCTCTAGAGTGTCAGCTCAGAGATGACAAGGCCCTGTCTCCCTCACCATGAATCATCAGCACCTGGCACAGAGCCTGACACTTGACAGATGCCCAGTAACTGTGTGCCGAATGAGCATTCTTGACAGCCTAGAATAATATTAATGAGAAAACTGGCAATGCTTTTTTAAGCAAAAACACCAAAGGCAGCATATTTAAGAAGCGACAACAACACGGAATGCTTTTCTAATTTTCATCCTGAAATGAGAACATGCGATCACACAAGCCAATCAGGTGTGGCCCATGTGTCATAGCTGTTCACTAGCATCAGCTACCAAGGACTGGAAAAACGTAGATGGTGGTCAAAAAAGATTCCCAATATTCACATTACCCCCGCACCCACAGAGTGGTGATAACAGGAAGAAGGGCCTGCTCTCCCCAAGGAAAGGGGAACAATCATTAGCTCCCTGGGCCCTCCCATCTCACTTTAGAATAATCTTAACAGTCAATAGGGTTAGAGTTAGGGTTAGGATTAGGGTAGGGTTGCTTACTTTGTGCCAGGCACTATACAATGAAATTAATGTACATTATTGTACATGAGCCACATGATCATACTGCAGGGTGGGTACAACCGTCCCTACAGTATAAAAGAGAATATAAGGGTTCAGAAAACAAGTTACTCTCCCAAGACCAAACAGCTAGTATATAAAAGAACCAGGATTCAACCTAGGGCTGTCCATCTTCAAAACCATTCTGTCAGTGCACCCCCCTCCCCACCACCACCACTGCCGTTGCGGGAAGAAAGAAATGAAGCTACAAGCAGCCAAAGCCCACTGGCTGTGGAGGAGCTGGTGAAGGTGCAGTCCAAAGGCAGCCTTAACATCACTGGTCACCAAGGAGCAGCAGAGCAGCCAGAAGCAGCAAAGAGCACAGAGAATGTTGGGTATGACATCTGTAGCACACCAGAAGCACGTGAGAAGGCAGTGGCCCAGAAGAGAAGGTTTCCACTGCGGGGCCCAGCCTGGCCCAGCACCACGGAGAGCCCTGGCCAGGGGCCCTGGGACCCTCTGACAGGAACAAGAGGTGGACCAAATGGAGCTGAAGTCCGGTCCTGATGCTGATAGGCCTTAGCCAGACATATTTGGGTTGTTTCCACTATGGAATTATCCTATAACTTTCCTTTAGCGTGTTCATGGCCAGAGAAACATCCTGGTAAATGTAGAGCATTTTGTGTATATTTTGAGAATACCCAACTTGGGAAAACATATACAGATAAATTACTGGATTCCTTCAAATAGTTAACTCCTAGAGGTTTTAGAGGTTCTTTTTTTTCTTTGTTTTTAATAAATTGCTCATTACTTGACAAGGAGGCTTAGGTACCAGACATACATAACACTAAAGGTTGTCTAGATATCAGTATTTCCTGACAGCGTGTTTATTTACAGAGCCTGAGAAGGAGAGACGGTCCACCCGGGGAAGAATCAGAAAGCAGGTGGGGAAACACTTTTTGAGACTAATTCAGCCACTAGGTCTTAAAGAATCACTGGAGGTTTTTAGAAAGGAGAGACAATGGAAGCCAAGTTTCCAAAAATACTACCGACAGCAGTCCATAGGCAGGGATGGAAGGAAAAGGAAAGTGGCAGAGACAGACCATAAGGAAGCTGAGGGCCCGAGGTGGAAGGGCAGCTGTGAGGACAGAGGACACGAGGTAGCCAGAAGAGATGCTGAGAGGGCCTAATGCCTGATGCCATGTTCTCACGCATAGCTGAGTGAAGAAATCATGGGATCATGCATAAACAGAACACGTGTGAGGAGTCAGCTCATCTCCCAAGGAGCCTGGGGCAGTGGAGGGACTCACCCAGAGGACCCATCAACGTCACCCAGCAAACACAGACGGAGCAGCAGCACCCCTACACCTCTTTCCCATTTCTGCCCAGCCCCCACATGTCCTGACACCCTGGTTATCTGAAAATAAGGTCAGAAGCACAGGTATTAATAATATGGTAATGTTTGAATTCCACACAAACATGCAGCTCCTTCATCCATTCGACGCACGCGTGCTGAGCACTGTGCTAAGCAAGCACAGCGATACAAGGTCAAATAAGACCAATATTCAAATGGCTAGAAAAGGCAAACTTACAGATGCAGACGCACACGAGAGGTTGCCTACGATGGGGTGGGAGTGGGGAACAACTGCAAATGGGTACAAGGGAACTTCTGGGAATGACAGAAATGTTCTAAAACTGGGTTGTGGTGATAGCTGCACAACTCTGTACATTTCTTAAAAGCTACTGAAGTGCACAATGGTGGTCTTTAATGGTATATAAATCTCCCCTCAGTAAAGCTGTTTTTAAAAAGTGATAAGAGCTGTGGGAAAAAATAGTACAGGGTAAGGTAAATTGAGAGTGAAGGGGTGGGGGTGTGGGAAGGCTGCAGTTTTATATAGGGTGATCACCATGGGCTTCACTGGGAAGGAGAGGAGGCAGTGAGCACAGGAGTAGACGGGAGGAGGAGTGCTACAGGCAGAGACAACCACGAACAGTGGCGGGCGGGTGCACAGGTCCTAAGGCAGAAAAGGAGGCCAGCGAGACCAAAGCAGGAAGAGACAAGGAACTAGGAGATGGGAGGGGGCAGATGGTGTAGAGGATGCTGGTTCTTGGGATGAAAGCTGTTGCAGTTTTGAGCAAAGAAATAACATTACCTAACTCGGGTTTTGAAAGGATCACTCTGGCTGCTGTGTTGAGAAGATTCTTAAGGACGCAAAGGAGATCAGTTGGGAATCTGTCGCGGTAATTTGAGCAAGAAGGGATGCTGACTGGGACATGAATGGTCGTGGAATGTGGTAAGAAATGGTCAGATTCTGGGTAGACTTTAAGGGTAGAGCCAACGGAATTTCCTCCCTGCTTGGATGTGAGCCGTGAGAGGAAGAAGCCAAGGATGAGTCAAAAGTTTGGGGCCTGAGCAGCCAAAGATGGGGACGCTCTGGAGGAGGAAGGTTTTGGAGGAAACAAATTTTAAAGCATGTATGGGAAACTTTGCTACTTAGTTATATATAAGCCAAAATCACTTCATGTAGCTTTGGTGACATTTTTAGAAGGCTGCCTTCACTATAGGGTAAGTTTCCTTCCAATCCATTCATTAATTGAGATGTTTTAGAGAAATGAATGGCCACGCAAAATGTAGAAATATGTATTTAAAATCTTAATTCTTACCTTCTTTATCATTAGTTATAGGATTGCTGACTAGCTTATTTTCTTATAACTTCTTCATTATATTTCTAGTGACATTAGACTTAACCTACCGCTGGTCCAAGCTAACTAACAAAAAGTGCAGTGACAACAAATGATAGTCACTCATCTCTGAGCAATTCTCTTAAAGAGGGTCAGCTGAGCTAAGAAAACGCTTGATAAATGTTGGGATAAATTGATGAAATCCCCCTACTATGACAGAGCAAATTCAAGAAGGAACACAAAGAAGTACCAAAATTCAAGGTCACTTTCTCTTGAGATTTATTTCTCCTTGGGAGAAACTGTGAAGAGATGAAGTAGAAGAGGTCATATTCTTGTCTAGAAAATTAAATAATACCTACTGTCATTTCATGACATAACATACAGATTCTTCTTTCTTTCATATCTAAATTTATATACATATGTTTGGTCATCTCTTATTTATTCTGCACATTTGGCCACTGGACGTCTCTATGTGGTCATTATCTTCAATACACAAGTTAGAAAGACACACTAGACTCAGCAGCTGTGTGCAAAGTTATTACTTCCTATAATTTTTCACAGGTGGCCAAAAAAGATGATTTTGGTAGAATGGCCAAATGCTAACCACCTAATGAGGCTGCAGCCTCAAAATCAATTGATGGTAAATGCTGTTTCACAGTTAGTGTTCCCTCTTTCTTTTCTCTCTCATTCTCTCTCTCCCTCTGTTGTCATTGACATCAAAGGCAGAAGAGTCCATCCTAACTCCAATTTGGCAAAGTTCTACACATAGCATTTTACCTGATTTTCTAGGGAAGGGGGAAGGTATAAATAATAAAACAATTCCTGTTCTGAAATGGTCATTCTTTAGGTCAAAAGACTTTTTCTTCAATTCAAAAGTATTACTAAGTAATAAAAACTTTCCTACAATAGGAATTAAGCTGGTTTATACCTCACTCAATATCAGGGAAGCCATCACAATAGCAATAATAATGATCAAATTACCTTAGACAGATAAACATAAGTATGGTATCTACCCTTCTCTCATGTATCACACACCACAAGATGACTTCCCTTAAAGTTACAATTAAGCAACTTCTCACCATGCATAAACTTGATCATTTTTGTAGATGTCTGAAATTCATTTATATGTTCACAAGCTGTCCAATGGCAAGCTTTACTTTTCTTCTTTTCTATATACTGGTGCTTAACAATTGCATATCTCCTCAAAATGTGTAATATTCAAAAAGCACATCTTGAACCTTCCCCCAAATAAAGAGCAAACTACAATTTAAAATTATAGCTTCTCTGCTCCCTAAATCCTTCTGCATCTATACTATCCTGCGGCAGTTCACAACCAACCTGTTAATCAATGACTCATAAGATTTCATCCACAGTAGAAATGGCATTCTCCAGTTGGTTTATATAATGCCATATAATCACTACCAATGCTCTAAATCTAAAAAGATACAAAATAAAGCATCTGATTTTATCTTATGCAGAAATACACATTTTTAATCAATCTAACTACTATACAGATAATATAATGAAGCTTTATAAGGATGTTCTCTGCAGCAATCCACCTGATTAGTCGTATACAAATGTGAGTGGAAAATTACCACCTCTGTTTCAGTAGTAAAGACCCTAATCACACATTATTACTTCTCTCCAGATGGGGCACTTGGTTAGTAAAGAACTGCCTGCATTGTTTAAATGTCCACTAAGGATCTGGAGAGCTGTGACCTCAGAACTGATTTAACTTGCTATTTTTTTTGTTAAGTTTAAATGACAGGAAAGCTGAGGCCCACAGCCAGGTGGCATAGCTGGTCCCTGGGAGGTAGGAATAAGCAGCAGAGTGTTAGCAGGTCACTGTGCTCTAGCCCACAGCTCCCAAATTATTCCTGTCATGAGAATCACTCTAGGAGGATTTCTTAATACACAAAAGGCTCAGCACCAATGCAGATTCTAACACAGTTAAGTATAGAGGATCTAGCAATCTACATTTTTAAAACAACTCCATGTCATGCTGAGGATCAGCCTAGTTGCAAACCTCTGGATTGCACTTATTTGTAGAACAGTGGTAAATATATGATATTCTAAAGCAAGGTCCTAGAACGGCTAATCAAAAGCAATAACAGCACTCAATATAAGCACAGCACTTTTTGAATAAATCTAATTTTATTCTCATGAACCATGGTATGAGAAAAGTAAGATTCTTCATGATGTCCCAATTTATACAGAAGGAGACTTAGGTACAGAGTTCTGAAGTCAAGGTCACTCCAAGCCTCCTTGCAAAGTGGAAACTCAAGGAATCTGACTCTACCTGCCCTTGGTCTCCCAATCCACTCATTATGTCCACCCCCAGCCCCACCTTACTCCACAGAAATACTACCAGTGAGGGGTTTTCAGTACTGCTCTGTGACCCAAGCAACCATAGGTGGAGTGACCTTAAGAAAAGGCCTTATTAACTCTGGCACTTCTGTTAGGAAGCCCTGGAACTGGCCAAGGAGGGTCATGTGGCTGGCTCCTGGGAGACGACCCTCTGTCCTGGCTGTGATACTGGGAGGTGATGTGTAAGTGCTGTGCTACCACAGGGAAAGGCTCTCTCCTGAAACTTTCAATATGCTCCCATTTCTGAGATCAACCATGAGGCTCCAGATACAAAAAGAAAAGGCACCGAATCCTAAGAAGGTTCTTGAGAGCAGTGATACCTGGGCTTCCTAAACATCTTGGTCAACAGTTGGCCACTGACACTGAGGACTCACTTAATGTTGACATGCAAGAGGTCCTCTTCCATCCTTGCCTCTGTCCCTTCATCAAATAAAGGACTAGTATAACAATAGCTGCTGAATGAAGCACTGCAAGTTTCCACATGAACAAAGAATGGACAGCAACCACAGGATATGGATTTCCAACAAGGGTCAATATAGAAGAAGAAGTCCAAAAACACAGTGCCCCAAAAGAAAAACACAATAACCAAGGCACATATTTAAAGAGAACTGGGAATTTCATTCCCCCTTAGGTCCAGTTGTAAACTACGTCCTTATTTTCAAAGGTTGTATGTAGGACTGATGCTACTACATAGTTAAACCACGTAACTAACTCCTCCTGTCCTAATTCCATGCTCATCAAACCCTTACCCATTAGGAGAAAATGTGCTGGCCAAAGAATTGCACCCACATCTGCAAACCCCTTGGTAGTTACATACACAAAATTCATTGATATTCAATGTTAAAGCAATTCATAAAACATAATGACAACAAATTAACTACAGACTTCTGACGAGCAACACTGATAGAACAACATGAAACACAGAAATCAAAAATTGACAACTTACTGAAAGATTACAAGGCCAGAGAAGGGAAATTTATCAGAAAAAAAAACAAACCCCTGCAGATGACACTAAGATTTACAAATTAGAATTTCAGTAAAAAGTCAAGTTAAATGCTGTGTAAGAAAGGCCTAAGTTTCTCAAATGAGTTTCTCAAATGACATTTGATCAATTAGGAAGCCCTATACATAGGTGATATTAAATACCTGCAAGAAACAATAAATAGCTTTGGCCTAAAGCTAAAGAAGATAAGCTACGCCCAAATTAAATCAGATTGTAGGTAATTAATGTTTTCATAGAAGAAAAAACCAACATTGATTCCATATTTCTTTAGGCTTTGAATTCTATAAAAAAAAACCAAAAAACAATCAGCCACATCAGCTCAAGGACATCGGGCTGGGAAAGACTAGTGAATCTTTTCACAGCCGAAGGGTTATTTGATTATATCTACACCATTGACTATCACAAGAATAGCATTAAAAAAAAAAAAGTCTCCTTTGAGGGAATGTCAAACAGAGTAAATGAGGAAGCAAAGTCAAAGAGAGACTCTATCAAAATAAATCTCTTCCACTCAGATATCTACCTCAATTATGAACCTAAATTTCCAAAATAATAACCATAGCTGTCACTTGGGGAGTGGTTGAGAAAAAAGCCAGCATCTTCACATTTAGAGTAGGCTTTTTTTTAGAGTCATATGATATTGTAATTTTGCTGGTCTGTGAAGCTGATACAAACACAAAACCTGGCACTGATGTCATCTTGGTTATTATATTTTTCATCCTAGAATCCACACCTCATTATAATTAATATCCACTATAAAATATTTTTTACTGTATCCTTTTCTGGAGTCATAAAGAAATGAGTAAAGGATTTTCTGTCTTTAACGATCACAAATTTATCATTAGCAATTCCCTGTGCCTTTCTTATTTTAAGTATTTAAACTAATGTTACTTACCAACTACAATAAAAATATAGCTGAATTATGAAATTGCAATATATTTTTTAAAAACACTGAAATAAATAAATACATGCCTACATACACACCAGGTATAAGCAGAGCACATTTACCACAAGAAAATAGTCTTTTCTTTAAGGATGTGCTTTGTAATCTATTTTATGATGAAAATGGAACTTAGCTTGGTCTACACGATCCTAAAATTTACTGTTCAGACGAACTTCCTACAAATGTTCTTTGTTGTCAGCAGTGCAGGTAGGCTGTTAGTAGTTCTCACTGCTGTCTGGGTTACCCCTATGCTCTTAAGTTAGGGGGTGACGTTGAAAAGAGCAAAGACATACTGCATACTAACCACATCTGCACTCCTAAGTTGTTGAAGACCCAAATGATATTTAAATGCAGAAAAATTATTCTGACACTTTTGAGACTAAGGAGTTGCCGGTAGGAGTGGGGAAGGGGTGAGATAATGGTACAGAGAAAAAAGTAAACAAAATGGATTTAACTAGAAAGTATTCTCTTTGGGAAGGTTTTAATCCTATCAGACTTGAAAGAGAATTTGAGGAGTATTTTCTTTGAGCCTGGTGAGCTTTTGACCTTTTCATAAAATTTACATAATTCAGCATGAAGGGAAACCCCTAGTTGTCTAGAAAGATGTAGGCAACTTGAAATTGACCTTGCAGAAAAGCTAGGAGCTCTGTACCCGCCAGGTACTTGATGCTATTATTAATTCCACGGGGGACACCAGGGGCAGCTCTGTGCTTTTCACAGATGCAGACCCCTGAAGAGATCCTAGAATAGAGCCCAGAGAGCTGCCTAGGGAGGAGGAAACCAACTGACCCTCCCTCCTTTTCCTTGTAGCCAGGCTGGTGTTCCGAGAGCTGCAGAAAACAGGGAGAAGTGGCTTGTCAGAGAGAAAAGACACCATTAACCCCAAGATACACATCCTCTCCCTGGGCAAGCCTGCCCAAGCAGTGTGCTATATCACTAAAAGCTCCTTAACATAAAGGGGCTAGCTCCTCTCTAGGGCTGGCACACCAGATTAAGACATTTTATATAGTGCAGGAAATTTAAATGGATTCCACCGTCATTCTGAGGAAGACAAAAAGGGAGAAAAGAGGCAAAGGGAAGGAATGAATAAATACTGAGTTTGTATTATGCACTAGGCATTGTGCTAGATGTTTCTATGCCCACTTTATTTTATCTAAAATAGCCCTATAATCTAGTAACAGAATTCCCATTTTAGAGATAAAGGAAATGAGACTTAGAGGAGATATATAACTGGACTGCGAATTGCAAAGCCGAGAAGTATCAGATTTAGTATGCAAATCCAAGCTCTAAGGCTCATGTTCTTCTGGTTGTGCCATGCTACCTTATACTTTCAACTGTAGAACTAAAAATCATAAATAATAAGGCTTCTAAGTAATGATTTAAAATCTAAAACTTGTGTCATAAAAAATTGCAAAATGCCTCCTCCACTGCTCTTATTGTCTGTGCTATTAGCATTGAATATGTTCTCACCGAAGCAATCAGCCAGGATGGGACTACTTATTCCATCAATATCCTGTATGCCAAAGCAGTTGTACTGTCTGGGTGGGGAGAGGGGGTAGCCCTGCTTCTAAGTAACTGGAACTGGCTCATTTGGCATGGAAAGTAGAACATATTATGCCTCAAATAAACATGTAGGAGAATGTTGTCAAGAGTCCATAAAAACTGCCAAAGACTTTCCTTCTTCATTTAAAAATCATCTTATCAGGTCGGTGATTTCAACCTTGCAAGGGAAAAAGCTATTTTAGACAAATTTACAGCTTTCAATGCTTTTTGCCATATGCGGAACTAATCTGACTCCAAGTCAAGTTTGCAAAACTGGTTTTTTGGTTTTTTTACATAGTTCTTTTAAAACTCTCACCAAAATTCATAGTGCCATATGTCTAAATCAAGTTAAATTAAATGAATGCATTGCAATGTGCATATGAAATAGAGAAAGAACAAAAGAAATATGAAGAAAGTTTGCTCAACTTGTTCAAGGTAAAGATCTTGGCAAGAAGGGTTTGGGAATGAAGGATCCAATTAGAAATGCCAGAACCAGGTGAACAAAATGCCAGGAAAAAGGTTAACAAAATGAATTCCATCTACTAATTCCTAAAAAGAAAGAAAGATGTTCTAGGATAAATTCTAAAGTTCTACTCTGCAAATTAGAAGAAATTCTGAAATAGTGAGAACCAGTCATATAAGGACAGAAGGCAGAGCAAGGCACTGCCTGACACAGAGACATAACCACGTCTATCTCCACTGTCACCAAAAAGCCCTATTTAATAAGAAAGATGGGCTCCTTACATCATTCATAATATTTTCCACTACATGCCAAATATATCTGTGAAATGAAAATCATATTGGCTTATACTGCACTTGATGGGAATTAAAATCCCTCCAACTTTAAAGTGAATTCCTTTTATGCCAAATGTCCCCAGTACTAGACTCTAGCTATGATGTTTTCTATTTTATTTCATCCTGTTACTTATGCCTGTCATTCTAACAGGTAGCTTTCCCACCTGGTCATTGCAGATCTACTACTTAAATCCAAGTCTAACTCCCACTTGCTTGACACATTTCTTTTAAATCTCCATTCAGGTAACAAATCAAAATGCTGACCCAACCGGATCAAGAGCACAGTACATTTATCTGTCACCAAAGGCTTCTGTCTGGATTTGAGTATAGCTTTTCAAATGGCTAACATAGAGCTTACATTTCTCCTTACTTGTCCCATAGATATAAGATATCATCAAAAGTATATATGACAGTAAGAACTCTTATCTACAAGAGCCTCCTTAGCCTCCAAGTCTATGACTCTACTAAAAGAAAATGATTACATCTTTTATCTAATTTGCCAGAATCTTCTCCTATTTTTGAAAATATAAGCATGTTGTCCACTCCAACTGAAGTCACATAAAATATCTATGCGTGCTCTTTCCAGAAAAAAAGTGATATGAGAAAAATTATGTGCCAGCCACTGGACATTAAAAATGCAGAAACATGACAGTATTTCATGGGTATTTATTGTGTACATTCTCCAATTCTTCTCTCTCTGTAGCTACAACCCCTTTCCTGGTCTCCTTCCTCAATTTGTCTTCCTCTATCCCCTCACAGTCCCATCTTCTTGCTGCACTCCATCTTAAAGACCCTATTTCTTCCACTAAAATTAGCTCATCAATATCAGATATCATTAGCATCATCCTCTCAACTCACATTTCCAACTGACTGTATAGCAGAGCCTCCAATCTTTAAGTAGCTACAAGGATCTTCACTTACTATAATCAGACCAAGCCATCAAGCTCCAGCACTCATCCCTCTGCTACACAGGGACTGACCTGATCTCCACAATCAGAATATTTTTTACTTCTCCCTGTGGCTGCTCTTCTATGGAATCTTGTATTTCTATTGTAACATTTAACACATAACTGCCTCTAAATCATAATTATGTACCTGCCTATAACCTCCACTGGGTAACAGAGAAGAAGGAGTGTGAAGTAAGAAGAGCAGCTGAAGCTTCACATTTTCTCTCATTGGTCCAGTTTAGCTTCACAGTCTTGGATTCTTCATCTGTAAAATGAAAATAAGATGCCCACTTCATAGGGGCGTGGTGAAGACAACATGAAAAGTAGCTTGCACACAGAAGGGGCTGGAAAAGTGGACGTTGCCAGGAGCAGTACATTTGTTTGCTCTGAATCATCAAGGACAGAGATGGTACCTCCACAGCACTCAGCCAGGACCTTGTTACAAAAGTCTTAACTAACACCTGAATAACACCTGATCCTTTTTAGGGGCGCAACATATTTCCATAAAATGAAAACTAAAATGCCTTTATTTACTATTAAAGCATCCTTATAGTGGGTGTTTTTAGAATAATAGAAGCATTAGAAGCCACACTATTCAAAATCTATTGCCTTTTTTATAAACTCCATCTCTCTGGACCCACAAAAGAAACAATGCAAATAAAATAACACTGCTTTGTGACTTTCCTGCTTCAGTGAAGTCCACGGACTTCATCTCTATAGCTCTAGTAGAAACTGAGAAAGTGGCACCTTTTCCAAAAGTATTTGCTTCATTATAAGATACTATTATTTAAGGCATAAATAGCATTTTCTATGCCAGGGAAATAGAACTTAATGCCCCTTTGAGTTCTCACTATGTTTTTGTTCCTTTTGCATTTTGCAATATTCAGTGGTGGGTCTTAACTCATTACCTAACGCCTTAATAAGTTTTCACTGACAGGCTCAGGATGCTCCATTTTTATAACCAACTTTTTATTATACCTCTTCTCACAATGGCAAGCACTCAACTGACTTTTTCTATACTTCTTAGCCCTATACCAAGAAAAATACTGAGCCAGCAACATAAGTTTTAAACTACAAATGCTTTTATTTCACCAGATTCAAAAATTCCTATTTTGCAGCACTTTATACTCCTTTATTTTCTGAGATATAAGAGAGATCTTAAAACAAACTTGGACCTTAATATCGAAATCAGAAAACTCCTGATCACTCTCATAATGATGGATGTATTTGTTTTCATCAGTATTTTATTAGAGAATAAGAGCTTAGAATTAGATGAGACCTCAGTAGTTACAGATTGCAAAATAGCAGGCCACAGGCCAGATAGGACCCAGATATATTTTTAATGTGGTCCTTACAGTTTTTAAAATTAAGGACACTTCCCATTTTAAAAAAAAATCCAGACATTTCTGTTTTCCATGAGAAACCAGCATGTTTTAGAGCCTGGGTAGTAACAATCAGCTGCAGTAAAGTGGGAACTGCTCCCTTTACAGTGGTTTGCAAGTTTCAGAGGCCATAAGTCCATACTCTTTCTCCCACGTGTCCTCTACCGAGCCTGCTCCTCTTCTCTACTGCACCTGTCAGGCCCCTACACACATCTGAAATACAGACACAACCTTTTTTTTATTCAAAGCAAAGAGCCTGGATCTAGAAAGGGCTTCCCCACAGGACTGCCCTATCACTTTAGGGTTCCCCAACTTTAAATTGAAGGTAACTTCTTGACCTCACAAGGCTGTTAGGAGGATTAAAAAAGAAGTGTATGAGGCCAGGTGTTGTGGCTCACAAATGTTATCCCAGCACTTTGGGAGGCTGAGGCAGGACTGCTTGAGGCCAGAAGTTTGGGAACAGCCTGAGCAACATAGCGAGATACTGTTTGTAAAAAAATTTTTTTTTTTAAATATTAGCCAGGTGTGGTGGATTGAGGAAAGAGAATTGCTTGAGCCAGGGAGTTTGAGGTTGCAGTGAGTCATGATGACAACACTGTACTCTCTAGCTCAGGTGACTGAACGAGACCTTGTCTCGAAAACAAAAAAAGTGTATGAAAAGTGCTTTGTAAACTACGATTTAATGTTTGTCATCATTAATCATCTCCCAGAACTGTGAATTGCATAAATCCTTTCTACCTACCATTATTTTGATTCCTTGTTTCTCATATTATTACAATACATATGACACAGTTTAAAATCTAGATTAAGAGAATTTTATTTATTTCCTTGCCTCACTTAACAAGAAAAGATGAACAAATGTCAAAAGAAAGCAAAATGAATTTTTGAATGCCAGTGGATCTTTAGCAGGTCATTTTTATTCATGACCTGGTATGAAATTAGAGCAAAGTGTAATTACTGGATTGCTGATGCCTTCAAGTACTGTGTTGTAAGTTCACCCATAAATCACCTGAAGCCTCAAAACAAAACTGAAGGCCCAGGCATTAGGGGCACCTGTGAAATAGGAGCACTGACCTCTTCCATGGGCCTCACCAGCATTCCACTAAAGAACCCAGTTCCGTCAGAGGGGGAAAAAAAAACTACGTGTGAATATAAGCTCTAACAGCTTAGACTCTAGAGTATAAGCCATGGCACACTATTTATTTCTATAGACATAGAGATATAGATACCTCAAAAAAATCAACAAGACATTTGAAAGAAAACAGAATCATTTCAGAAATGGGCAGAGGTGCAGAAAACTGCACTTAAATAATGATGCAATGGATATAGAAATGCTGGGATGTATGTTACGAATGTTATCTTGTTACGTTAGGAATTCACAAATATGTATTCTTTTTGTGGTCAATTTACAACAGATGATCATCCTTTAATTGTGGGGAACCACAATTAAACCATCTGCGTTTAATGTTAAGATAATCACACCTAAGTAAACTGCAAAATAGAACCGTAAATAGAGAGGAAGAAGGATTTAAATTGGAATCAGCTTTCTTTATAAGAGCTCCAAAATGGGAGTAATTTATGATTCAAGACACAATCCGTTGAAAAATTCATCTGACGAATCCTTTATAAGCATACCATCTCGTGCAATTACGGCTTTTCTGGAAGTTGAATGAAACCGTCGCTTGAATACAGATTAATGAATGCCAAATTACCACAAGGTCCTCGGTGGATATTTTACTTTAAAAATCAAAATAAATACCAATATAATTTAAGAAACCTGTTTTTCGATAGATGTCCCAAGGCTGATGTTTAAGCAAGTCTCCTTGGCAACCAAGGAGCACAGCACATATTGGGCTGGGGGGAAGGGAAGAAGGGAAGAGCAACTCCAGGCTTGGAAGCCTAAGTAACCCGAGTAGTAATTGCTCCCGCTAGACGGGGCTGGTAGGGGCTGGTAGGGGCTGCATGGGCTGCATGCCCCTGAAATTTTAACTCCGGGTCTCGCCCCCACTGACGCACCAGCAGTCTCCCACCCTCTCCCTCGGGTCTGCAGGCACCAACCCCGAACAGGTTACAAGGAGAGAGACTGGCTTACCCGAGGGGGTGAGCGGTCTGCTGGGTTAGGTACCCGAGGCGGCAGCGCAGACACCGGGCTCTCCCTGATGCACAATGGCTCTGCTTCGCCCCACAATGCTGAGGTTAAGAGAACCCGCAGTAGCTTCGCTCTGCTGGTTAGGGGACGCAGTAGTGAAAAACGAGAGCGCCAGCGTGTGAGTATGTGTGTGCGCGACTCCCGGCGCGCTCCCGGACTCTCCCGCGAGGAAACTGCTCCCTAGTAAATAAAAAGCACCAGCCAGCACTGCAGGTGGCACGTCCGGCTCGCTCCGCCCCAGGCGGCCGCGTCAGCTGGGAGACGCACCTCTGGCAGCCCCCGGGGCTGGTACAGACGCCGGAGCGGCTCCGCCCCCTCCCGCCTCCGGCGAGCCCGCGCGCAAGCTCCCCCGGCCCGACGCAGCCCGGCCGCCCGCGAGCCCGCGCGCACGCTCCCCGCCCTCTCCACCCCGCCCCCGCCGCCGGCGAGCCGGCGCGCGCCCGCTCTCCCCGGAAGTCCCCTCCTCCACGCCCCCCTCCTGGCTCTCTGGCACCTGCGCCGCGGGCCCCTGGACAACAAACACAGCCTGCAGCCGCAGCTGCAATGACCGAGACCCTGGGACCCAACCTGATCGCCCCCAGACCCCTTTCCCAGGGCTGGCGCGCCACCTGCGTGAACAGACTCCGTGACCCTAACCTGGTGTGCTTTCCTCTACCTAACCCTGCTAACTTCTGAAGTTCAAATTGCTTCTATTTGTAGCAGTCCTACGACGGCCCTCCTTAGGATAATACACTTTATGGTTCTGAACAGATTCGAACTTTAAGAAATGACAGGGGGACCAACACCCCCAGAGGTGGAGAAGTCGCAAACCTAGGAATGAGGAAGAGCTAATTCAGCATTAAAACCACAAACAACCCCAGAACACCACCATAAATTCCAGGGCCTGGCACACTCTTGTGCCACTTATGGGTCATTCATATCACTCTTATGTAAAACATGCCGAGAAACTAACACTTAAGCAAAGCCGATAATTTTAGTAATTCCACCTTTGAATTGAAAACCTTGGTCAGATGTGAAATTAAGACACCAGGAGCAGTAGAATGTAACTCTAAATTGGAGTAAACTGTATTTTGTAGAAGTTCAGGGTTTAAACTGCTGCAAAGATGGAATTTCACAGAATGTTAAGTCCTTGCAGTTAAGTCTCTTGCAGGTTTATGTTCTTCCACACACATGGGCTAGGATCAGTGTCCTGATCTATTTTGAGGTATCCTTAACATTCTCATTAATCTCAAATAAATGGTTTAGCAATTGTTTTCCACTTTTAGACACAGAAGATTTATGGATCTGTTTGTCCCCCCTTGAACCTGTCTTGCTTCCAGTGCTTAAATTCCCATGGTTTTGAAATTTGGACTTTAGGATGCTGGGTACCTACTTATCTAGCAGTCCTGGACACCACGATGGATGCTGGGGAAAAAATAACAAACAACTAAGTGCAAATAGTAGGTACGGTGTTTTTCCCTAGAATTTTTCATATGCAACTTGGTATTTTATTGGGTATTGTTTTATACCAGAAAATCAAATGTGAAAGCATGTTTGAAAATATTGACAATGTCTGGTGTCAATAAATGAAACACTTCTTTAAGATTCATAAGGTATTCGTCACTAAAGTGAGTATACTTAACATTTTAAGCCCATCTATATTGATTGGATTGTCTGTTTAGAATAAATAGAAGCTATTTATTAAATATAATTAAATAGAACAAAGAATATAACTGCACGTAAACAGGGAAAAAAACCTTTATGTCACCAACTCACCATGTATGTGACTATGGAAGGGTCTCTTACTGCCCAAGGTGGGTGTCTCTTATTCATTTTCAATTCTTTCATTTAAAATATGCTGTAGCCATTCTAGGAAAAGAAGATTTTCTCTATCTACAGACACTACCTAGTGATTCAGGCCACTCTGCTCAGGAAGGGCTGAGTAGAGAAGTTCAACTTTTTGCCCAAGGTCATTCCGAATGCACAAGACGAAGGTGAAGGGGTCACTGGTGGAGTATTGGAGGTACCTTGTCTTTCCATGTAGAGCATTTGTGTGTCTGTCACAGGCACGGGGAGTCTGCGCCGTCCTGTGTGTGGTGCCCACTTCCTTGGTCCCTCTCACATGCCGGGGGCTCTCTGACTCCACATCTCTATTGCCCTCCTGGCCTCCCCCACACAAGTCCATGCCTGGGCAGGCCCTTTAAAATACCTGGCACTGGTCCCTGCTCAAGGTCCCCAAGTCCACGCCAGGCCAGGCCTCCTCCTGTCTGCTCAGTTCCCATCGTCCTCTATTAGCCCAGCCTCAACCATCGCCCTCTGCCCCCAGTTCTGCAAAGGCCACCCCTCAAGCCCCGCAGTGCCAGCTGGTCCTCCCCTGACCCTCTTCACAGCACCATCTGTGTTCTCTAGGTCCCATCAAGACCCAGATCAAACATCCCCCTCCCACCCCTCACCCTCGTTGGGTGCCCCTCCTCCTCAGTCCTGAGTCCTCAAGTTCCCAAACCTCTCCATCACACTCACCTCCTGGGCTGTCTCCCCTGAAACACACCCCAAGGTACACTGGGGCCCCCAACACTGACACAGCCCTGGTGGGGGGTGCCACACAGGGGAAACTCACTGGATGGATTCATGGAGGGTCCCCGCTGGCATACCCTGAGCCTGACTCAGGACCCACACAGGGCACCTGACCCACCAAGGGAAGGCCTCACCCTGAGAGGAGGTTCTGAGAAGTAAACAGGCTTGCTGTTCTGCCTACAGTGGTAATAACTGGGCCACTGTAGGGAGTCTGGTGTGCCTAGGTATTCAAGCCTCTCCTTTCTGCAAACAGGACAGATAATATCAATGATGTGATGGTGCATCCCCCACATGCATCAGGGTGAGCTGTAGTCTTACCAAGGTTTCTTATACCACCATCCCCCTTGATGCCTGCATGGGCCCATGCATGTGGGAGGGATGACAGCAGTGGGTGACAAAGCCAGAATCTCAACTGGACCCTTGACCAGGAGGCAGGGCTTGAATGAACCTGGGGTGGGATGAGCTGATCAGGACTGGATGAGCTGGCTGTGTCAGAGGGTGGGCCCTGGTGCACCCATCTCCCCCACACTGCAGCCCCTGGCCCCTGCACCCACACAGGGCCTCACAGACTGGCTGCACAGGTAAGCCTGCTTCATGAATGTGGAAGGCAGAGGGGCACTGAGTGGCCCGGCCTGTGGGGTCAGGCAGCCTGGTCGATGCACTGCAGGATGGAGCCTGGCCAGCAAGTGGGACAGGGTCTCTAGTAACACAGCTGCATGCCCCCCACCTCTCCAAGCCCAGCCTCACCCCACCCTAGCCTGGCTCCTCTGGGACTCTGCCTCCCACCCACCATAAAGAGGGCAAAAAGATAAACTACAGAGTGAGAAAAGATATTTGCAGTAGATGTAGCTTAAAAGATCAAATATCCAGAATACATGAAGAACTCACAAACCAATAATAAAAAGACAAATGGGAAAATGGGCAAAAACTTGACCAGGCACCTCACAAATAGCCACTGAGCACACTATTTTAAGTTCATGGAGTTAATTCCATTTCCACGAAATAGTGTATGTACCACTCAGCGATGTGTACCTGTGCAATAAACGTACAAAGGGAAGCAAGGCTATTATAGCTCGGCAGCTCTAACAGGTACCATAAATGGGGGCTTCTATAGAACAGACACTTATTTCTCACTGTGCTGGAGGCTGGAAGCCTGGGTCAGGGTGGCAGCATGGCTGGGCTCTGGTGAGGCTTCCTGGTTCACAAATGGCTTAGCACTCACTGTGTCCTCACATGGGGGAAAGTTCACATTCTTAAATAAGTATCCTAGAATATGGTTGAGTATGGAACACCTTTTTGGTTGTTTTTTTTAGCTTAGCTCTTAACATACTTGGAGAAGCCTCTTGGAACACAGTAAGTTTTTGCAGCATTTGTTTTCCCATCTATCATCAGCTTGTCCATGAGCCAAGATATTAGAGCATAGCATAAATCTAGTGTTATCATAAGCATTTATAAAATTTATACTTTAACAGCTCTGGGAGAATCAGCAAGCTGACACTGTCTCTAGACATATCAGATTTCAATCTAAAACTATAGCATAAAAGAGAGTGATGTCATAGTTCCTTATTCAACTACAGAGCAAACACCTGATAGCTGCCTCCTCCCATAGCAAGTGAGGAGGAAAGTGTAATTCTTAATGCCAATCTCATGGTTTTCTGTCACAAACCAGTGGTGACATTAAGGAATCACTCAGCCATATCTCTAATTACCATACTTCCAGAGAGAACAGATCAATATTAATTATGCCAAAACCAAATTGATTTTTGGCTGATATTCTCTAGTTTTCAAATAGAAAATATAAAATAACTCTAGCTAACACCTCAATTTATTCAATTACCTGTGGGTACATTTTGTAGCTAATTTACCCTATTTATTCATCAGGCGCACCAGTGTCACTCAAAACTAGTGCCATGGGAAAATTTTTGCTGATAAAATGTTTGATGTTTACATTTTCTCTGCCACATTCTCTTATGACAAATGCTGTTATTGTTTTCACTCTAATTCAGCCTAATCAACTAGAAACATAATGGGATCTTAGTGAAAATTTACTGTACTGTAAAGAAATATCTAGAAATATCCTTGATAAGAAATTTTATTTTCTCTGGAAAAGGGGATGATGTGGGATCTTTTATTTTTCATTTTATACCTTTTTGTACTATTTATAATTTTTACAATGAGCATAAATAACACTTATGAAAATGCATTAATAAAAAGAACCCCTTTTTAAAATCAACCTATAAAAATGGTTATTATAACACTTTTAATTGTATTATTGGAAAATAGTAAGCATCATAGTCATAAAAAAATTGCTTAAACATTTTGGGAGTCCTGAAATTAATCAGGCCACATTGGCAACTACATAACTACACTTATATATATAAGCCTGGTATGAATGGATGATTAAAAAACAAATGAAACACATGTAAATAGATCCCATACTTCCAACACTTGGCAAAGCATAGACTCAAGATGTCTGCCTTTCAGCTCCAATTCCATACTCCTTCCTGAACCTCTGCCTTTCTTTTTAGCCATACGGACAAATGAGTCACAATATTTTTTATCAGAATCTCCTATATCAGTTATAGTTCTCTGGCTTTGTTTTAAGCAACAGAAATTGATTCTAAGTAACTTAAGTAAAAAGGTACTTTATTGGAAGGATACTGGTAGCCAATAGAGTTGAAGGACTGGGAGGGAAAATCTGAATAATCAAGCTTTTGATAGGACCAGGAACCCAAACAACTTTACTCCATCCAAGATTCAAATTCCCAGGAGAATCTAACTGGCCCAGTCTCGGTCATGAACTCATCACTGCTGACATGGAGGCCAGGGGTGGTGGGGAACACATGAACATGTGGAATGTGAAAGGAGTACTTCCCCAAAGGAAGAGTGAAGCTCTCTTATCCCAATAAGGGGACGGGCTGCACAGGCAAAATAATAGCTATTCATTTTCTCCATCTTTAAAAGGGAGACTTAATTGAGAAATTTTACTATTTTTTTAAATATTTCCTTTTTATCTCCCCTCTTGCCCATTACTGCTTCAAAACACTTTCAGGTGGAATAAGACTTGTTATTTTGAGATCCGGGAGCAAGATGGCGGACGAGAAACACCGCCAGTTAGAGCGTCTCTGCAGA
>VBSM01000361.1:50748963-50815306 GCA_008086735.1 Cheirogaleus medius | reverse complement strand
TGGGCAGCAGCCGTACCCCAACTCTACCCGTGTCCGGGACAGCTTCCGACAGGTGATCTTGCCCCTCAAGGGATATAATGTCTGGGTTCATGAGTGTTTTGCATCCTGGAGAGAGACTGTGCTACTGGCATCTAGAAGGCAAATCCAGCGATGCATCCTACAATGCACAGGACAGCCCCCACAACAGTGAATTATCACTGTCAATAGTGCTGTGGCTCAGAAACCCTTCTCTAGACACAGACCTGAGTCTGGCCAAGGGAACAATCTGAGTAACAGAAGATGTTCTATCCTCAAAAATCACCACTTCCCTGGTGTTTTTAAACTAAGCATGTTCCTCATCTCTGCCTTCCCTAAGGATGATGTTCTTATCCCTGAAGTCACTTAAGCATATCATAGGAATTGATCTGTGGCACACAAAGGACCACATTCAGCAGTCTTCCTCACAAACCCCGACATGCCTGAGTACCAAAGGAGACCAGTTGAGGTTCCCACAGGGACCCCTGCAATATTAAAGACAGAAGGTAGGATTGTCTCCTCTACAGAGAATGTAACAATCATTTAGGCCACAGCCTGTTAGGAACCTACCACAGAGCTCTGCCTCCTCCCTCCCCTGCCCCACCCCTGCCCATCGCTGGAGGAGGAAAAATTGTCTTCCAGGAAACTTAAGAACTGGGCTGCACAGCAAGAGGTGAGCTTCAGGGGAACAAGCTAGTGAAGCTTCATCTGTATTTACAGCCACTCCCCATTGTTCACATCATCACCTGAGCTCCACCTCCCCCCCTCACCTCCACCCCCATCCATGGAAAAACTGTCTTCCATGAAATGAGTCCCTGGTGCCAAAAAGGTTGGGGACTGATTTAGGGCACTGAACAAAAGTGGTGCTTCTGTCATGGCTATTGTTTTCTGTTGTCAGCACCTTTCTCTGGCCTTGCCCTTCTCCTTGTAACAGACCCCACTACCCTGATCCTGGTGGTCGGCATGTAACTTAGGTCAGCCAGTCAATAGACCTTTCCCAGGATGTTTTTCTTTTTAATTCACATGAAGGAAAGAAAATCTTTTTTCTGGTCCGAAGATGACAAGGTACAAGGCTCCAGGGGTGAACCGTTTAGTGAGAGTGAGGCTTTCATGCAGAGAGAAGGAAAGCAAGGAGAGAAAAGGAAGCGGGAGGGCCAAGTGACAGTACCTGCATCCTAAGTCATCCTAAGACCAGCTGCTCCATCCCCACACTTCCCACCATTTGATTTTGTGAGCAATAAATTTTTCATTTACTGTTTAAGCTCAGTTAATTTGGGTTTTATCATATGCAACATAAGAATCATGGCTAATATACCAATCTTCAAAGTTCTTAAAGTTTAATAAGGCAGCATAAAGCAGCACATGAAAAGTGCTTATATGAGGTGTACACAGGGTTCTACTGAGGTTCTTGTTATGTTTTTGACTCTAGGAAAGGATTTGGGGCTGTTCATTTCACAACAGTTCATTAGGTTGTACATTTATGTTTTATGCATTATTCTGTGGTTGATTATATTTCACCTGAAAAACCCTGTGGTGACTGCCTCAGTGGGACCTGCTGCAGGAAGAGAGCCCCAGCCACGCCCCTGAAGCCCCCACACTATCACCCAGCCCTGCAGCCCTGACCCCACAGCTCCCACCTGCTGCATAGCAGGACCCACCCCTGCAGTCCAACGCTCTGCCATGGACCACCCACTAGCTGCATGCTGCCATTACACCTGGATCCAGGTAGAGTGAACGCCCACAGCACTAACACCTGTGACCACCACATAGACATCCTTGCTCAGCTGCCACTTCCACTGCCCCTGCAGCGGGAGACCCAGGCAAAGCAATATTCCACAATGCCAGCCTCCATGGAGAGGGATTCACCCAGTCTCCCATCTGAGCTTCCAACAGCAGCCTGGGGAACAGCCCACCATTCCCACAAAGATCATCCCACACCTGCATAGACTGTAACAATCACAGGGGAACAGGACAACACAGAGCAGCTGTATTACAGGCTCTCGGTATATATATACTCCCTCCTGTCAGGTCAATCTTCTGGAGTAGGACTCAAAAGCACCATCTAGGGACCACTGCTCTTCACTAAGTAGGAGAGTTCCCAGCAAAGGAGAATAGGTGCACTGCAAACCTGCCTTGAGCTAAGAAAAGAGGTTTCAGTTGAGAAGAAACCAGCAAAAGAATTCTGGCAATATGAAAAAACAGGCTGTTTTGACAACCCCAAAGGATCACAACAAATCCACAGCAACGGACCCAGTCAAAAGGAAATTACTGAAATGTCTGAAATGGAATTCAGAATATGGATGGCAAATAAGATGAATGTGATTGAAAAGAAAGTTGAAAACCAACACAAAGAAGCCAAAAAAATATTTCAGGACATGAATAAAAAAATGAAAAAGTTACTAAAAAGTTAGACAATATAAGAAAGAATATAACAGAACTTAAAGAAATGAAAAAGTCATCTAGGGAATTTCAAAATACAGCAGAAAGCTTCAACAACAGGCTAGACCAAGCAGAAGAAAGAATCTCAGAGCTTGAAGACAAGGCTTTTGAACTAACCCAGTCAGACAAAGATGCAGAAAAAAGAATAAAGAAGAAAAGAAAAACAAAAATCATGGAAAACCTATTCAAGGGAATTATTGAGAAAAACATCCCTGGTATTGCCAGAGATTCAGATAACCAGATACAAAATGGTTATCAAACACGGGGAAGATTCATAGCAAATAGAACATCTCTAAGACACACAGTCATCAACCTGGCCAAAGTCAAACTAACGGAGAAAATTCAATAAGCTTTAAGATGAAAGCAACAAATAACCTACAAAGGACAACCCATCAGGGTAACAGCAGAATTCTCAGCAGTGACCTTACAAGCCAGAGGGATTGGGGCCCCATTTTTAGTCTTCTCGAACAGAACAACTGCCAGCCAATAATTTTGTATCCTGAAAAACTAAGTTTCATAAATGATGGAGAAATAAAAATTTTTCCAGACAAGCAAACACAAAGGGAATCTGTCACTACTAGACCTGCGCTACAGGAAATGCTCAGGAGCACACTATACATGGAACAGCACAATAGATACCCACCACTGAAAAAAAATCCAAAAGTTATAGCTCACAGCTCTTATAAAACAATAACACAAGTGGGAAAACAAAACCACAAGGTGTTATCCAACATGATGATTAGAACAGTATCCCACATATCAAAAATCCTCAGCTACATACTAGCAAACTGAATTCAATAGACATCAAAAAGATAATTCACCATGATCAAGTGGGTTTTAACCCAGGGATGTAAAGATGGTTCAGCATATGCAAATCAATAAATGTGATTCACCACACAAACAGAAGCTAAGAGATGTGATAATCTCAGTAGATGTAGAAAAAGCATTTAATAAAATCCAGCACCCTTTCATGATAAAAACCCTCAACAAACTAGGTGTAGAAAAAACATACCTAAAAATTATAAAGGCCATTTATGACAGACCCACAGCCAATATAATACTGAATGGGTAAAAGTTGAAAGCATTCTCCCTAAGAACTGGAACAAGACAAGGGTGCCCACTGTCACCACTTCTATTCAACATAGTACTGGATGTCCTAGCCAGAGCAATCAGTCAAGAGAAAGAAATACAGGGTATCCAAATTGGGAAAGAGGAGGTAAAACTATTGTTTTTTGCTGATGATATGATCCTGAATCTAGACAACCTGAAAGACTCCACCAAAAGACTACTAGAATTGATAAATAAATTCAACAAAGTCTCAGGTTACAAAATCAATGGATGCAAATCAATAGCATTTCTATATATTAATAAGAGTCAAGTTGAGAGTCAAATCAAGGACTCAATACCATTTACAATAGTTACAAAGAAAATAAAATACCTAGTAATATACTTAACCAAGGAGGTGAAAGATCTCTACAAAGATAACTACAAAACACTGAAGAAAGAAACTGTAGATGACACAAACAAATAGAAAATATCCCGTGCTCATAGATTGGCAGAATCAATATCATTAAAATGCCCATACTGCCCAAAGTGATTTACAGATGCAATGCAATCCCTATCAAAATGCCAACATAATATTTCACAGATCTAGGAAAAAATAATTCTGTGCTTCCTCTGAAACCAACAAAGAGCCCAAATAGCCAAAGCAATCTTAAGCAAAAGAACAAATTTAGAGGCATCATATTACCAAACTTCAAATTATACTACAAGGCTATAAGTAACCAAAACAGTATGGCACTGGTATAAAAGTAGGGACATAGACCAATGGAATATAATAGAGAACCCAGTAATAAAACCATATAGCTACAAGCAACTGATCTTTGACAAAACAGACAACAACATATGCTGGGGAAAAGATGCCCTATTCAATATGTGGTGCTGGAAAAATTGGGTAGCTACATGCAGAAAAGTGAGACTGAACTCCTATCTCTCACCATATACAAAAATTAATTCAAGATGGATAAAAGGTTTAAATGTAAGGCATAAAACTATACCACTTCTAGAAGAAAATGTAGGAAAAACTCCTCTGCACATCAGCCTCGGCAAAGAATCTATGAATAGGACCCGGAAGGCAAATAAAGCAACAATAAAATAAATAAATAGGACTTACTTAAATTAAAAAGCTTCTGCAAAGCAAAGGAAATAATAAATTGAATAAATACACAACCTACAGAATGAGACAATATTCATAAACTATATATCCGACAAAGGGCTAATATCCAGAATCTACAAAGAACTCACACAAATCCACAAGAAAAACAAAATCAACCCCGTAGAAAAGTGGGAAAAAGTCACAAACAGAAGGTTCTCAAAAGATGATATTCAAATGGCCAGCAAACAAATGAAAAATGCTCAACATCACTAATAATCAAGGAAATGCAAATTAAAATCACAATGAGATACCACCTTACCCTGTCAGAATGGCCAATAGTAAAAAGTCGTCAGACAGCAGAAGCTGGCATGGATGCAGAGAGAAAGGAATGCTTATACTCTGTCGATGCGACTGCAAATTAGTACAACCTTTATGGAAAACAGTACGGAGATTCCTCAAAGAAAGAAATGTATACTTACCATTTGATCTAGCATCCCACTACTGAGTATCTACCCAAAGGAGTCATTGTGTTAAAAAGACACCTGTACTCGAATGTTTACTGCAGCACAATTCACAATTGCAAAGATGTGGAATCAACCTAAGTGCCCATCAACTGATGAGTGGATAAAGAAAGTATGGTGTGTACACACACACACACACACACCGTGGAGTACTACTCAGCCATAAAAAGAAGGAAACGATGTCCTTTGAAGCAACTTGGATGGAACTGATGATCATTGTCCTGAGTATCTCAGAAATGGAAAAACAAACACCATATGTTCTCACTAATAATTGGGAGCTAAATGATGGGTACACATGATCACAAAGTGGCGTAAAGAACATTGGAAACTAAGAAGGAAGGAGTGTGAGAGTGCAGTGAAGAATAAAAACTTAGCTATCAGGTACAATGAACACTATTCTGGTGATAGGCACACTAAAAGCCCTGGCTTAAGCATTATTGAAGCTCTCCACGTAACAGAAACATTTTTACTCCCTTAATATTTTGAAATTAATAAAAAAAACAAACAATGATCAGGGCTAGAATCTGACAAAATTAAAATTAAATAAAGTGAGCTGATTAGCAACCTTAATTCCATCTCTAACCTTAATTCCCCTTTGCCTTGTAAGGAACATATTCACAGACTTCAGGTATTAAGACATGGACATCTGCCTACTACACCTTTCACCCTGGGGAAGGGGACAGCTTTATGCCTGGTTTGCATGAGGAGAGCCCTAGTTGCTGAGGTGTGCATACATCAAGGGAAAGCCTGGAAATAATCTGATCCAGGCAACTCTCAAAATCACCACTTTGTTTCGGAATATTTTTCTAATCACACACAGTTAACTTTTATGTCCTTAAGATGAATACTTATTCATGAAAGTTCATATTGTCCCCCTACACACCCATCTAGACTGTGGTGTTCTAGAGCCTGCTTGTACCATTTGCAAAAAGTTATCACTAAATTTTCAGGAATTTGGCAATATCAGGTTGCCATCATCAGTCAATGTTGGATTATTTTCACTAGAAAAATGAGCAAATACTACACATTAGGGCTTTTCCCTTGGGAGAGCCAGGTATGAAATGTTTGGGTAGATATGAATTTAAAAGTGATTGCTTCAAATAGTCAAGCTGGGACCCACATTATGTATCAAAGATAGCGAGGGGCTACTGCAATTAGTCTGGGTTTCTAAGACAGATGCCGAGACCAAATAAATCATAATTTTGTTTAATTAGCCTCTGCTCTCCAGTAGGATATACAAGATTCAGTTTATTAGTTGCTGGGGGTTTGCCAAGGCTAATCGGAATTATGATGTACCTAAACCAGGCGGGCATGTCAGGAAGGCAATACTTCATTAATAGTTATTCGTCATCTTAGCAAGATTACAGAGAGCCATAAATCTATGCTTGATGAGGGTTCAAGCACTTCAGAGCTAGTCCAGAAAGTGAAGAATTAGCAGAAGCAGATAGCAATAATACATTGAAATCATGTTGCATCCATATTCATTCAGACAACACGAAATTTTGAGCTTCTACAAAAATTAGAGAATACCACAGTAAAAATGACAGTTATGGTTCCTGCTCCCACAGGGCCCACAAGCTACCTTGGTGGGAAGAGTGTGTGGGCAGGTAGTAGGGAGAAGAGAAAACAGACAAATGAACAGGCAATTATAATGCAGAGGGTACTGGTTCATGGCAATCACCCTACTGAGATTTCCCAGGTCAGGCAAGGAATCCTGGATAACATGGCATATAAACTCAGTCCAACAAGTGATAATAATAATAACTAGCAAATATTTATTGAGTATCTTCCATGCTTCAGTTTAATCCTAAGCACTTAGACACATTTTATTTCATTTAGTCCTCTAACACCCATGAAGGAGGTATTATTTTTATCCCTATTTTACAGAAGAGGAAACTGAAGCACAGCTATGTTAACTTACCTAAAGTCTCCTGATGGGGATAGAACTGAGAGAGCAAGAGTTAGCCATCTTAAGGGATAATGGGGAAAAGGCCACTTCAGTAAAGGGAACGGCATAGGGAAACTTATAATGGGTTCCAGGGAAGGAGATACCTCATTTGACTGAAGATGCAAGTGGAGGGTGATAAAATACGAAAGCTACAGAGGAAGCACAGGCTGGATTGTGAAGGACTTAGTAAACTGCATTTATTTGTTGGCTGTTAATCAGGGTGATGAGCGAGACGGCTTATTTGTAAAGGATCACTGCAGCATCAGTATGGAAGCAGAGGAAGGAAAGCCAGTGAGGAGGGTGTAATCCAGGCAAGAGATGACAGAAGCATGGATGATGGAGGGGATGAAGAGAGGGTAAGAGTTCAGGATGCTGTCCACGTTTCTGCCTTAGGCACTTGGAGAGATGGTGATGGTTATCCCTGAGCTAGGGAACAGGGAGGAAGAGCAGGTTTTTGAGGGGAAGATGATGAGTTCAGGTTCAGGACGTTACATCTGGAAGGCCCATAGGACACGTGGGAAAATATGTCTAGGAAGCAGGTGGCTGGAGTGACAAATTTGGGAATTGTCAAAATAAGGGTGGAAATTGAAGCCAGCAACAGCACGAGATTACCCAGGGAGAGGGTGCAGAGTGAGGAGAAACAAGAGCTTAGGACAAAGCACAGAGGAAATCCAAATTTAACGGGAAAATGAAGGAGCAGCAGCTACAAGAAAATGAAGGATAGGCCAAAGAGGTACTTAGAGAAAAATGCATTTCAAAGAGAAGGCCACAGCCAATAGTGTCAAATACTGATGAGTAGTCAGTAAAACAAGGACAAAAAAGTGCTCATTGGATCCAGCAGTTTAGGGCTTTGTGGTCTGCTTGGCAGCACTTTCATGGAAGAGGTGGACGTTGAAGACTGCTTGCCAGAGAGTGAGGAGTGAATGGGAGGCGTGGACATGGAAATAGGAGTGTAAACAACTCTGTCAGGAAATTTGGCTTTGACAAGAGAAGAGATACAGGGTAGAATGCAGGGGAGACAGCATTGAGGTTGTTGATTTGTTTTTAAATTGGAGGAGCCTTAACCACATTTAAATGCTGGGGAGAAAAAAGACTTTGGAGTGAGTAAGAGAGTTCAAAGAAAAGATAATTGATCAAGAATCATTGTGAGTGAAGCTAGTTAAAAGCAGTGAGACAAATAAATTTCTGCTGCTTAAACCACCCAATTTGTGGTACTTTGTTACAACAGCCCCAGAAAACTAATGCAGGATATCAAAGCACTAGCTGTACAGTTTTAAAAAGGTATTTAAAATATAGTTGTCTTTTATTATGTTATTTATACAATTAACTATATTCGTTTTACAATACATATCCACACAGAATGGGCCATTCATACCATATAAATAACTATAATGTTAGTAAATAGTGGTATTTAAAATAAAATTGGCAATTATTTATCCTGGACAGCACCCACTTGAGAGTCAAAGCTCGAGTCTCTTCTAGTTTTATGGTTCTCTGATTTTATCAACAAACTGTATGCCAAATCTAATTGACTCATGGTAATCCAGATTAAAATCATATTTCTATTAATACTGAGGATTTACCTAAAAGGCTTAAGGGATTACATGTGAAAATGTAGCAAAAATTGAGGAGTAAATCAGTAACTTCCATTAAGATACAACTGATTTTAAAAATAAACAAAAATTGTAAACTTACATTTGGTTATCAGCAACAAACATTTACTAAGCGTATACTGTTCGCAAATCACCATATTAAGAGCTGTAGATATTCGGAGGCAAGTGATAATGATGCTGCTCCACAGGTTCTCACGATATATAATATTAATAGTTGGGAAGACAAAACACATGTAAAAATGAAACACACAAGTTAGAGTGCTCATACGAAAAGTTGCAGATCTGTTGCTTATCTAAAGTACTATCAACATTTTCTCTCATGAACAAAAGAGCCATTCTTTATCATATGAATGCATTCTTGGATATTCTCCTTTGAGTAAATTCTCTGACATAGCCATAAAGGAAGGTAAATTTTGTCTTTTTTTTTTTTTTACATTATCTTCTATTGGAATGTTTCTCTTTCTCTTTCCCTGGGGCCAAGATTATTAAAAACAGGGAAGTCCTGGGTATGGGACTTCTCAGATGCCACTCCCTAGTTCCAAATACAGGAGACTCCATGACACAGTGTGTTCAGGGTAGTGAAAATGTCAATTGTGAATGTAGGAGCCAGCTATAGATCTCACTCCCAGAGGCTGTTGTCATGGGACCAGAGAAAGTGACATCTCATAATAGAGCTGCGGTAAACTATAACCTGGCTCATTTCCCAAATTGGCTATGGGTACCTTATCTTACTCCTACCTTATACTGACAGTCTTCCTCCTGCTTTTTCACCTGTCACATGTGTGGAAAAGTACAAAGTACAAAGTCCTTTATCTCTTCCATTTCAAACTACCATTCATTTTCTTAATAATTTTACAATTCCAGCAGGACACCACTGTTGACATTCTATTTCTAACTTTTAATGTGTCCAAATCATAATCCCTGCACACAAAAGGCAGGCTCTTTCAAACTCTTCTGAATATGCTCACGTCCTGGAAATATATCTGTTCTTTTCTGGTTAGCTTTCAAATGCTGGGCTGAAAATAATTACATGCAGTATGAAGGAACACTGGGTGGGGACTCAGAACATGTGGGCTCTAGTCCTGCCCTTACCACCTGTAGGATCTTAGGTAAGTCACCCCATCCCTCTTGAGTCTGTCTCTGCTTAGCTTGTTCACCATGGAGCTAAGAGATGGCCCTGCCTTAGCTAAAGAGTAACCCAGAATGGTGTGAGCAGCAAATCTAGCAGCAGATTTGCTCTTTCTAAAACTGTGGGGTAAGCTGGATTGCAAACTATAGTCTAGAACCAACATCAAGACCAATCATACAAGGTTGTTGCATCTAAAAACTGGGTCCTTACAGACAGAATGAAGTTCCAAAAATAAGCCTTCGTGACACACATGTGAGATTCCCAAGCAGAGCAGTTAATTTTAGGAGTTGACAGAAGTGTTTTTCTCTACACAGCATCTCTATCTTTACCATCCCCACCTCCACGTGGTTCTGGTGGAGAATGCCTAATTCTCCTTCCCTACCCAAGAATGAGCACATAACCCAAGCCAGGTCAATTAGTATCCTCTTGCCTGAGAATTTAAATCTGGGGCAGAAAAAAAAATCCAGCAACAGAATTCAGCTGGGCTTGAATCCCTGAGTGGTGGCATCCTTCTGCTGCTGAGACCCCTGGAGCTGCCCTTGCAAAGAGCTTCCTTTATCAGGTCTCTGTGCCTTTCAAATAAACCCCCCTTTCCTGCCAAAGTGTTCATTCAGTTTCTCTTGTTTTTAAGGAAAGAACAAAATGTAACCCAAAACAATTAGAATTCAAATAGGCACAAGTAAAAAGCTTTGGTCTTCCTGGGCAGCAGAACTGGAGAGCTGGCTGGAAACAAGGAGGAGGCACGTTAGCGTTAGCAACAGAAACCGGAGAAAGGAAGGGGGCAAGGCAGTGGTGAGAAGAGGGGGCAGTTGGAGGGAGGGGGATGTAGACAGTGAACAGTTGTTCACTAAAAAACAGGCTGTTCACCTAGATGATTTCTAAGCTCTAACTAACATGCTATGTTTCACAGTGAATCAATTCCATGGCTCAAATTCTTAGTGCCATGTTTTAAGTGAGATAGGAGAGGAAGAAGCTTTGGTCTTTTTCTCTATTGGTCTTACTTTTTGGTAAGAGCCTAGTGAATGGGAGTATTCAGAAATGTAGGATGATGCATGAATTCAAGCATTCTGATTCACTACTATAAGTGTAGAGAGGTGCGCAGGTGGCAAAATCCTGGTAATGACATTTTTCACGTGTCTTACAAATCAATCCCACCAAATCATTAGATGAGCCCAGTTTTATCATTAAATGGATAAATTTATCCTTGGACACCTCAGTGTGTGGCTAAGTTTGGTGTGTTCTCCTTTTCCAGGAATATTCCTTGATGTTAACATCAACTTGTACTCTTGTACACTGGGCTACCATGACACATTCATCTAGAATTTTCCTCCTATTTCCCTTATAACTACCAACGAGGATATTTGCTGGACCTTAGAGACACAGCTGTACCATTGTTAGCTTTGCCAGACTGTGATCCTTTCTAGGGTTTTATGGCCTAGCTGTGACAGAAAGGACAACACCAGTACACAGGAATACCATGTCAAGCATGCTTCTGCCTCAGAGCCTTTGCATTTTTTGTTCCCTTGGCCTAGAACACTTTTCTCTCAGATGTCTACTATTCATGAATCTATAAAATTTCTATCTATTCTACTGGTTTCTGAGTTGGAAGAAATTAATTAGTCCACTTACATACAAAGTAGAGCTATTAGTTGTATATCTTGGGCACTAACCAGAGCCCTGATTTGGGGGGTGCTGTTAGGGGGTTGGCAAAGAAGCAGGAATGAGATCTTGTTATTCACATGAATCATATTTCACTAGTCACCTGACTCCATCAGCCAGTTAAAAACAAAAATGACCTTTTAGCAGCAACTGATACAGAAATGAGCTAGGTGAGTTAAGTTTTGGCATCTTGAGATCACAGAGTCACTCTTCTGATAAGTAGCAAACTATGCAGCCTTTTAGAGGGAAGAAAGCCAGTGAAAGGGAAGCCTACAGGCAGTGTGCATAGTAGGGTGAAACACAATTTCAAGAGCTTCCTGTGCAGAAAGTGTTTAACAGCCATGTTATGACTTTATTGCTCAAGCTCACTAAAAACAAATAATAAAATTTGCTGAATGTGGACCCATCCAAAAGTCTGTACATTTTTCTTATTCACAGCTCTTTTAGAAAGAGTACCATTATTCTGTGGTTATGTTTTAAAAGAGCAGTCCTTGTCTTTTGTAAGAGGTCCTTAGAATAATAAGATGTATCATTAAAAGAAGGATCTGCTTCATAACAACTGGTGGGGGTGGGAAATGGGAAGGTAATAGGAAGAAATTATATTGGCCAGGAATTGATAATTATGGATGCTGGGTGATGAGTACATGGGGATTCATGATACTGACTGCACATTTAAATGTTTAAATTTTTTATAATCAAAAGTTATTTTTTAAAAGGCTACCACTGGTTTTCTAATGAAGCTACAATGCCAAATAACAAGATTCTCTCTTACTTGCATAAATACTTGTAATTTCTTACAGTAAACATATTAAAATCCCTTATTAAAAAGTAGCTTGCTAGGTACTATCTTTTTGACAAAAATAGAAACTTCATATACTATTTTACTAGATCACACTTCTGAGATCTGAAGGCAGAACTGGTATTTTTAGCCTTCTCTGGAAGTGTAAGAGCTACTGTGCCTGTGGTCATGGGTTAGGAACCTGCAAGTCAACAAGACTGCACACGTACAACTTGAGCTTCTATTCAATCCAAAGTTCTCAAAATGATTAACTACACCAAAAGTGGTATGAGATTATTACAATAGATGACTACATTTCATGCTACAGCCTCTGAATCCCAAATCCCACTATTTAGGTGGTTGTTGCTATCTATTTGTGTAGCTGAAGTGCCTCTCTGAAAACCTCTTATTAAATAGATATCCCTTTAAAAATCTGGCAATAAAGCTTACCTCCCATGTGGACAATAATAAGAGCATCTTAGCTGGTCTCTGTCTTCCAAATCATCCTTTATGTAGGCGTCAATCATCTAAGACAGATCTATGACTAACTTCCATTCAAGAAACCTACACAGAGGCCTGGCAAGGTAGCACAGATCTGTAATCCAAGCACTTTGGGAGGCTGAGGAGGGAGGATCACTTGAGGCTAGGAATTTGAGGTTGCAGTGAGCTATGATGATGCCACAGCACTCTAACCAGGGCAACAGAGTGAGACCCTGTCTAAAAAAAATAAATAAATATCACAAACCCTGCACACACAGAGAATAGAGACCAAACTCTATGTTCCATGATTTAAAGACCTCTACCACCTGACCTATAATAACATCAGTAATAGCCACACTCCATTCCCCCAGTCTCTCTCTTATACTTGTCCCACTTCACCCCACCACCTACTTCATCCATAACCTTACTCTCAGACTATATGCTGTATTCATTTTCTATTGCTTCATAACTAATCACTACAACCTTAGAGGCTTAAAACAGTATTTATTTATTATCTCATAATTCTGTAGGTTGGAGGTCCAGGCAGGCTTAGCTAGGTTCCCTCCTTAGGGTCACAGGGCATCACAGAATTCTGCCTACAGCTCTTGCCTCCCTGCTCCGCTAATAGTGTCTATATCTAACAGAATCAAGATTCAGCAGGGAGTTGTATGCACTAAGGCTTAGGGTGGCTGTATGTAATTGCTAGAGATAATGGAGAGAGAAGGTAATAAATGAGGGGACTATCAGGATAAAAAGGCAGAGTTGCACCTGCAAGGGCATAGACTGACAATAAAAAACTACTCTGAAAAGCCTACGAGCAAGGGCTCTTCATATACTTAACCAGGGTAACCTTTACCATTTTAAAAACATTAGGCAGCAGCCAGGCACGGTGGCTCATGCCTGTAATCCTAGCACTCTGGGAGGTTGAGGCAGAAGGATTGCTTGAGGTCAGGAGTTCAAGACCATCCTGAGCAAGAGTGAGACCCTGTCTCTACTAAAAATAGAAACAAAAAATTAGCTGGGCATGATGGTCCATGCCTATAGTCCCAGCTACTCTGGAAGCTGAGGCAGGAGGATCACTTGAGCCCAGGAGTTTGAGGTTGCTGTGAGCTAGGCTGACACCATGGCACAAAGCGAGACTCTATCTCCAAAAAAAAAAAAAAAAAAAAAAAAAAAAGAGGTTAAGCAGCTAAATGTACCCACTGAAATATTTACAAATGGGTATAATACTAGAGAATATTGCAATAATGTATTAATGAAATGACATATCTGAAAATACTAATTTCTAAGCTATAAAGTGCTAATCAAACCCAAGGTATTATTACAATGTTTCTTATTATATTAATATTTTTGTTCTATAAAAGAATAGCTAATAGTTTTTGAATGTTTACTATATGCCAAGCCCAATGCCTTCAAATGGATTACATCTCACAACATCCGTATGAGAAAAGTAGAATTCCCATTTTACAGATGAGGAAACTGAGCTCCAAAAAATGTAAGGAATTTACCGTAAAATCATGCAGTCAGGAAGGATAGAACCGAGATTCAAATGCAGGTCTATCTAGTGCCAAGCCTGTTAGTCATCATTGTGTTACACCATAGCTGCTAAGGAAAGAGTCAGAGAGACAGTTACAAATCGTAAAAAAGGATGAGGGTTGAAGATAGACAGATGGAGAGAACAAACACAGACCCTAGCCCTGGAGTTACTGAGTTGGATTCACCACCTAAGGTAAACTGCTCTGGTAACAATTTGCTTTCTACAGCTTTTCTGAGTCCTTCTGGAATTCCCTGTTTTATATTCCCTGCTTTCATAATCTTTGAAATGAAAACTAGTTCTTGAGTATTTGCTTGTTCTTTGCAGTTTTTCATTTTTTTTCCTTGCCAAATTGTCAAGGATACCTTCTGAAAATGATGACTGTGGTAGACAGAATGGCCCTCTCAAAGATGTCCATCTCTTAATCCTTAAACCCGTGAACATTACCTTACACAGCAAAAGGTACTCTGGAAATGTGATTAAATCAAGGATTTTTAGATGTGAGGACTAACCTGGATTATCCAGATAGGTCCAGTGTAATCATAACGGTGTTAAAAGGGAAAGAGGAAGGTGGGACAGTCACAGAGAAGGAGATGTGATGATGAAGTGATGCAACTGCTGGCTGCCAAGAAATGCAGGAAGCCTCTAGAAGATGAAAAAAGCAAGGAAAGGGATTCTCCCCTAGAGCTTCCTGGAGGAAGATAACTCTGCTGACACCTTGATTTTTTCCTTGTAAGACCCATTTTGGACTTCTGACCTCCAAAACTTTAAGATAATAAATTGTTTTGTTTTAAGCCATTCTTGTAGTAATTTGTTAGCAGCAATAGGAAAGGAATACAATGACAAAAGTTATGAGTGCCGCAACCACTAAGCAGGCACCTGGGCGTAACTGCTGGTTGATGATTTTAATCTATGAGACCCACTGTTTCTCAATATAAATACTGGATCTACACCAAGCCTAGTTTGTTTTGATGTTGAATTTGGTGCCCTCCAGGATTCTAGAATTCTAGGTTTTACAAACCCACAACACTGCATTGCCATGAAACCGGTTGGCCAAGCTTGGGAACCTTGTAAATTACTTCATTTGGACTCTTATAATTCCCTGGCTTATAAACTGGAATCCAGGCCCTGGAGTGGTTCTCTCTGCCTGAACACCAACACCTTTGCCAGGATGAGTCATTCATTCCTCCATAAATCTGCTTTGCTGCCCACTAGTGGTTGGGGATTGGTAAATGGAACCTCTAGAGGCTGTCCTGGGCTCTTTGAGTCACCTCACACCTGGGTTTAGTGACTGCAATCCTTTGGAAAATACAGAATGCTGTTGAATCATGCTCAAAGGAGAGAGTGCCCAATGGTAGAAGTCTAGGCAGAGAGAGAAAGACTGAGGAGGGTAGAGGGAGGCAAGGAGAGGACTGGCTAGGGACTACTTCTGCTGCCAATGCCAGGCAAGTGCAGGTGGCATTTTATGCCCCTAAGCTAGGGATTCCTACCCATATTCCAACCTTAATGAACACAAAAACACTACAGGTGTACAGAGCGTGCTAATCATCAAATAAAAATCAAATTTAGAATATCTATTTCTTTAAATTAAATGGTCGAAGAACATGGGTTTACTTCCAGATATTTAGTTATTTTATCCTTTTCATTCACCTATAACACCAGACCTTCAGAATATCTATTCTTTTTCAAACTTCTGCCTGCTCCTCTGGAAAATGGAAAGCAATGCAAATATTGAACATGATATTCTGAGCCGGGCATCGTACTTGACACTTACATTTTTAATCTGTGTAAAATCTATTAATTACCATCATTCTAATTTTAAGATAAGGAAAGTGGATTCCACCAGATTAAGTAACTTGCACAAGGACTCACTTCTGCCAGCAAGTGTTCTGCTAGTGTTCAGGCAGAGAGCACCTATCCAGGGTCTGGACTCTAGCTCAGGGATCCTACTTGTCTTTTGGTTCACCTGACATTTATTTGACATTTGTTTAGTACCTACTGTGTACCTGCACCTTTTTACATGTTGAATAAAGCAGTGAACAAAACAGACAAAAATTCTTGTCCTCATAGAACTTATTCTAAAGTGTTGGTAAGACCCTGAATTTATTTCATTAGTATTTTAAGATATTCGGCCATACATACCTATCATGACACTGTACTCAGATGGAAGCTGAATTCTGAGCAGCATCCTAATTATACTTTCCTTGGGGACCTGACTTCAACCTTTAACATAAGCCCCAAGGACATTCTTAAGCCCAGAGTTCCTGTTAATTTATATGTTTTGACAAGAAGAGCCAGAATTATGCATTTATGATCAGGTTTTATTTCTGTGATGATTACCAAAGGGTGACAGCCAATTTGTGCCTTTCTGGTCCAGCACATCTGCCTTCTGTTTTGCTCTTTAAGGGCCTGAGCAGTACCAGACCAGAACCATGCAAAACAGCTAGGATATGTTGGATGCTCTTTAAATGTTGAATCCAAGCTTTACCTGAATGTGCAAGAATTCAAGGAATTCTTTCATATCGTAATCCCTACTGCTCCAACACGGTGACTTCTAACATTACTTTTTCATGCTGCCTGCAGTCAAGTAGAATTTCTATGAAAATAAGATTTTCACTTTTAAAATATTTTAACAGGCAGTTGAGTGTGATTGCTACCTTGGTTGAAGCATATAGACATAATGAAGCAGGTTAAAAATTTAATTGCACCCATACAAATAGGAATACCTTGGCTAAAAAGCACTGAATTTACAACTATGCTTAAAAGTCTTGAAGATGGAAATCTTGGAGCAGCCTGCCACCTTCAGGATAAGTCCCAATTAACTCCATCAGAGAACACTGGTTTTAGCTTCTATAAATTCCAAGTACCAATCCCAGTAAAAACATTTCACTATAATCAATGGTGGAAGCTATGTTCCTTGTAAAGTTTTGGCTATGATTAAGCATTATATTTAATAATTACATTAGTTCTCTTTAAATAAAACTGTCCCTTTACTTTGATTCTTGGGGTTTTTTTATTACTTCAATTATCTTTACATTGATTTTTTTCTTACTTTAAACAGGTTTAAAAAAACCAACCTACTTCATTTCGCTAATCAGAGCTGAGAACTCTAAAAACAGATTTTGCACCCACAGTCTGTGTGAAATATTATAATTTTAGAAACCCTACTACTTTCCTCCTGGTGGGTTTCTTTTATTATAGATTAATTATAACATTTCTAAAGAATCTTAAAAGCAGCACCACAGCAACCCATTCACAAATGGAGGGGGAGAGAGGGAGGGAAGGGGGAGAGAGAAAATGCAACATTTGTTTTTTCCTAATGTGTTACTGGTTGTTCCTTTCATTGGTTACACAGAAGCTTAAAAAGAAGGAGGAAGGCACAAGAGAACAGAAATAGGCTAGGGAATGGCGGGGTGATTCAGCGTTTAGTAGTATTGAGAAATAAATCAAACTAGTAGCAAAAATAAAGAGAAAGGAAAGGAGAAATATAACTAAAATCGATATCATTAGGTCAAATGAGATACGAGAAAGGGATGTAAAAATTAATGGAAAAAGAGAACACAGTGGCTCAAAAACGCATCAGGCAAGGGGACAGGAAAATAAGGCATTTAAAATAAAAGAGTGGCTGAGAATAAATATTTATCGGGAATAAATACCCTTTCATTATTTTCCTTTCACGTAAGCAGGACCGGGCAACTTAGAATCCTGTTTGACCCTAGTGTAACAAGTTCCATTTTCATCGGCTTTTTCTCTGGCTGCACTGGCCCGTGGGAGGCTTCAGCCAATGCCGGGCCTCACTCCAACACTCCATTAGAATTAAGTCAGAAAGTCTGGGCTGACGCCTGGCCGGAACAGTTTTAAAGTCTCCCGCGAACTCCACAAGTCTCCTCAGTTGAGAACCATCCGGGGTCTGGGGCTTACGTCCCGCCCCCTCCCGCAGGAAGCGACCCCACGTGGGAGCACGTCACCCTCCCCAGAGGGAGGGGCTCCCCTTGATATACTCCGGGCTGAGATGCGGTGTGTGGCCGCCCGACCGCTAGGGGACGATGCACGTTCATGAAGCCCAGACGTGCGCATGCTCCGTGCGTCCCGGAAGTCGCCCGTGCCGGTGTTTTCCCACGTGCGGCGTGAACCTGCGGGCATCACGTTATGACAAGATGGGGGCTTTGGTGATTCGCGCGATCAGGAATTTCAACCTAGAGAACCGAGCGCAAAAAGAAATCAGCAAAATGAAGCCCTCTGCTGCACCCAAGCACCCTTCCACCAAGAGCGTCCTGCGAGAGCACATCGGCAGTGAGTGGTGCAGGGGCGTCTCGGGGTGCGGGGGCGCGGGCGCTCTGTGCCGGCCGGGCGGGCCCAAGCGCTTGGACCACCTTGGTCTGGGGGCCGGGTGACCAACATTAACCTGCTCGGCCGCGGCGGCTTGGGCCAGTAAAGCGCGGGAAGGTGGAGCCGCCTGGCCGGTGACATTGAGAATGTCCCCTTGGCGCCCGCAGTGAGGTTGTCGGCTCCGCCTACTTTCTAGTCCCGGAGCTGGCGGCCTCTGCCCTCGCTAACCCGGCGCTCTCCGGCTTTTGTCTATAATGCTTGGTGACTTGACACAAGGACTCAAAATCCTAAGGGATCATGCGCAGCAAAGTTTTCTCTAGGTGTCTTCACAGAACACTGGACACTGAGCTTGACCTAATATTAGTATTTTGATTTATAGTTAAAACTGAACTGTCTAAATGATTATTAAAAAAATAATTAAAGTAGCTGCCTTGCGTAGGGTCTTAGAGGAAATTTTCATTGGTTTTAACATTGTGGTATTCTTGTTTCTTTCCTTAGGCCATCCAGAAATTACAGAAGAAATTACTAGAAAAGATGGCAAGCTGCTGTCATTACTAAAAGATGTGTATGTAGATTCCAAAGATCCTATGTCTTCCGTGCAGGTAATTTGTGTTTTAATTAAGTAAATAGATAATTTACTTATTTGGGGGCTCCAGGACAATGATCAAGAAAAGTGTGGCAAAGTGGTAAAAAGAGTGTTCTGCAAGTGTAAAAGGTCAGTGTATTTGTGACCAGAGTATGGTGCCTTGGCAAAGTTTAAGCGCAGTGGTCTAAGATAGCAAGACCCACATGTGTTGGGTTATTGGATATTTACCAGAATTCTAAAAGACTTGTGAAAGTATTGATTGACTGCAACTGTGTGAATTATTTAGCATTTCAGAATTTGCAGGATTTGGTAAGGTAATTCTTGTAGTTGCTGTCATTTGAGCAACAAAAGGAGAGCTATAGTACTATTTTCTCATTCTGTAGATTCAGGTGTGTTCTAATCTCGGACTTCTTTACTGTTGGTGGGTTTGGGAGTTTTTTTGTTTGTTTGTTTGCTCTTAAGGATAAATTTAGATAGGACGTGTAAAATTAGGAGAAGGATCATAGAATACATTGGAAATGGGAACCTATATGTAAATCCATGTGCTGCAGTATATAAGTGCCAGGCAGGCACAAGTGCTTTGTATACAGTGAGGGTTGGTGTTCAGTATGTGAAAAAGACCAGTTCAACCTCTTAATATCAAACTCTGTATATAGAATATTGTTTTTTTCCTATACAGTATTCTGTATACAGAGTTTGATACTATCCGCGGTTTCAGATATCCACTAGGTGACTTGGAATGTAACCGCCTTGGATAAGGGAGGGACTACTGCATTAACAATAAACAGTTAAAAAATTGAGAGTGAAAAAAGATCCCACTCATAGTAACAACCTTCCCTCTATCCCTCAAAGATTTGATAATTAAAAGATGTTGATTCTCCACAAATCTATAAATTCCAATTCAGTAACACTCAAAATCCAATAGGACTTATTAAAGGACCTCAAAATTTGAATCCAAAAAAAAAAAAAATGTGTGAGATAAGAAACTTCTGAAAGGAATGAGAAGTCATAACATATGAAGATATAATATTAATTAGGAGGGAAATCTGAATAAAGGTGTGTTTGGAGTAGAAGGAGGATCTACCTGGGAATAGGAAGATGAGAGAAGCACTGAGTTTTAAAAAGTGAAGAAGTTGGAAAGAGTGTTTTAGGCTGAGATTGCAATATGAAGATATGAGAGTATGTGATGCCTATGGAGGATGATTAGAGTTCAGTGCAGTTAGGGGAAAGTGTGAGGGCTGATTTGGGAGAAATGAGTTGGGATAGAGGATGATAGGGGCCAGAACATGAAAGTCCTTATTTGTCTTTTCAGTGAATTTTGGAATTTTGGTTTTATTCTGAGCAGTGGGAAACCATTGAAGAGTTTAATATTAAAAAATGATGTCAGGTTTCAGAGTGGGCTGGGAGGGAACAAGGTGCATTTTATTCAGTTAGAAGAGACCAGCTAGGAGGTGTTTGCAGTAGTTCCTAGAGGAGACATTGGCTTGAACTACGATGATTTAGTGATGGGTGAGAAGTGAATGAGTTTGAGAGAAACTTAGGATGCAGTATCAACAGGATATAATGGGGGAGAGGGATATGTCAGATATAATTCCCAGTTTGGGGCCTGAGATATGGAAGGTGGGTGGTTTTGGTCATTGAGATTGCAAATAGGGGGTAGAACTGGTGATAGGTTCAGTTTTAGGCATACTGAATTTGAGGTGTATGTAGGTCATCCAAGTGGACATACCTATTAGGCATTTGGGAATGAAAGTCAGGAAAAAGGTCTAGGTTCAAGATCACAGATTTGGAAGTCATTAACATGTTGGCAGTAATGGAAGTTAGGGGAGTGTGTGGGATAACTTTGGAAGAAGGTGTAGAGTGAGAAGAAGGCCTGTACCAGAACTTGTAGCACAGTAACATTTAAGGGGCAGGAGAAGGGAAAGGATGCACAAAGAAAACGGTGAAGGAACAGACAGAAAACTGGGAGAGGGGTGGCAAAGAAACCAAGGGGAAAGAGAGTTACAGTTATGTTGGGGTGGTCAACAGTGTCACATACAGTGGAATGCTGTTGTGAGTTCAAATAAGGTCTGAAAAGTGTCCTCTGAATTAAGCAACTAGGAGGTCATTAGAAATAGCAAATATCATTGTGTTTTAAACCTTAGCTGAAGAGAAGGAAACTGGTCATATAGGAAATGTTGGTTTTGGGTTTGGTGAGTGTTTTAAAAAAGTAGTGACTATAGCATTTCCGTATTTTCACACAAAAAAACAGCAGTAGGCAGGGTGCAGTTAAAAGGAAAAGAGAAAAGGAATGATAGGCATGGCTAGGTAATGAGAATGGAATGCTGAGCACAAATTCAGGGATTAAGCTTGGATGGGATGGATAGGTAAGAGGATGAGTATGCATAGGTTGTTCTGTTTGTTTTGGGGTATTGGAGGCATTAGATTATTTTCCCAGAAGAGGCAAGATCTCTAGTAATATTTGAATTCATTCAAAGTGTTTGGGGGCATTGAACGTAAAATACAAAACCAGGAAACAGAATGGATGTTATTAAGTTATAGCTGTCAGGGCAGTGTCACAGTCCTGCCGTTCTAAAGCAGGTGTGGTTTTTAATGCAATCAGTTCTTTTTGTTGTTGTTCTTTTAGTATTTATGAAATAATGTGGTGAGTGAATGATATACATTTGATTATTATTTTGTAGAGCTACCTAAATTTCTTGATGATAGGGCTGTGGTTATGAAAAGGCAATGTGGCAAAAGTGCAAACTATGGCTCATTATAATGAGAAAATGTAGTTTGGGGAAGCACGTGCAGTGTTTATTTGAAGAAGAATAGTGTAGATTTGAGAAGCATTAAGGTAAATGTCAAATCTTTTCTCTCATCCTAAAAGCCTTTTTTTTTTTTTTTTGATACTAGGTAAAAGCTGCTGAAACACGTCAAGAGCCAAAGGAATTCAGATTGCCGAAAGACCATCACATTAGTATGGATATTAAGAACATTCCCAAAGGCAAAATTTCCATTGTAGAGGCATTAACACTTCTCAATAATCATAAACTTCATCCAGAAACATGGACTGCTGAGAAAATAGCACAAGAATACCATTTAAAACAAACAGATGTAAATTCCCTTCTCAAATATTTTGTTACTTATGAAGTCAGAGTCTTCCCTCGTAAAGACAAGAAAGCCATAAGTTCAAAATGAAGAAAATCAAGAAATTACTTTTCCTATGTGTTCTCCCCATCCCGATATCCTGTATATTTCTTCATTTTTAGCACAGTATATAAATTACCAAGTAATTAATGCTTGCTTGTGAGAGCGTACTATTTATTGACCTGTGCTGGCTTTTCAGGATTGCTCATAGAATATATTTTGTTTTCTTTTAAGCTTTAATTTGGTTTTGGCATAGTTTATATGTATATGTCAGCATATCTAATCACATCTATAAGTTTATTATAATTAAAATGTGTTATTTTAGGCAAATCATACCAGCTTTTAAGTTGGTTATATGGCCCCTTGGGAAATGTCCTGAATTTGTCATTTAACATTCAAAGTTTTACCTTACAATTTAGGTGGTTAGTTCATTCTTCCTTTGGATAGTTTTGAAAGTAAGAGTTTTCCTGACTTTTAAGACTGTAAAATTTTCTTGTAGGAAAAGAGAGGCTCAACAGTGAGGTAGAATAATAGTATTTCTCAAATAAAGGTAGGTAGGGGGCTGGATGCAAAATCAGTAGAAAATACATTTTTATTGCTACCCCAAGGAGTAAGAATTAACAAGGATTTCCTTTGTTTTGAATTGGCTTTAAGTATGGAATAACTATCTTTAAAATTATAAAAAGTAATTAGCAATGTTTATAAAATGTTAGCAATCCCTACTTTAACAAATAGGTAAGTTTAAAAGCTTTCAGAGAGGCATGAAGCAGTGGGAACTATTTGACAAAATTATTTTACTCTAGATTTAGAATAGAGGTATGAGAACATTTTAAAAACAGTTGAAGAGTTTTGGTAAAGAAATTTGGTAATCAAATATATATATATTCTGATTTTAATATTAGTTGAGAGAAGGAAAAAATAGCAAGTAGAAGCATAGAAAGTGATTATTGGAAGGGACTTGGGAAATTGCTGCTTCATCCATTTAACAAACTCAGGAGAATAATACGTACCAGTACTAGGATCTTGAGTGAGATTGTGTAAGTTTAGCTTTGCCTCATATGTTGTTATCTGTGGGCTCTTGGGTGGACTGTAACCTTTCTGAGCCTGAGTTTCTTCTATATAATAAGCATAATACTCCCTTATTTAAAGGTTATAGTGAAGGTAAATAATAAAGGGCTACAAAGGACTAAGCAAATATGAATTAATTTTTGCTATTGAGAAACAAATGCTTAGGGAGGATACTTGACCTAAGGTATAGTTTATGGTATAGCCAGGCCCAGAATTTAGTTTTTCAGTATCCTAGTGGTATGTTTTTGTTTTGTGTTTTTTTTTGGTTTTTTTTTTTGCTATGCCAAAAAAGAAGCACATCTCAAAAAGGTAGAAGGTACAAATTGTGGGAATACTGGAGTTATCAGTGTGCCTCTGAAGGAAAGTAAACATCACTACTTCCCAGAGATTCCTCCCGGAAATGATATAACAGATGCTGAGGAAGGAGGCATTTGTAGTAATGTAGAGAAGAGAAAAATGGACCGAGATGAGAAATTTGTAAGCTTTTCAAATGGAGTTTGATTATGTGAATAAATTATACAATTTTGGTTCAATACTGTAGTTCTTTTAAGAAAACATGAAATAACTCTAATCAATACAAAATTGCATTTTAAAACCCCTGTAAATCAGTCAGAACTTTTCTTTTATTACATAAAGCCAATACTTCAATCACTGGTACTGTTTTTTCTGAGCTGTCTTCCCTATTTATAATAAATCTATATTGTGTGGTTAGGTGGCTGTAAGTGTGACTACTGTTATATGGTGTCACGTGATAAAGTATAATATTTGCTGTATCATTCATTAGCGTACTATACTGCTTTTTATTACGTATAGGAGAGCACTTGGGTAGCAGTGTCACAGAAAGTGCATGGAGTTGAGATGCAGACAACCTGGGTTTAGATGTCAGCATCACCACTGGCCATGCCATCTTGGAATTGTCCTCAAGTTAAAACAGGTAACAATGGCTAACATTTTAAAAATAATTACTAGGTACTGATCTAGGTGCTTTACATATATTAACTTGTTTTATATTTACCATAGGTATGAGAATAAGTACTGTTAACCACATTTTACAGGGAAAAATTGAAACAGAGCTTCAGTAAATTTTCAAAAATTACTTAGTGTTGAAGCCTAGATTTAAACCCTGTTTGGTTATTTTCAGAACCTTGTGCTTCTAACTGCTACACTGTGTTGCCTTTCTGTAAGATTATGAGTATTAAGTGAGATAGTGTGCAAGATGTCTGGGACGCATGAGGCCAGGACTGGTCAGTGCTCACTGTTCAAGAGAATCACCTGTGGAGTTCTGGGCTCTCTGCTATGAGAGACTGGTTTAGTAAGTTTGAGGGACCTCTAGGTTAATGTTCTCTGGATCAGGGATGGTTTTTAAAAATATTTAATGGCTAGTGGCTCCAGGACTGTACAAACTGTACCAATCTTTTGGGCAGATTGAATATCATCATTGTCTAAGTTTTATTGTGAAAGAAGATAAGCAAGAAATAGAAGGGTGGCTTTGAAGGAGTTCGAAGGAAGTAAGTTTTCTGGATGATGAAGGAGGGAAGAAAGAAAGAATTCCTTGGGACGAAAAGATTTGGGGTTAGCACAGTCAGGAGAGAAAGGAGGAAGGTTAATAGGCTGGGCAGGAGGAATGGGATTGAGGCAGCTGATACAGGACAGGCTGCCCAAAAAGAGAGGCCTGCTGCAGAAAAGTGGGTGGATTTGGCAAGGTTCTACCTTAAATAGATAGGGTGACCATATAATTTATTGCCTAAACTGGGACACTGTAGAAAGTGAGAGGGGGTACCAGTTACATTAAGATAATAGGGACAGTAGTCATACATTGGAATGTCCTGGACAAACTAGGTTCAATCATCCTACCCATGAAAGGCATTGTTGGAGGACTCGAAGACTAACTTGGGCGCTAGATGTAACCCTTAGCACCGATCTGTCAGCATTAAGCATCTCACCATCACTCAGGAATGGTTCCTGTCTGTGCCAGAGGGCTTTGCTTTGTCCCCCAAATACTTGTGCATGGACATCCCCTTCTGCATATTTACTCAACACCCTTAAATATCCATAATCTCAAGAAAAGGAGAGTGGGACCCTGGACAATTAGTGATGTTGTGAGGAAGCTTCTGTACCCATACTTGGAGGGATTGAACTGAAGTAGTTCAAAACACCCTAAATTGAGGCTGTACTTAAAGACAGTCTGTTGGGTAGAAATTGAAAATATATAAGAAACCATTCTAAAGGATTAGAATGGTTTTATGCACCTCAAATAGCCATTACTCATTGCTTGATAGCTACCCTATCTTACTTGTCCTGACAAAGACCGATCTATGAAACAGTTTGAGAGAAGAAATGTCTATCCAGTTGTTTAATTGGATGTTTTATTTCTTCTGCTTCAGGAGTGATAGGAATGGATTACTTGTTGGAAGAAATGAAATATCAGAAGCACTTATTAGGTTTAAATCCCTGTATAAAAAAACAAAGCTTTAAATTCAGAGCATTTGGGTCACTAATTCCATGGACTCCCCATGCCTTTTTTCTACCACTTTCAGTGCCCCAACAATAGAACTATGTTTTAGGAGCAAGTGGAAACAGAATTGTAGAACAGGGACTCATTAGAAGAACAGAATCCTGAGCAGAGTTAAGAGTTGTAATTTTTCAATGTATTGATGTAACACCAAAATCGCTTCCTCCTCTACTTCCTGTGAGAAAACAAGCAACAAGGAAGCCATTGTAAAGATGAGTAATTTGGGGACAAGAATTTAGTCAAAATGGATAAGCCAGTAGTACCTGGAAGTGAGACATAATCCCTGAGATGAAATGGATAACAGCACAGTCTTGATGAACAGGAACATTTCTTGGTTGCATGAAAGAGTGTATCTTTTGGAAAGGTTAGAGAGGAAAGTCACCTGACTGACATTGAACTCTGCTTATGGCTCCAAAGCAGGCAAACTATTAAAATGATTTATGTATAGGATTAATTATTGACATCACCATGTGGAAAATAGAGGGACCAATGAGTAAAAATAATAGCAATTACTAAAATAAGCTTCAGGCCTTTTTCTATTTCCAGAAGAATAAATATTGATAAAATTTAATACATGCATGTTTGGTAGTAAAAATTCCATTTAGAGCTAATGATATTTGAGCAATTTTGCCATTTTAGTGTACTTTGGTATATTTTATATGGGAAATAACATCCCAATTTTTCTTTAAATGTCTTGCTGTATTTCAAAGTAAGCATAATATACATCACCCAATACTTTAACTGAACTGTATATTGAAAATTATTTTTATTTTAGAATTATCTATAATTCCCTTTAACTTTTCCATGACACCTGTTATATAACAGCATATTTTGCATGTTTTTGTGTAATATACTCCTTTTACTTTTTTGTTATTGTTGTTGAGACAAGGTTGCCTCTGTTGCCCAGGCTAGAGTGCAGTGGTATGATCATAGCTCACTGCCAGCCCAAACTCCTGGGCTCAAGCAATCCTCCCACCTCAGTCTCCCAAGTACCTGGGACTACAGGTGTGCTATTTTTTAATTTTTTGTAGAAACAGGATCTTGCTATGTTGCCCAGGCTCGTTTCAAACTCCTGGCCTCAAACAATCTTCCCACCTCAGCCTCCCAAAGTGCCAGAATTACAGACATAAACTACCATGCCCAGCCTACTTTTCTTTTAAGTAACTTGTTTTCAATATATGATGTTATAGTTTGACAAGTCTTTATATGGGTTGGTGAGTATATAAATATGCTGCTTTTTAATTACTCATGTAAGAAATAATACAAATGGGCTCCTATTATTTGTTATTTACATTATTTTTAATGTAGGAAGACCGTTGCATAGAGCTATTGAGTATTCAACTCTGATTGCCTCTATTTATTGCTCCTTAGGCATTAACCATTCATTATTGAATCGTTTCTATAACAGACTTCCTGATCCTAGTACTTGTCCAGAACTGATGTTATTGGTTCAGATAAGGAGCTTAGAAATACTGAAGAGCCATTTAAAATGTGTCTCATAGAAGGAAAGATAGAGAAAGGGAAAGAGAGAGATACTATATTTTGCTTTACAAATATCCCAAAAATACTACAACATCATTAACGCAAACAAGTACCTTTTGTTAAGTTATTTTTTGGTTACATCTTTTTCTTTTGTTGCTGGCTCTGATGCTTCTGGAGGAATAGCAAAAGGATAGATAGAAGATTTTTAAAAGACCAGATTTAAGAGATTCTAAAACCTCAAAACAACATTTTTTTTTCTTTTTTGAAACAGAGTCTCACTCTGTTGCCCTGGCTAGACTACAGTGGTGTCATCATAGCACACTATAATCTCAAACTCCTGGGCTCAAGTGAACCTCCTGGCTCAGCCTCTCAAGTAGCTGGGACTACAGGGCAGGCATGTGCCACCACACTTGGCTATTTTTTTTATATTTTTGGTAGAGACGAGATTTTTCTCATGCTCAGGCAGGTCTCGAATTCCTGACCTCAAGCAGTCCTCCCATCTCAGCCTCCCAGAGTGCTAGGATTACAAGTGTGAGCCACCAGGCCTGGCCTCAAAACAACATTATTAATGAAGCTTTTAAATACTAGGTCACCACATTCTATTTTTTTAAAAGACCTACTTCTAGGTAGGTCAAATGTGCAGCCCATTTCTGCATGTAGATATGAAATTAATAGCATGATTTTTTTTTAACTTTCTCTGCTTGCTCAAGTAATTTATTAAGCAAAAAGAAGACCAACATTTAAACTTAAGAGCTTTTTAAAAGATAAGTGGCTTTTCAAATCATTTTCTCAAATCAATAATATTGCCAGTTATTTATCACAAATATTTATTGATCTATCAACTATGTGTCAGGTACTTATCTAGAAGCTGGGGATACAGCAGGGAAAATAACAAGATCTCAAGTCTCATGGAGATTGAGTTTTGTAGTGTTAGCTGCTGTTCAATTGTCTGTTGCTCCGTAACAAACCATCTGAAAACCTAGTAGCTTAAAACAACAATTCATTATTCTCTCATGGTTCTACAGATTGTTGGATTTCAGTTGGGTGGTTTTCCCTTGGGGTCTCTCATGTAGTTGCAGTTGGGGCTGGTATCATCTGAAGGCTCATTTGGGCTGAACATTGAAGGTAGCCTGCTGTTACGGCAGCATTTGATGCTGTTCGTTGGCTGCAAGTTCAGCTAACACTATAGATTAGAGCATCTATAGGCAGTCTGTTCATATGGCATGGGCTTCTTACAGCATAGTGATTGCCTAGGTTCTAAAAACAAATGTTGCAGGACAAAGTGGAACTGTCAGCTGTTTAAGGCCAGGGCCAAGAAATTGGCAGAGTCACTTCTTATTTGTCAGAGCAGTCACAAAACTTGCTTTGATTCAAGGGTAAGGAACATAAACCACACCTGTCTATGGGAAAAGTGTCAAAGAACTTGTGGGCATCTTTACCCTTTGTAGTGCATCATATTGGGAAATGCATAATGTCACTTTGTCTCATTTTGATGATGTTAACTTCAATAGCTTGGTTAAGATGGCATCTGCCAGATTTTCACTATAAAATCACTATTTTTCCCCTTTGTAATTAATAAGTTATTGATCAGGAAAGGTCATGAGAAGTTCTGGAAGTGTTCTGTATCTTGATCTGGTGGACATTGCATTAGTATATGCAAATATATCAGGTTGTACATTTCAGAATAAAGCATTCTACACACTTTAGCATATTGTGTTTAATACCTTAATTGAAAAAAATTAAAAAACAAAATTCACCATTTTCACTTTCATACCTTGCTCTGTTGTACTTCTTTTGGTTGTTTTGACAATGATTCTATTAGTACTAGTTTCCCAATTACAAAGACTGTAAAACCCAGACACTTTTGACTGTTCTCTAATTTACCCTCACCCTCAGGTTCCTGTCTCCGTTATGACTCTTTGTAATTCAGTTTTCAGCTGGCATGGGGACTAATCTTTCCCACAGAATGCAAATCTGAAAATGCTGTTCACTTGCTTTAAATTCATTCCATCATCCCTAGGATAAAATCCAAATTTCTTAAATTGTAAGAAACTTCGTGCCTGCTTGATCTCTCCAAACTCATTTCTCATGACTTTCTGAATGTGAACTCTAGTTTTCCTAAGTTTCCTACTGATACATGTATTTACCTATGATCTAAAATCCAATATAACACTTCAGAGGTTTATTGAATGGTAATTTAGTTCAATTCTAGTTAATGAATATTACTAAGTATTAATTGGATGCAAGGCTCTGAGCTAGGTAAGAGTTAAAAAGAATAAACATAGCCCTTGCTTGCTAGTTGGAATAAGAGAAGTATGCAGATTGCAGGCCGAAATCTAGTGCCCTAAGAAGTATAAACGCAATGCAGTGGGGACTCAAAGGTGTGAGAGTTGACAGTCCTGTTGAGCAGAACTTATTTGCTTAATTAATGCTATTGTCCCAAGGAGAATGAAGCTGCCATTTAAGGGGGAAAAAGTCATTTAAAAGTAATTAGTTCACCAAAGAATTCAGGTTCCCAGCAAGCCCAGTTCCTTTGTGTAAATGTATTTGGTGACTGTAGGCAGAAGATCTTCCATTCCCAGGGACCACACAAGTTTCTTGAGAGGCTGTTGTAATCATTCGCCTTTTGTGTGGCTTTGATTTTCCTGTGCTGGTAGATACTGTTTGCATTTGTATTTTCTTGCAAAGCTGTGGCTGGTGCAGGGGGGTTGAGACCCTACTGTTATGCTCATTATGGGCCTTTTGTACAGAGCCTGTTATCCTCAAAGAGCTCTCTTTAACATTTATGGGGAAGGCATAACCTCTATCGATTTCTCAGAGCTTCACATTTCATTAGACATCTAATGTACCTTTTATACCTAGTAGTGTACACTGGAGTCCTTTTATTATATAGCTGCTATAGAAGAGGTAACTGTATTAGCTTGCTCCGGCTGCGTAACGAAATAATACAGACTGGGTAGCTTAAACAACAGAAATTTATTTTCTTACAGTTCTGGAGGCTGGAAGTCTGAGATCAAGGTGTTGGTAGAGTTTGTTTCTTCTGAGGCCTCTCTCCTTGGCTTGTAGATGGCCATCTTCTCCCTGTGTCTTCACGTGCTGCAATCTTTCCTTTGTGTCTGCTTGTGTCCTAATCTCTTCTTATAAGGACACCAGTTACATTGAATTAGGGCCCACCCTAATGACCTCACTTAACGTTAATTAACTCTTTAAAGGCCCTACCCCAAAATACAGTCACATTCTGAGGAATTGGAGCTTAGGACTTGTTGGAGGAGAATACAATGCAGCCCAAAACACCAACAACTTATATCAAATTTTTGCCACATACAATTATTTTTTGAGGACATAATTTGATCTTGGTGCATTTTGCATTGCTTAAACTTCAGGGTGGTCTGTGCTGTAATTGAGACTGAACATTTATGTTAATGATATTAGTAATTGGGATTTCTGCCCATTGAAGCATTTTATGGCATTGTATCTTAGAATCGAGTCCAGTTCCTTCATTTTGCAGGTTCAGGTATGGTGTCTAAAGTCATACAATTCAAAGCTGAGTCTAGAACTCAGGGTCCTGGTTCCCCAATCCACAATGCAATATTTCACCTATTTTATATAATAATAATAATAATACTTATTTGCCTAAAGACAATCTGGAGATACTGCAGAGCTTTTAGAGTTTCTCTTTTGTCAACAGAAATAAAATTATTAACAGGTATAGTTTTTAGTTTATGGCTTCTAACTCTATTCTGCTTTGAAAATATCTGCAATCAGTTTTTAATACATGTGATAATAAGTGAATAAGAGATTACAGAGCATATTAACTGGGTTCAAATATCAGCCTCCTCACCTATATGGGGATGTTATTTAAAAATTCTCAATTATATTCCCCCACCAACAAAATTCTCCCACTATGTATAATAGCTGTGAAAATACATCAGAATAACAAGCAATAAGTGTATGATCTTCAGAATAAAACAAAACCACATTATCATAACAATGAAATTGCCCTACCATAATTGTGATAATGATTTAAAAAATTGATTTCTGGATCTATGGAACTTCTTTTTTTCTTGCTATTATTATCTTCATAGCTTTGGAAACTTAAATCCTCTCTATTTCAGGTGTGTCCCAATTTATAAAAACTTTTATTACAATTTTGAAATTTTCTCAGAATTTACAGTATGAGTTATGAATATAAAATAAAGTGGTTTCATCTGCTGAGTGCAATCAATCAAAAGGAAAGAGCAGAATTCTGTAACAGAATATTTTAATTTAAAAGGAATGTCTAACTTGAATTGTAATAACTTACGAGAGACAGATAGTATAAGGTATAAGATATAACTATAAGACACTGGAGAGAAGATTAATTCTTCTTCAAGTATTTAACTTGATATGCAGTGTAATTTAGTCAGACTCCATCACTTAGAATTTTATTATTTAGTAGGACTAGACAGAAGCAGATCGTTTACAAAGTGATCTCTAAGAAAATACTTACTAAGCAAACTATTAGTTTGAGACAAGTACTGGGAACACATTTAACTTGTTCAGGGGAATAAATTGCTTTTAAAACTCAAAAGTATTTTAAAGAATTTAGTGTATTTCTATGTATTTGAGAAGATTATGCTAATTACAAATGCACGATTATCTATTCTTTCCCCAGCTGGACTTCTGTTTAGAAAGATGTGTATGTTTACACATCCTTACTTGTCCTGTGAATTTACAAGGGATAAAACTACACTTCTATAAAAATATTGTATAGCTCAGACTAGTCATTAGTGCAGTTTCCACTTTTGCTAGCTTTTGATATGGGAGATTTCAATCTAATTCCAATGATGGTAAATTTTTAGAAACTAATAATCTGTAGGAAACTCAAAAGTAAAACCTTTTATTCCTTTGTAGAGTACTATAAATATATGAACTATGGAGTTTATAATGATAACGGTGGTAATAATAATGACATTATTACCATGGCACTTACAGTGTTTGATGTTTGCTTGACATAGTGCTAAGTACTTTCCTTATTTCATTTTATCCTCAAAATGACTCTACATAGTAGCTTCTTTTATTATCCCCAGTTTACAGGTAAGGAAAGTGATTATAGTGCTGAGTACTTGCTTGACCCAAGGTCATGTTGGAAGTCAATAGGGGGAGGGGCTAACCCAGGTGTGGTTCCTCTCTAAACTCTGATCTTGGCCACAGTGGTGAGGCTGCCTCACCACTACTACATCTGTATTCTACTTGTAATGCTCAGTTCCTAGCCAGCAAGACTCTTAACTTTGAGGCAAGAAATGAATATGACCAATACATATGGCAAAGAGTCCCAGAGAGAGAAATTTCAAGGGGAATACATAAATTTCAAGATGGCCTCTGCCATCACCCAAACGTTTTCATTATAGATGTGTCTTGAAAGCAATACTGGCATATGACTCATATTCTACTCTTTGTTAACAGCATTCAAAGTTTTCAAAACTATTTCTCTGGTTCTGTCACTTACACATTTGGTTTTGACAATCACATAGATATATCACAATGAATCTTACCAGGGAGGTGACCATTGGGTTGGGCATAAAAGACGAGAGAGGAATTCACCATGGAGGAGAGTTTAGGAGAGAGGACAGCATGTGTCAATGCTTAGACGTCAGATCGAGAATGTGGAAATAGCCAATCATTTTACTCTAATCTGGATGAATGGTTTGCCTTGCATTCTTACATCCCACATCTCTCTACCCCCCTACCAAGAATTATACCTTTGGTTAATTTCACAAGCTTGGAGGACCTAGACTATCTTGTACCGCTAGAGCATTTCTTTCAATCTTGAGATTTTATGCAGTCTGACCATTTGCCTCATCTTTGATGAGTCAGTGCTGGCCTTTGAGGTGCACATTCATGGTTCTGTATGGTATCCTTGGTGATGGGATGCTGATGGAGGCTTTCAAATGCTGACTCATTAGACCTCGTACCTCAGGCATCTCAAGGTCTCAGAGAAGGAAGTTCGACTCCCTATATGAAACTCCTAAAGACAGGTAGCAAAAGCTCTCTCTTCTCTTGACAACATCTTACTGTTTCTTATGGCATGTTGGTTGTTGTGGTGATAGTAAGGGAGAGGAGACTGAGCCTGGATGGGTGGTGGAAGGTTTTGCTTTGAAGGGAGGGAAGTAGTAGATTCTAGCGTCTTTTGCCAAAGGTCACTCTCGTTAAATAGGCCTGGCTATCTATCATGTCACCTATATCGGTGATGCTGGTATATGTTCCATATACAAGAAATACACTTAAGAATCCTCAAGCAGTAAGAAAAGGAATGTGACATCCGTGCTTTTTTTCTTCCAACAAGCCTCTGCCATCTCCTAAATCTCTTCTATTTATAGTCATGTCCTGAAAGCGACACTAGTATTTTATTCTGCTCTGTGTTAGCAGTATTTAACGTTTTCAAAACTATTTCTCCAGTTCTATCACTTACCCATTTGGCTTTAACAATTGTAATTAAAACACAAGTAGATATGTAGCCATATTTGACCCTTACCATTTTTAAGGTGTCAGTTCAAATACTGTTTCTACTGACTTCTATTTCAAGCATAATTAATTAATCCTATTTGGTCTCATAGAGAGACCTAAGATTTTGACAAATGTGCATGCACCCCCTCCCCCATATCTAACAGTTTTCACTGAGAGGGCTTTGAGTGGCCAGACATCATATGGGGGCTTCTCTCCTTCCCATATGATTGTGATAGTATGTCTTTTTAAACAGACAGCCTCTCAGTTAGAACCTGGAGGCCAAATAGTGTTCCTCCAAACAATTATAGGTATGAAAAATGAAAAAATAGCCTCCCCTTACCCCGCCAACACTGTCTGCTATATTAATTTAGGATTTGAGAAGCAGGCAGGGGGGTGGGTGGTTAGCCTAGATTTTGTTCTGGCCTATTTGAAACATCAAAGAATAAGACAAAGCAATTGGATCCAATAGTATTAGAAACATCTTTGGTCAAGAAGTGAAGGTGGAGAAGCAAGCCAGTTTATCCTTTCTCCTCTGAAAATGTTACTTCTCTGTTGTCAGGAAAGGGAAGGGAAGATAGGTCTCTTTTTGAAAAGGAAGATATGAAAAGTTGCCAAGAATTTGAAGATGGTCTGAATTGTGTTTTTCCCTGGATCTTTTTTTTTTGTGAAAAAGAGCACAGAAATTCTCTGGATCTTTAATAATAATATTTGCATATATACATTTACTTATTCTAAAAGTATTAATAAAAGAGGAAAATGATAATTTTTGAGGTAGGGCAAGCTCAGAATGAAAATATAACTACAAAATTTTTAAAAATAATTCAAGCAGTCTTGATTTACTGTAATTGCTATGGCAGAGGGGATGAAGAAGAGAGGTTAAGCTATTTTCCTCCTCTAGGATTCAAACTCCTCTCTTTCCCAGGAGTCTATTTTTCTTTTTGTGAAATCCCAACTTCATGTTTATTTTTTTTTAACGTAGTATACAATTTTACAAATCATTTATCCTCAGTCATCATTTTGTATACTTAGGACTTCATAAACATCTTGTTCTCAGAAGAATTCCAGAAGAAACTGAAGTCAGAGAGGCTCATTTCCCTGCTTTACCTCAGAACAACACAGTAATATTACCTAGATATTTCTATTTTTACCCTATAATGAGGACACTCAATCTAAAATTGCACACAGGCCAGAGCTGCTACATTTCTGGTTCACTTTAACCTGAATAAGGACTTCAGATTTTCCTGAAATCAGATTCATGCAATGCCTTTTTCAAAGCAGTACATGGCTTGTTACCATCAGAATTCAATGTTTATTTCTCATTATAATGAAAAAGGCCCTCTGGCTGTCCAACCAGCTGTAATTTTTCACCAGTTCTGAATAAACATTTCAAACTCTAATGAGTCATTGTTGAATTTGATGAAGAAAATGGAGTCAGAGACAGTAATTTACATCTGTGCTGGCCACCCATTAAAGTTTTTCAACAAATGTGGGTTAAGGGAGAAGATGTAAGGCAAAAAGATGGCTGTGGTTTTCAAATTGTGGAGAAATGGCTGAAAAAGTTTGGTGTTACCCTGATGTATTCCTCTATGAAAGAAACAGGAGAAGCTTCTATTCTTCCTAGTGTGACTGGCTGGTGTTCAGACTTCCTACTCCATGGTAAGGAAACCTTCCACGAAGACGAGGTCTGATCCCCAAAGCAAGGCCTAAATTTCCAACTAACTCCACAGGATCCATCCCTGCCCTACATCCCAATCCCCTCCCACCCTCAAAAATGATGGGAGTTTTGGCCTGGAAAGGAGGCCAAGCTGCGGAAGATGATTCCTGTATCAAAGAGGCCTGGGCCAGCATCCTCTCTAATCTGTGCCTCCCTTTAAGACCAGAAAGTGGTACTCTTCATGATGAATCAAACCATTTGGGGCAGAGACTCCTTTGTAGAGCACCAGTAAATTCAGAGCTCTCCTAGGAATTTTGAAAAATCCTTCTCTATATCCAGCCTTTACTGCCTGAGCACTTGCTTGAGTGTTGTCTACTGGAGTTTCCTGCAATCCTCTTTTTATCCCCCTAAATCGCAGGATGCATTTTTCTTAAATAATCAAATGAATATTCAACAAAATGAGTCAAGATGTACAAGTTTAGCTTTTGAGCTTTCCACACTTTCAAAGCTGTGGCCTTGGGACTGGAAAATGTCTGTCTTTGTTTGAAATTGTATACTTGGCTGATAGCGGAATTTGGGGAGCGATCAAGGAGCCTCACTATGAGCAATAATAGAACAGGCAAGTGGGCTTCCACAAGAAAGGGGAAAAGGGACGCTTGAATATCCAGTTCATAAATACAGGTTGTGAAGTGCAAAACCTTCTCAGCATTCAGCATAACTCCTTGGAGCAAGGCATGATCCCACTTCTTTTGAGTTGCCAGTTTCCTTTCAGCTTCCTGCTCTAGAGAAGAGAAAGTTATGCTAAATTTTATATTCACTGGTTGAATTTCTTCAACCACTTTAAATATCAGGACAGCATTCTTAACATAAACAGAAATGTTCTGAACTGATTATTTAAGTGAGTTTTTCACCTTCACAAAATGGAAATCATTCAGGGGATTTTGTTTCCAAAAGAACTTTAAGAAAACACTAGCATAAATCTTTTATTAAAGTAAGATAAATGATAAAGAACCAAATCTTTCTAAAATTACAGATTATAAATCATCAAACTGATGGCTTATGCATATCAAATCTGTGCTTGATAACATCTTTATATTGCTAGAAGGCTGCGACTAGAATGCAGAATAGGAAAAAAGATCCAAACCGTCAACATTGAATGTGTAAAAATAATCTGCCTTTTTGACAGAAAAGCAAACCTGGTAACTGTATTTTTGCTTCTCTAGTAGACAACACTACCAGCCTTAGATGCTGAAAAAAGACCCTTACGTGAGGTTTCTAGCTAAAGAGAAATCAGATTATTTTAAAAGATACTGACATTTACATAAGAAGCTATTTTTGCTTGGAATGTCAGTGCCTTGTTTTTAATGATGTTAGACTCTTGAAAACGATTTGATTCTTGTATCTGATTTTAAGGCATGATGATCATAAAATCTAAGATAATGAAAGAGGAAAAGTGTATCCTTGAAGGCCCTACAGCAGAAAGCACCAGATTGACCCATCAAGTTTTTGCCTTTTTTTTTTTTTTAACATTTTATAATACAAGGGGATTCTGTTTCAGGACACTTATCAGCATGCCACTTTATGTGTTACTTTGGGGAAACTAGGGCTGCACCAGGGAGCCCTGTTGTGGGTGCTAGTTGTGGGTGCTTGCCCCTATAAGGGAGAAGGATTTTATGAAGGTTATAAAAAAAAAAAAACCTGTGTATATGTGTTTTAGATCTTGGTGTTTCTCTCTTTGAGTAGAGTGGTCTTTTATATTTCTGTATTTCTCTAATATGGAACACTGAGAAACTGATTTGTAAATGATACTTGAATGAATGAATGAACACATTCAGACCATAGCATTTTTCCACATAGACAGAATTCAGCATATATCATACCTAGAGTTGATGTTAACACATTTTTAAAAAATCAAAGTCCTCCATTTGATTAAAAAAAGAGTTTCAAATATAAGCTATGAGTTGTTTTTCTCTTATGTGTCTTCACAGTACAACTGCTGCTTAGTAAACATTACTCATTCTGGAGTAATATTGGAGAAACCAGGCTGTTCAGGGCTTGATAAACCATGCTGAAGATCTGACACTTGATGCATTAGGCCCTAGGGAGCCCCCATAGGATGCTGAACTTCAAAGATGCCTGATGAGAACAGTTGTGTACAGGCCAGTTGGGACTGGGAAAGTGCCGGGAAGCAGGGAGAAAAGGTAGGAATTTATTTCCACTTGTGTCCAGGTATTGCAGGAATGAGAACTGGTCTTAGATGGCATAAGTAGAAATGGAGAAAAGATGGGTGTTAGAGGTATTTTGAGAAATTATAAGTTCCTTGAAGGCTAGAATTTTGTTTTACTTCTCTCTGTGCCTGCCCCATCACCCTAATGTCAGGGGCACTAAGAACCCAATAGACATAGGTTGGCGTAAATTGAACTCTGTGACAAGACATAGCAAATGAGGATTCTAAAGCAATAAAGCCTACAATGCCTATGGTGGGTCATTTGGGATGAACATTCAGTTATATTTTAAAAAATGATTCCAGTATACCAGTGAATAGGAAAATCCTGATATCTTTAAGAGCTTTCATGAGTAAGGGTCATAATTAAACACCAATTCTACACTTGCTTATGTTGCCTTTGAGCCTTCCCCGGGCAATGCTTGAATTCCTTCTCTGAGTGCATGGACACCGTTCACTAAGTATAGTTTTGTACTTATCACATTGTATAGCTATTAGTTCATTCCTATTATAACTTCTTAAAGATGGGGACCTAATCCTGTTATTTTTTTTAAAAAATTGAGGTATAATTATCATTCAGGAAAATGCACAAACCGTAAGTGTATGGCTCAGTTACTTTCTACTTATGTATATACGCAGGTAACCACTACCTAGATCAAAGTACAGAACACTTCCAACCATTTCAGATCATCCCCTCCTGCTGCTTCTCAATCAATAATGCCTCAGCCCCACCCCAGGTAACCACTGTTCTAACTTATATTGCATAGATTAATTTTGCCTGCTCCTGAACTTCATCTAAATGGAACAGTCTTATATGTATCTTTATGGGGACACATGCATTCATTTCTCTTGGGTATGTACCTACAGGTGGAATTGCTGGGTCATAAGCAGGCATATGTTTCACTTTATTGGAACGTGCCTCATAGTTTTCCAAAGCGGTTGTAGCATTTTACTCCCCCACTGTTAATCCATTAATGAGTGCTCCACAACGGCACCAAGACTTGGTATGGCCGGTCTTGTAATTTTAGTCATTTGGGTGATATGTAATGTGATTTTCATTTGTATTTCTCTGATGAGGAATGATGTTGAACACCTATTCATTTGCTCATAGGTCATTTGGATATCTTTTGCAAAGTGTCTCTTCAAATGTTTTGTACATTTAAAAAATTAGATTGTCTTTTCTTATTAATGAATCATGCCACTATTTGAATATGCAGTGTTCAGCATAGTGAGTGGCAATTAACAAATATTTTCAAACGTTTTTTGAAAAAGACAATGAGAGTAAATAAAACTGGCTTTATTTGCAAATTTTTCTTTGTCACTGACCACAGGAAATGGGTTGTGGAAGTAATTAGCTTCTACAGTCCATTTAAATTTGTTGGTTTTTGAAAATATCAAGATGTAAATTCTAAACACAGCTGGTTGTATTTGTGATAGAAGCACTTGTGATTTTACATTAAATTTTGGTTCATTCATGCATTTAAAGTACTTATTATCATAGTGTCTGGAAGCCCAGAAAGATTTTAGACTAGAATACAAATTGTAACATTAGCTTCTGTTTTTCTTTTATCATGTTAATAAGATAGATTAGATATGATGTCTAAAATGCAGGGTTTATTCTAGTAGTTATGTTTCTTATTTGATTTCTAGACTAGAAATGTACTTTTTAATCCCTTGATGATACATGGGTTTTTAAAAATATGAAAAAAATTTTAAAGTTCAGACTTAAGGTTATTTTGTTTTAATAACTATTTTTCTAATTGTAAAGTAATATCCACTCAATTTTGAATATTTAGAAAATATGGCAGTATAAAGAAAGAAAACTATTTTGACCACCTTCAGTTTCCCACTGGGAACATCTGGCTTTATTTCTGTGTTTTGTATACACACTTCTCTGTATGTGTGTTATGCGCATGTGTATGTGTGTACATATGTGTAAATATATGTGTGTGATCTATGTAGCTGTATGTTTATTTTTGTAGTTCTAATTCAATTTTCTCCTTTGGTAGATTGGAGGACTATTTGTATACATATGCTTATAAAGAGAAAAGTTTGTTGTTTTATGTCTCTGGTGTCTTTTATATAGCTCTTTGCTGCTTATCGAAAACATGAAAATAGGCACTTAGTAATCAGTCCTTTTCCACTGTCTGTGCTTCTTCAGGAAGATACCTGTGCCCATCTTTCCTGACCTCTAGTACTTAACGTCATACCTTGTGTATATAGCATCATACCATGTGTATATAACTCATCAAATGTTAATTTATTAACAGGCCTTAAGAGAGCTGCTGGCTCTGTTAAAGGCTTCTCCCTTGTGAGGAGTCCAGATTCAGTGTACTAAGTAACACATGGGCAATGCTGTGTGATCCCAAGTAAATGTAAGAAATTCATGGTTTTGCTTCTACACCTGGAGTTTCATAAACTAAGAAGCTCAAAAGGATCCTTAAAGATCTCCTCATTCAATTCTATGCATCCAGGCAGACGAATTGCTGAGCTTTCTATGAAAGCCATGAATTCTCTTGAAATTTTTTAAAGATGGAGACTATTGAAATATTTTATCAAATACACTCTTTGCCAAACATTATTTTATGGTTTAGTAATTTAGTTATGTTTGAAATAGCTCAATTTTAACTTCAACTTTGGTAACCTTAAAACAGATAATTATATTCCATATTTAGGTGATAAGGAAACGACAGCAGAATTTACAACGACAGTTGAATTTACAAAGTAAAAGATGTTTATTCTCTAAATCTTGAATATACAAAATTATAGCCCTGAAAATTAATGTGACATATAATTTTAAAATATGAAAATTAAATATGATTTCATAAAATTTCCCTCGGAGAGAGATAAACTCATAGAAAATAGATAAGTATAAAATAGTGATCTCTGATTTGGGTATATTTTCCCTCAGACATTTAGTATGAATAAATGCTTTATGCCAACTATGGTGGCTCATACCTATAATCCTGGCAACTCAGAAGGCTGAGGCAGGAGGATCACTTACTTGAGGCCAGGAGTTCCAGACCAACCTGGGCAATATAGCAAGACCCTATTTTCAACAAAAATAAAAAACAAAATTAGCTGGGTGCGTTGGCACATGCCTGTAGTCCTGGCTACTTGGGAAGCTGAGGCAGGAGAATCACTTAGCCGAGGAGTTGGAGGCTGCAGTGGGCTAGGATCTGGCCACTGCACTCTAGCCTGGACAATGGAGCAAGACCTTATCTCTTAAAAAAAAAAAAAAAAACCTGTGTGTAAAATGTACCTTCAATATTACCATAAATTTATTTTATAGTAAAATGAAATGTATGTGAAGCAATCATGGAAATTTTATATGGATTTGCAATGTGTTTTTAAAAATTTCAAAATGTTTAATACAAATTAAAATACATCCTGACCCCAAACTTTCCCCTCAGGCAATGGATGGTGCCAGGTGTTAGGAAGATGCCTTCTCCTTTATAATTGTCTCCCAAGAGTTTTCTATGAAGGGAGGATCTACTGAAATCCTTTAATAGGCCAGGATGGCTCTGGAAGTTGGGCATATAACCTTTCCTATCCTATAACTTTTCTAGGCATTATAATGTTCAGGTTGTGGAATTTTTTGGTAGCGGTGCTACCAAGCAGGTGAACTCAGACACACTGTGGTATGAGGAATGCTAAGCCTGTGCATCACTACTGGCCCCTGGCAGGGTAAAAGAATTCTGCTTTCTTTTCTTCTGCTGCCTCTCCCTCAGGAGTTTATCAGTCCTTAAAAGGAAGAATTAAGCTTCTGAGCATAATCGGAGTACATCAACTATATTTTTTACAATTGATTATTAGTTAGTAATTAGGCAAATATTTATTCCCTATCCAAGGTGGCATTGAAATCCTGCTTGTAAATTTAGCTCTTCCTACATCTGAAATATCTTTTAACTGAATCTGAGAACACTCAAAAATTGGATAACCTTAATGATTTTAAGTTCCTTGAGCAGTTCTATATCAAAGTATTTAGTGGGGTTAAAATTAACTTCATACAATATATTCCAACTTATTTCATGTTAAGTATAGAGCATTAAAACATAATTTGTGCTTTTTGCAAGGAGATAGAATGTATTGTTTACTCTTTTAAATGCATCCCTTTAAAAATATGATAAAATAGACACATTCTACTATTAATCCCCAGTGTTCCCCTTCCTATTATACATTAGGTCTGTTGATCACTGCTTAGGAGACCTTGTTGGCCCCACGTGTCTTTAAAATTGCCAATTAGCAGCCCTGCGCAGATGCAGCTTGTTACCAGCCACAAAGGAGGAATGCTATTTAAAAACAGGCAACTCGTTTCTTCTATGACTGTGCTGAAAACATGTAGGTAAAGCTATATGAAACAAAGGATGGCTTCGAGGTTGTTTAAATCACTGTAAAACTGAGAACCTTCTCTGCAAATTTTACTGTGTGCTTCAGTACCTGTCCTCTGAGTATAAACACCCTGGAGACTGGAGGCGTTGTTTTGCTTCACTCAGTGCAAACTGCTTTGAGACTCTCTGACATCATTAAGTCAAATTTTAGTCCAGATGTTTTGTTTAGATCTAAACTCTGAATGACACTTGCTCAGTTGATTGAGAAGAGAGAACAGTATCTGGGAACTACTCATAGTGTAATACAAATATTGAAGTGTTCAACTTGGGCTTTTTTTTTCTGTGACATTAAATATGTATATATTTGATTATAATAAATTTGATATATATTTATAATATATATGGTGTATAATATGTATATCAACTCTCAGTGTTTTACATTCTCCTGGTAAGATGTTATTTTTTTCTCCTTATACACTGGGGCTAGTTAATGGTGTCTCTGGTCTGAGGCATGTTTTTTTTTGAGAAGCATGTGAATTCTTTTTCCTCCACATGTTCTTTCCTTCTTCAACTTTCTACCTCCCACCTTCTATCTCCAAAGAAATATTTGCCTTCCTGTTTGTAATCTTTGATGTTTTATTATTTTAATACTGTGAGTTTGAGTATGAACCTATATAAAAAATTGTCTGAAGAAAATAATATTGAGCCAAATTTATAAAAAGAATATAAATCTAGATAAATTTATTTAGAAACAAGTATTGTGTACCAAATCTTGTGAGGATAAGATCTAACCACTGCCTTTAGGGAGCATGTAATCTAATAGAAATAAGAATATCAATAATAACAATGTTAACACTATTGCATTCTTATTTTGTGTCAGACACAGTTTAAGGTACTTTACATTCATAATCTTCTAAGATAAATTCAATTATCCCCATTTTTCTGATAAAGAAATCAAGGCCCAGAGAGGTTAATAACTAGGCTAAGATTACACAGGTTAGTTATATGGGGCCCATGTAGGACAGATATGTGGACTGAATCTGTCTGACTCAAAGCTGACATACATGCACCAGGTATCAAAATAACTGTGGCATTTGGCGATGGAGTTTCAGTTGTATAGAAGTATACAAGAAAAGGGAAAACAATTACAGATTTGGGTGGTCAGGGAAAGTTCTATGGAAAAGGCGAGCACTCTTAGAAGTGGTAGGTTGATAATGTGAAGAAAAGGAGGCTTTGAAAGGGGAAAACTCATACCCTATGCAGATCTGTGCAGGCTGTTTCATATGATGTCCATAAATACTCAGAGTCTTCATGTTTGCCAATATTGGCAGACAGCCTATGCACAGAGCAAACACTGTGTTCCATTAACTGATTCTCTGGTTGGCCTTACATGTTCAAAACCCAGTGGGTTTGGTCTATGTTATACCATTGACTTAGAGATTTTGGGAAAATGTTAGCGTTAGTTTCAATTAGGGAATCTTATCATTTGTCAGAAACTTTATAGTTTACTTATTTTCATGAAAATGATCTTATTTTGTTCCTAACAAATTAGGATGTGTGTTATTATCCTAATTTTATTAGTGAAGAAACTAAAGTTCAGAAAGATTTTCTTCCTTTAAGGGAACAGAAAGCTGTTTCCCTTAATATATCATTAGCACATTCTTATATGAATATTTTTTATATCATAATTTTAAGCAGCTGCAAACATTTCCTAATATAGGTATGACAGTTGTCTTAAGCAGTATTCTGCTAGTAGACATTCAGGTTGATGATATTCCTATATTGCCAGTGGTGTGGGAAAAGGTCTCTCCTATAGTGTGTACATTGTGGGTGAGAATACAAATTTGACAACATCAATTACAATAAAATATATGCATGTTCTTTGAACAAATGACTCTTAGGAATTTATTCATTAGAAATAATCATACACATACAACAGGAGCATTGTTTATATTTGAAGAAGCAGCATTGGGAACAACTTAAAAATTCAAAAATTACAAGTTAGAGAGATCATGGTACACTCATACAATGGGATACTCTACAGCCATGAAAATGATCCAAATGTACTGTCATGGAAAACTATCTAAAATATTTTGAATAAAAATATCAGATTACAGAATAGTCTGAGCCCATTTATTAAATATGTGAGTATAGATTTACAAATGCATGAAACATGTCTAGGGTAATATAAACCAGATTATGAAAACTGATCTTTTTAAAGTTTATTGGATGGGTACATGTATATATTGGGCAAGAAGTTGGAGAGACTTTCTATTTAAACAAGTGTCACAGTTTGGTACAGACAGACCTACCCTGCTTTGCTCCTGGCTACTCAACATAGCTTGGCCCAAATTCTAATTGTGTTTCAGCTGCTTCGTGCAACCCATTCTACAGCTTGCTCTTTGCTCAGTGGAGCTGTCCTTACCCTGGTGTAGCTCCTATCCCCCTCAAACACCTTCTTCTCCAACACTGTAAGCAAGACAGACTGAACTGTTCCCTCCAATTTTTCCTATCTCTCTTATTGCCTGCTTTTGCCTTTCCAACTAAGGAATGATTTGGGAGATTTTTTTCCATCCAATTTTCTGAGAGATCTCACTGCTGCCTTAGCGTGATGAGTTGCATATCCAGACTTTCCCGTTCTTTAATCTGGACCCACTGGCATTGTATCTGACAGCTATCTCTTGAAATTTCTGGTAATTCAATGTCTCATTTCCAGTGCTGATGTATGCTTTGTCGCGTAATCATTTTGGTCTGGATCAGAAAGGGAAGAAGAATTGTCTGTCTCTATTCACATTTCCATCTTTACTTGTAACTCGCAGAGCTACTCAGCAATGAAGCCAGACCCAGGAGGGTGTATCAGGCAGAGGTAAAAGCACAAGTGAAGGCACAAAGTTTAGAAAGAACAGGGTACATTGAGGGTACTGCAGGTAATTAGGCATGGCTTGAAGGAGTTGTTGCTTTCTCTTTATGTGCCCTTAAGCCATAATTATACCTCCCTCCACTACACACACAGCCACCTTGTGCCCATGGCAAACATCACCTATTAATTATGGAGGTGACCTCACAATTCCTCTCAACAGAGTCCTCCAGCAGCCGTCATTTGTGAATATGTGAGAGGAAACTCATTTCCATCCCAGCTTTAAGGTTTTCCTTGAGGCCTCATGTAGAGTTGGCCACTGTCTTTGCGCTGTGACGTTGTCTATTGCAATCATGGCAATAACATGCTTATAATATTAAATGAGTAATATTCATTCTAATTTATTTAGTAATCAAGTATTTTCACTAATCTTCCCATTCATCCTTGTCAGGCAAATGGCTATCCAAGATGAAGATTGCTTGAGACTCTGGCATAAAACATCACTCTCTGGTTGAGAAGGAAGTCCAGGGCTGAAGGTTCATTTCTATTTAGATAGAGATAGAGCCACTTTTCTCTACTGATACATGCTTTCTCTCTTGAATGTTTCCCAGACTTTTCATTGGATTGGTATTTCTTAAGTCCTTGTATTTATTCTCAATGTTTATTTACCGACAAGAACCACTTTGACATGGCAATTTAAGGCATTTAAAATAGATGTTTCAATTGCTGGGAACCAAAGATGTTTATTTTACACAATTATTTCTATTTCTGAAGCAATTAAGTTGCATTTCTACTTTTGACAGATCACTTTTTTTCTTGAATGAATAGACTCTTGGAGGGACTTGAAGCTTAAAAAGCCACGGATATTAAGGACTGAGTTTAAATCTTAAGAGGGTACTTTCTGACTCTTCAGTACTATCTCAAGTTCCCAGTTCTGTTTTCAATTACAAAGACTTTAATGATCATGAAAATGTTTACAGTTAAATTTAAATTCAATTCTTTGTAAGGAAATGACTTAAGCAACATTCAAATTAATAAAAATCAAATAATATTTTCCTATAATTTTAAGTTTTTAAAATTTATTGTCCAAACCAGATGAAATCAAAATAAAGGCAGAAAACTGTCTTCTCACAATATTACCCTCCAACGTATCAATCTGTTTTCGTTTTTATGTTTTCTTTAAGTTCTTGTCTATGAATAACAGAAATTTTAAAAAATTATACTATAATAGAAGAAAAACTATGTTTATTTTTAGTATGTTAGGAATTATATTTTACATGACCAAGACCAAGATGCAAATCTTTGTAAATATTTTCTCTCATGGTCCCATGTTTTCATACTGAAATTTTTTGGATTTGTTTCAAACTCCTTTTCTGGTTTACTCTTACTGAATTTACATGTCACATGGTCTTATCCCTCATTAATTCCAAAGTAAAAGGCAAGAGAGCTCTCAAATTTTGAGTCTGTTGACTTTTTGGATAACCAAGTATGTTTGGAGCTCCTTCTCTTCAGATATTGTAACTTGATATGCACTGAATTTCTGTTTTAAAACATGTAATTTATATTCTTGCCAACCTAAAGTATTTGATACTGGATGAAATTGAAATTCTATAGGCTGTCAGCATAGCAAGTTCATCTTAACTAAGAAAGAGAGGAAAAACGTCATAGGTATGTGACTAGCTGCAGAACTGGGCTATTGAGGGCAGTGACCCAGGATGACCTGGTGAGGAGCATGCTTCATCCTGTCTTTTCTGGCTCCAAAGAATTGTGGCTATGGGAAGGCAAGAAGCCAACTTGTTTGTTTCTCTAAGATACAGTGACTTTGAAAGCAGGGCAAAAGTTACTGCTTACTGTTTTCTTTAAGATGGCCCTGAATGGAGTTCAAATATTAATTTGACTAGATTTGTACTACAGAGCAATGTGTGGAAAAGGTCATTTTTAGTTTTAAAATCAAGATTTAAATTTTTTTCTCTACTATCTAGGCTTTAAGTTTTCCTTGTGGCTGCCAAACTCCCATTGATTTTATGAGATAAGTAATAGCAATATCCATAGATTATCAAGAGTTTACGATATGCTAAGCACCTGTGTAAGGAATTTTTGTTTAATTCATTTGTTCTGTGAATTAGGCAATGTTATTGTCACCATTTTTAAGATGACATGACTGTTGCACAGAATGTTCTGATAACTTGCCCTGCTTAAGTGGAGGATCTGGGAGGATGAAGCAGGTGGTCCTGTTCCAGAGCCTAAGAAATAACCACCACCTGCTAAGCAGCCTCCCACCTGCAACAGGGCACCGAGAACACTTGTTTGCACATTGAGAAATCTGTAAATATTTGTTATGGAAACCATAGTTGTATGAATAGGAAATGGGCATTGATAGAAATGTCTGTCTAATCTGCATTAATTTAGAATGTTTCAGAAGATATTTGAGTGTTAACTTATTTATGAAATACAGCAAAGGCTTTCCTCTTTCATAACCTTGCAAAGGATGTAAAGAAACAACTTGGATGTGATACTTAAGTGGAAAAAGGGCTGTGGCATTAAAAGTGCCTTTGGGAGTTTGGGTGGAAGCCCTTTTCAGGTTGCATTTTAACCTTAGTTACCAGATCATGCCCTCATTCTCTTCACACAATAACATGACCTATCCTCTCTCCCCATCATCTATTTTCAACATAAATCATCTTACCTTGTGTTTCCCTCCATTTAATGATCATGAAATAATGTGTATCCTCATTATCATGCTATGTGTCAACACCTATGCTTCAGCAGGTTAGCTAGAGCTCAGTCCAAGAAAAGTTCATTAGGATATTTAGGAGTAAATTTAAAGTACAGACCCCTAAGCAGATTTCAGGTTCTGAGGTGGTTATTTAAAGAAACAAAAGTACTGGGAACACAGTGTTGAATGCACGGAAGAAAAAGAATCCTCCTTAGTATTTTTCCCAGTGTTCAACAAACTGTTCCCTCCTGCTCCAGGCATCTTCCTCCTCTTCACTGGGCAACAGCTGAGAGGGAGGAGGCTTGCTTTTAATGGAGAGTTGGCCTCCCTCTGATTCAGCTGTTTGGATTCCTTCAGAGGTGCCAATCAAAACTATATTCTTCCTATCTAATTAGGATCATTTCACTTTTTCATGTCCTTTAATAATGGTGAAATAAGTCATCTCTATTAAACCACTGTGGAGTTGGCCTGAGCAATCCTGTATTGTTTGCCTGAAATTCAGTATGGGTGGAAGAAACAATTCCAAGCCTATTGCTGCTGTATTTGAGGATTTGCTTTTTTTTTTTTTTCCTTAGGCAGGAAATGGAACAAATTATTAAAGATTCCAAATTTGGACTTGGACTCTTCTTGGTTTAATAAATCAAATGCTTCCAAATAATGTGGAACCTAAGCAATAATCCTTAAAAATAACCTATTAGATTCTGCTAGTAAAAACAACTGCAAAAACAGGGGAAAAAGTCTCCTGTGAATAAGAGCTACTTTATGAGAAGAGTGAAAAACTCAAGCTGTACCAAGAGGCAAAAAGTCACTGAGAAAGCTGAGAAGAGAATGAGAGAGAGATTCATAAGTGCCGATTCTTGGCTTCAGTTTTGCCCTTGAGTTGATTTCTGTTACTTGCAGCTAAAATGGTCTTATCTAGTATTATAAATAATATGTAAAACAATGAAGTCTTAAACATGGAATTTATGATATGACTTTTGCAGAAAGTAGTGTATTGGAAACACTCAAACACTGAGATTTGTTTGCCTTTCGAGGTTGAGCAGAGAATAACTTCGTGGGATGGAAGAGCTGCTACTCAGCTACAGCATTTCTCAGGCCAGATCTTCATCCACAGAGGGGAAGGAGAGAGTACTCTAAGGGTAGGGAAAGATCAGAGGGTTCCTATAGGAAGGCACAGTCCTGCAAGGATAAGAGAAGGTAAATTACCTCTATTTGCCCATTGTTACCTTGGACTCAGGGAGTTGATCCCATGAGTACAGCTGAAGAATACGGGGGCATTTCAGAAAGGGCCTGGGATGCAAATACTGCCAGGGAGATGTTATCCCTACCAGATCTCTTATCCTGATAGCACTTCCTAATTCCATAAGATGCTCAGAAGAAACCAGAAGTAATACATATATCAAAACATCATGTTGTAAGCCATAAATATACATAATTTTTGTTAATTAAAAATTATTAAAATAGAAAAAGAAACCAGAAATAGAGAATGAAAGGAGAGGGAAATCAAGATTTTAGAATAACTTTAAAAGAAATAAGATTTATATAGATAAAATATAAAAGAATATCTCTTCTTGAAGTTGCTTCCACTGGTAAACAAATAAGGGGCATGAGGTATGTATACTTAAGGCACCTGAAAATGGTTTGAGGAAGGAAAAAGAATGTGTGGATGAAGATAACATGGAACTAGTGTGCTTATAAGGTGCAAAAGAATATGAGACTTAAGAAGTAAAATTGATAGGGCAGGATGTGAATGTTCGGACTTGTTCAATTTAGACACTTCATGTTTTGCTTTGTTTTCTCTTTGCTACCCTAGAAATTTAACTTGAAATAATTCCTTCACCATCCAGGAGAGTTTAAATAGTCAACCCTTTCTGAACATAGAAAGAGAGGCCTAGTTTTAAGAGGTAAGCTCTGGGTAGAATGGGCCTTCATAGCTTGTTGTGAAAGAATGAGAGAGAGTATAGGGTTTGTGGAAAGAAGCAAAGTGGCATGGAGAAGCTGATACAGAGAGGGACTTCCCCAGTCTGGAATGAAATTCCCCTGAGAGCAGGCAGCAGGAGGGGCTCAGAGCATCCAGAATCTGATGCCTGAATGGCTGCAAGGTGAGTGTATGGAGGTGAGATATCCTAGATACCAGAGTTATCAGACTCTTGGTAGATTCCCATGTCCTACTCCAGGCATGCAAGCAGAGAGTTAAGAGTGCATATCAGGCTTGATTAGTGAGGATGCCTGCAGCAACCATGACCCAAGGGCAATTAGAGGCCTTCTTTCTCCAGACATCATTAATGCCTTCTGGTTTCTGACCTAGCTCTGGGATCGGATTAGAGGGCCTAACAATGACCCAAGTAGAATTTACTTCAGGTGGGTTAGGACCTAAGGCAGAACTTGGTTTGAATTAATGTAAAGTAAATGATTTATCTTTTATGCTTGGGATCGTAGACTAAGTTTCTTACCGGCTACATAGTTTTACTCAATATTGGCCCCAATCCAAACCCTAACAATGCATCGACTCTTGTTTTCTGTGAGGTAATATAATTCAGGTGCACCCCTCTATAGAAAGGGTGTATTTTCTTCCTTTGTAACCCAACCCCTGCTTTTTTTCCCCTTACGGAGTCTAGCAGAAGTACTGAGAGCGAGTAAAATTATCCTGGATTTGCAAGAGACTATGTTTCCCCATCGAAATGGAAGTACTCCCTACCTATCATTTCTTTAATTCTGGTTTAAAAGGTTTAGGTATTGATATATATAGTGATAGTTTATTTGATAGGGTCAGACTTCAGTGTATTTGGTCACAAATTTTAGATATCTCTCCTTCTAAGTAGGCTGGCTATATGGAACTCAGATTTATACAAGCAACTGATCTGTTTTGCATAAACAGAAGTCTGGAATTTAAAGACGAAAGTTCTTGGCTGAGGTACTTTCTGGTTATAAAGTGATGTCAAAACCTAATTTTCTCTTCTTTGTGTTACTTCTCAGATAAAAGGCCTTATCTGAGATAAGGTCTTAAATCTGTGATGATAATTCAGAAGTCTTGCCTTGAGAGAAATTTCTGTGAAGTAGAAGCAGCAGAGGGCAGATTTGATTTTGAGTTGGGCAAGTGCTACCAAAATGCTAAAAGCTTTGCAAAGGAAGAGCAAATTCCAAGGTGGAGCCCAGCACTGTTGGAGATATGCAGTTCTGTTTGTAACATTTGTTGAATCAGATATGGATGGGGGAAGGACAGAAGAAAGTTACTAAATTTGTTTGAAGAGTTATTTTTTCTTGATTATAAAAGTAGTATATGATCAGTTGAGGAAAATGTGGAAAATAAAACAGGGAAGAAAAATCAACCATAGTTCCATCCAGAAATAACTATTATACACATTTTGGTACATTTTTATAAGTCCTTCTGTATGCATACACACATAAACACACACACACCCATATCCTGATATATACTGGAGTATACCATAGATACTGTTTTGTATCCTGTTTTATTTACTTAACAGTAAATCATTAGCCTTTTTCATGCCTTTAAAAATTCTTCACCAATATTTTGAGTATCTGCATATTCTCTCAGAAGTGTATATCATAACTTATTTAACTAATCTGCTTTTACAGTATATTTTTGTAGTGAAAATCACTGCACACAAACCTTAGATGTAATGAGGAAATAATCTAAGGTTTGTGTGCAATGATAACTAGATGTGAAATTACTTGGGGGGCACAAAAGAAGAAATTTTGTTGGCTCTTAATTTATATTATCAAATTATTTGCTAAGTGGGTCATATCAGTTTATAAAAGAATACCTCTTATACTTTGAAGGTCCTAAGTAGTACCTTCTAAAACTTCTTTGCAATTTGAAATGTTTAGAAACTAAATTTGCATTTCTTTGATTATTAGTGAGCTTGAACATATTTCATATATTTGGTACTCACATAAATTTCCTCTTCTGTAAATATGTCTTTTACTTGCTTTTCTAGTGGGGGTTTTAGTAAGTTTTCTTAACATTATATATTGAACTTTCCTATATATTGAAAATATATAGTTACATTTGTGATATACATTATGAATTGTCTGGTATATATGTGCTTCTAAACTAAGAATATTAACTTTTTATCCTTGTTGAAGTATATATTTATCCCAGGTCCATATCTTCCTGTGAAGTTCTTGTCAGTTCTTCAAGGGGCCAGTCAAATCTTCTTTCCTCCTAAACACTTTCTAAGATCCTTGAGGTAAAGTGAAGCTTCTCTTCTTCCACACTGCCACCATATTTGGTTTTTTTATTACTTTATAGACCTTGCCTCCATCTGTTTTAGAAGAAAGCTTCCCTCTTGGGAAAGCAGCCATCTTGTTTTGCTCACTTTGATGATATCTCTTATAGTACAAGTGTCCAATAAATGTTTCTTGTGTTGAATGTAATGAAATCAAAATCATTATAGCTTAACTTTCAAAGACAGTAGATCCCTATCATCTTGCAATTACAAGTGTGGTAGACAAAATAAGCCACAACTGCATGAATCAAAAAACAAACAAAAAACACAATGATTTTTTCCCCCTTATAACCAAAGGTTTTTATCACAGGCTGTAGGAATTTATGACTCCCATAGGTATAACAGTTTGGCTGAAGTTAGTCACTCATATGAGCTTTTTCTAAACTGTAACCTTGAGCCCACATAATTAAATTTCACTGGGAGAAATATATCAGTAAAACTGCTCTATGTGACACAGTTATAAAAAAGAGAAATAGAATCTAGACAGGCACACTTAATCACAACCTCTAATGGGCTTAAAAATATGAAAACAACAACCAAAACAACAAGACATCCAAGAATGCCGAGTTAAAATAGCCAGGAGTGATTATGAACGGTATAATTTTGTTTTATTGGTACCCAGGGCCTTTAAGGATACAGAACAGAATGATAAACATAACCAATAAACAGGACAGTACATGGTTTAATGGCAGGCTATTCACCAGCCATACAGATATAAAAGGCTTTGACTGCTCAATTTTAAAACTCACGCCCTCAGTTTTCCTTGAGAAGAGTTGATGTCCTAAATTTTAGGAAAATTCATACGAATGTAGGTCTAATAGGAGGATAACTTGTGTCCCAGTCCCTTTGGTTCAGGAAGGATTCACCTGGTGTCTGGGTGCGCTAACTCATCCAGGCTATCAAAATCCACCTTCTGAGGGCTGGTACTGTGGCTTTTGTGGGGAAAATGATTTCAGAGTAAGCAGATCCTCCAGAAGTTGGAAGCCAAAAAGAAGGAAATTTTTCATGTAGAACGTGTTATTTTTTTTTTAAGCTTTGAAGTTTAAAGTGTACAATCTCAGCATGAAGCAGAAGAGGTCTGGAAACAGACATATAAATTGTTCTGCCGACAAGATAAAAGAGTTTTAATGTTGAGTCATAGAGATGAAAGAGAAGTAGAGTTATGTGCAGCATTCTGCCTCTGCAGCCCTCTCCTTCCCGTCTTCACTCTCTTTCTCAGGAATAAACTTTTTTGTGATGGGGATAGAGCAGGGGACACAGGCCAGTCCTTCCCCATTACTTTTTGGAGATCTCCAAGTAAAAGGAACTTTCCCCCAGCAGACGTCTCAGTGTCACTAGGCATGGAAATCTAACAGATGGCAGGAAAGGGATGATGGGCCCAAGTGAGTGCTCACTAAGATAAAATAATAAATATGATCAAGTTAGATACCATACTGGAATAATAGAAAATTCAAATTTGAGAACTGAAATGCACTTTATGATAACCTATTCAAACTCCAGATGAGGTGGTCTGATCAGATCGTTTATTTACTGATTCAAAAAGTAACCCAGCCCGTTGGTGGCAGAGTTGATTATATTAGCACCTAAGCCTTCTATTTCCTGGATCCTCCTATTTCTAGCACATTGACTTCCATACTAGAAATCGTTTTTCCTTGGGACCACAGTATTTTATTACAAAAATAAAACAAAAACTTCAAAAACAAAACAATCCTTTCTAATTTAATGAGAATTTTATTTTTTATTGTTTTCATTCGTGAGTTATATGCAACTTGAAAAATAGTTCACATGGCTCCCAAGGTGAAGAGACACGTGAGTTATATATGTTTCACGAGGCCCTGTTCTCAAAACTAGCATGTGTTAAATACAACTCACATGGCAGTTAATGTGCTAGTAACCCCCAATTGTTCAAGAGTCTCTAAACTCTGAGCCTGAGCATTTCTTTTATAGTTCTGCATTTTATAATTTTTTTACATAATTAAAATATTTTATTAAGATACATTATAAACAAAGTTATAAAAAACAACACGGAATGAAATTAAAAAGCCTTTGCTCCAGGTTTCTTCTAACTCACCCTACAAATACAACTATGTTAACTCTTTGAGCTGTTTCTCTTGTATTCCTTTTGTTCTTTCTCCCCAAATAAAATACTGTTATGTTTATTGCTTAATGCTGCAGTTCCCAAACCCCGATACTAGTCCACGGCTTGCTAAGAACCAGATCACATCACTGCCTGAGCTCAGCCCCCCACCCTGTCCCAGCTTGTGGAAAAATTGTCTTCCATGAAACCGGTCCCTGGTGCTAAAATGGTTGAGGACCACTAGTAATTTATCAATTTTATATTTTACTTATGAACTTGAGAGACAGAATTTAGGTCATTACACCCACCCACCTCCCTTTCTTCCACCTCCCACACAATCCATCACCATTTATTCCACCAATTTTCTTTACCTTTCCATGCAGAGCATTGGGTGACTCATTCTCTTTAGCTACTTGGGAACCATCACAGATCTCCATGGAGCATTGTTATAAGCCTTTTCCCTTTATTGTTTCTAAAAATATGTTGTTCAATATGTAAGTATATGTGAATTATATACTTCTTAATACAGTTTCAATTCATCTGTGATGCTTAAATATATATTGTTCAGTTTTGCTTGTTTTGGAGCTCTAAAATATCTATGGTATCATATTGTAAATAGTCTTCTTGGGCTTGTTTTCTTTACTCAATATTATGTTTCCAAGAATAATCAACTGTGTTGCTGAGTTCATTTTAACATTTGTATGATATTCCATTATGTGAATGTACTGCAATTTATCTATCCATTCTCCTGCTGCCTCCATGGATATTTGTTGTTTCTTTTGTTTTTGTTTTTCTCCTGCTATGAATATTGTGGTGATTGGTCGCTTGAAGACAGTATTGTCATATATGATCAATAATGATAATAAAGAGTGGCATCAGCTGGCTTCTGATTTAGATGGTCTACAACAAGGAAAATAAGAAATGAAGACTTTGAATGTCCAGCTGAGAACATGCATGGGGAATCCAAAAGCCTCCATGGCAGTTTTGGAAGAGTCCCCCTTCTTCTGTAGACTGCAGGTAGATACGGCTGAGCCCCAATCCCGGGGCCTAACTGGAAGGTCTGCAGAGTTACACCATCAGTGAAATGCTGTCTTTCAATGAGAACTAGGTTTCTCACTGAAGTAAGGGTGCTAGTGGAAAGGAGTAGATGAAGATATTTGGGCAGACAGGCATGAATCTGAGAAATTTGAAACCCCAAATCTTCGAAACTCTCTCTTGGCCAAAGAGCCTTCTCCTGCCCTCAGGAAATCAGCTTTCCGCTGAATCAAAGTCTTTCAGTGACTACACTTTGGGCAGCTATTTCACAAGCAGATATGATTCTTTTCAAGTCCCATCCCATCACTATTTTTTATTGCCCTCAGGTTCATATATATTCCAACATGATCTAGATTTGTTTAATATCAAGACTTAGTCTTTACCTAAAAGAATTATAAGACCTCACCAAATATTGTCAGAAGTGTGAGGAGCATGTATAGGAGAGAATTCTAATGGTCTCATTCAAGGAGGATGAATCATAAGGCTTGATTGGACTGAATTCACTGCCATGTGTATGATCACATGGAATTCTGAATTTAATGTGTTGGTTCAAGTGCTTGTCATGGCATTGATAGCCTGCTATGTTGGCTAATTAAAGTTTATATTCAACAAAAGCCTACTGTTAATGAGTTGTAAATAACAGATAATCTTCCCTGACATGCTAAACAGTAGTGGTTCTCAAACTTTGGCATCCAACAGAATCATGGGCAGGCTTTTTAAAGTACAAATTTCTGGAACTCACTCCAGAGTTTCTGATGCAGTAGGTCAAATGGGGTCCAAGAAGTTGAATTTCTAACAGGTGCCCAGGTGATGCCGACATTGCTGGTCTTAGGAGCTAATTGATCACGGGTTTTCTAGAGTAAAATAAATGGACAGCTTCTAAGGCACTACTTGAAAAATATAGGCAGAAAAATTGCAGGGTTAGTGGCAGAAATCTAACTTCAGTCACTGTGTTGGAGCTACATGATCTCCTTCTCAGTTTCTAGATTTAAGCTAGTTTTATAGCTTTACCCTTTGATGAGGAGAAGCCAAGTCTTAAAGACATTGCACCCATGGATGGTCACAAGTGAGTGCTATGAATCTTCCTCAAAGCCTTCCCTAAAGAAACTTGTCCACTTAAAAGTGTGACTGTACAATGAGGAAAGGAAAATATTCAGTTTTGCTGGGGGTTATTGTATAGTGCTTCTTAATTCCTGGAGATCCCAAATGCCAGTGTGGTCCACCAATAAGAGGAGATACTTACGAAAACCAGATGATAGATAAAATCTTGGCCCAAGTACATCTAATTTCAAAAGCATTCAGGAGGACTGTGGATCCATTCTGTGTTTATTTTCCCAGTCTTAGGAAGTGTAGTGAGAACAGGTACAGTAGTCCCCCTTATCTGAGGCATGGTTTGAATATGTCCCCCAAAAGTTCATGTGTTGAAAACTTAATCCCCAGTGCAATAGTGTTGGGAGGGGGTGCCTAATAAGAGGTGATTAGGTCATGCAGGCTCCACTCTCATGAATGAATTGATGCCATTATTGAGGGAGTGGTTTAGCTATTGCAGCAGTGGGTTCTTGATTGAAAAGACGGGTTCAGCCTGATTGCCTCTCTGTCTTGAGTGCTTGCTTGTGCATCCACCCTTTGGCCAAGTTATGATGCAGCACAAAGATCCTCTCCAGATGCCTGTGCCATGCTCTTGGACTTCTCATCCCCTAGAACTGTGAGAGATAAATTTCTTTTCTTTATAAATGACCCAGTCTGTATGGCATCAGAAATGGACTAAGACATTTGCCATACAAAGGATATTTTTCATATGGTTTTTAGAGCAGTTTTAGATTTACAGAGATATTAAGATAATGAAACAGAATTTATAATACCCCACATTCATTTTCCCTATTAACAACACCTTAGATTAGTATGATACATTTGACATACTGATGAACAAATATTGATACAGTGTATTAACTAAAGTTCATACTTTATTCAGATCTCCTTAGTTTTATCTAATGTCCTTTTTCTATCCCAGGGCCCCATACATATTACCTCATTATATGTAGCCATCATCTCACCTACCTGTGAGAGTTTTTCATATTTTCCTTGTTTTTGATGCCCTTGACAGTTTTGAAGAGTATTAGTCAGGTTTCCCACATTGGAATTTGGCTGATGTTGACCACAGAGGTCAAGTGCCATTCTCATCACAACATATCAAGGGTACATATTATCAACATGACTTATCACTGTTGATATTAACCCTGATCACCTAACTACAATAGTGTTGGTAGATTTCTTCAATGTAAAGTTACTCTTTTTCCAACCCTTTCTATCCTGTACTCTTTGAAAGCAAGTCACTATGTGCAGCCCACACATAAGGAATGGGGAGTGATGCTTCCCATGGTTTTTATATTATGTAAACTGCCTGTTAACCTTTTCCTGTAGGCTTTGATGTTTTCTTTCTTAAGGAGGCCTTTCCCACCAAAGCTATATGAACATTATCCCAAAATTTCTATAGTGTTTTTTAACTTTAAGATTTTTAGTCCATTTGGAATTTATTTTTGCATTGTTATTCATTTCATGGTTAGACTTTTAAAAGTTTACCTCTGAGTGGGCCTACTCATTCCAATTAAAGAAGTCTCTCACTTCCTTTCTATTTCATTAAGTGAAAAGCTTAATAAAGAATTGAAAAGCAAAAATTCAATGATTCTTGCACTGTATGTTCTGAGAGTCAGCAGTCTAGCAGTGGCTGATATGAAAAAAAGGGGCTGGTGATTTACTTACACATACTTTCCTGAAGTATTAAAATTATACACATAAGCTTCCAGTAGACTGCATAACGGTGTAAGAAGTATAATTTCTGGGCATTTAGAGTTCTCAGAGTATATTGTAGGAACTTTTTTTTTTATAAATGTATAAACATATGTAGGTGTACTTAAAATAGGATTCTTAATCTTATCAGAATACAAATATTAATGAATAGTTAATTTTCGAAAATATTTTTTGTCTTTAAAATTATAAATTTTCCTGAATCTGTCTCAATCTCTGTCTCTCTTTTGCACACACACACACGTGTGCACACATATGCACATACACACAGTATCAGACAAAAATTATGTGTAACCAATACTAGGTCTGAAGTTCTGAAATTTAGTCTTCTTTCATCAAGATGCAATAAAAAATATATTGTTAATATTTAAAGTATAAATCTGAAAACAGATTAGTGTAATGGTATAAATTTATTAAAATACAATCACATAATCTGTTTTATTGTAGCAATTTCCTTTAGAAATTAAGCAAACTTCTTTTTGCTTAAAAAGAGTTATCTTCAGTTATTTCAGTTTCTATTTCATAAACTAAAATTCCTGAAATTTTCAAATTTACCTGGTAAGTTTGAGTATATTCTCAGTTGAAGAGATATTAGGATCAAAAGTTCGAGAGTTAAAGAACTGCCATTGGGTTATGAGTCTGCTGTATTCTTGAAGGGTAGAAAAACAAAATTTATTTAGGGTATGTGTGAAAATTGAAAAGGGAAAATTTTCCTCTACCATTTTGATTATTCTTCTGCCTCAACTTCTTTTTATTCTTCATATTTTAGGGTTTAGAGTTGAAACAAATATAATTTAAAAAGTCACACAACTGATTAGTTGTTAATAGCTATGATAATTTTCTACTGAAGTCTGTACTAATTGATGCTTTTCCTATAAACTATGTACATGACACCAGCTAAAGAGTGCAGTTCCCTGTGGGAATGTGAATTCCCTAGATGGTTGACAATAGCATAATCTTTGTAAATATATTACCAGTTGTCAGTGAAGAAGCTGTGGGCCAGCGTTAGATGCTTTAAGAATATTTATGGAGTTAATTGCTATCTGTCTTTAGACAGTTTTGTGTTGCTATAGCAGAGTACCTGATACTGGATAATTTATAAAGAAAAAAGGTTTATCATTTAGCTCATAGTTCTGCAGGCTAGGAAGTTCAAGGGGCATGGTGCCCGCATCTGCTCAGCTTCTGGTGAGGGCTTTCGTGCTGCCTCACAACATGGCAGAAGGTCAAAGGGAAAGCAGACACATGGGAAGAGGCAAAATCCGAGGGGTGACTTTGCTTTATGACAACCTGCTCTGGTAACTAATCCATTCCTATGAGAACTAATCCAGTCTCCCCAGTCTGAGAATTCACTAATGCCAGAATGGCACCAAGGCATTCATGAGGGATCCACCTCCATGCCCCAAACCTCCCACTAGGCCCTTTCCCAACACTTTGGGGATCAAATTTCAACATGCTTTTTTTGGAGGACAAACCCAATCCAAGCCATAGCACTATCCTAACAATAGATCATTCTTCAGGATTTATGTTAGTAACTGTTATCTTGTGAGTTTCTTAAATATTCAGAAACAAATGCCATGGTAATGTCTTTAGAAATGAAGACAGCCTATATACACCACAGACCTTTTGAAAACACTTTCAGTTTTATTACAAATCATTTAAAATGTGGATATCTTGTATACATAAATTAACTCTCTATTATCCATGTTTCAAGAGCAAAGAACGAGGAATGACTGTTGTTCCTATGAGGTTTCCCCGAATTCCAGTACTCAGCCCTCTCACCTCTGGAGTTCCCTTGCTGATAGAATGGTATATATAGAGACTAAGCCAATTGGGAAATAATGACTAGGTTCATTTATTAATAAGTAAGATACTTATTATAATAAGGATACTTCAGGTCAAGATTGCCGTAAAAACAGAATTGCCTGAGCTAGAGAGGGATCTGCTAAGCCCTTGAATTTAGTATATCCAGACTGCTGGGCCTCCTAACTTACCCAGTAGAGTACAGAGAAGTGAGCAGAGGAGGACATCCGGGTTTACACAGGGGCTGAAAACTTACTGCCATAGAAACAGGACCTACAAAAAACAATTAGTTTGACTTCTTCCTTTAAGGTAGAATATGTTTGTGCATTAAATAATTGTGGCTTAATGAGAGTTGATCCATTTAACAAATATTTACTGTCAATGTATTTAACCAGCTATAAAGAAGAAGATCACACTTGATCTCTCTTTTAAGAATTCACAGACTAGAAGCATCTTTCTCAAACTATGCATTCCAAAAACCAGGTGTTTTATGCACAAGAGATCTGTGATTGGGAAAGTTTGATAAATGCTGGGATATCCACACTAAACAGGTTGCTTTGGGCAAGATTTCCTAGAGCATTTAATATGTGAATGATGTGATTCTCAAAGGGCAACAGAGAGTATTGCATTTCCCAAATTGACCAAGGCACTAACGTCCCCTTGAAACCCACTTGAGGAAGCATTGTCCTCATCTACTCCTCTTCACATTTCTCCAGCCACAGGGGTCTCCTTGTTCTTTATTCCAGGCTCAAAGCCCAGAGGCTTTGTCTTCAATGTTAGTCCCGTGGCCTGGCACACTTTCCCAAAGAAATGCATTTCCCTAACCAGTCTATGTTAATTTTATTGTTAAATTCTCCTCCAACATTCTTGATCTCTCTTCCCTACTTTCTTTTTCTTCATAGTATTTATCATTCCTAATGTATCATATATTTTACATGTTGTATGAATATAAGCTCCTAAAGGCAGGAGTTTGATTGTTTTGTTGTCTGTTGGTGTCCAGCAGCGCTTGGCTCTGAATAAATGATTGAAGAAAGAATTGGTCTAGTCATTAGTGAATAAGAGACATAATGTACAATAACTTTGAAATTCTAAACAATTATAATATTCTCATCTCTGAGTATTTCACAAAATACTCCTCCCTGGTTTTCAGGGATCTACTTCTTTAATATTACTAATTTAAGGCAATTTTCAAAAGAAAAATTACTGTTTAATTCTGAAACTTGCCTTACCAAGATTTTGCTTGTTGATAATGGAGAGGTTGGTATAGATGAAAAGGAAGTAGACCTAGATCTAAGGTTACTTTTCAAAGCTAATGAGGTGCTAGTCCAAAAAGAAAAGATACATATATCTAGAGAAAAGCCAAGAAGACTGCTTATTTTTATAAATTCATCCTTCCCCCTACATTGACTCTTAGTATTAATTCAATACAGAAATATATCCTTAACAACGGCCATGTGAACCTGAAAAAAGGTGCCTCCTCCCCTTTTTTCTTCCCCCATCCTTTAGTACACACAAGGTTTACTGAATTCCAGTCCAATGTAATTTAATTAAATTGACTCATTTATGCTTATATTCATGCATGTCACAACAAAGCTAACTTGTTATAAAAACTAACAAAAATGAAAAAGAAAAAAATAATACAGCATGTACTAGTTTCATCTCTCTTTAAAAAATAAACTTATCAAAATCTGTGTCTAACTTTTCTGATGACCAATTTTGTAAAAGTGTTAGTTATGAATTCAAAATTTTAATTGGACTGGAATAAACTTTAGTACACCTTTGTATTATGGAAGTTTTCAAACATACAGTAAAGTAGAGAGAATAATACAATAAATCCCATGTGCCTCTCCACTAGTTTCAACATCCATCAACATTATATCATCCTTGGATTAGACTTTTAAATAAATGAAAAAATAAGTCTTCATTACCAAAATGAATCCTGTTTTCAGTATTACCTCTAGTTTAAGATTCATTAGATTGTAGGATATATTTAGATTTCACAGCAATCTATTTTAGGATTTGTGAAAAATGTTAATAATTGAAAGTGAGCAGGGAACAAAGGGCTCTGCTTGACATGGTGTTAAGGGGTGAGAAGAGAGGACACACAGTATGGCTGAAGGTAGTGGTTTGAGGAGGGAAAAAAAGCTTTTTCCTTTTGTTTCCTGTTTGTACCCCTATCAAGTTCAGCCCATTTAATACAATGATAATTATTATAAACATTAGTTACCATTCAATGTTCTGTCTGTTCTAGGCAATGTGCTATTTCCTTTATAAACATTTCTTTATTCAATTTTCATCAATCCTACAAGTCAGTAACCCCATTTTACAGAAAAAGCAATTGAGGCTCAGAATGGCTATGTAACTTTCCAAGATTGCACAATATCTAGAGAATAGGGCTGGGATCCAAATCCGGGCCTGCTTAACTCTTAGCTAGATCCCCTCTTACCTACCCCTTACCCCTCCCCATATGCTATGCTGTCTCCCTGACTCCTCTCTGAAACTCTGGCAAGTCTCTTTACCTTTATGTAGCAGATGCTGTCATTATCCTGCTCAGTCCCCTTGGCATATAATATTTCCAGGCATGCTAACTACATTTCCAGTTGTAAGAACTTGAATCTCTGCCTGAGGGTTTTCGCCCACCTCTGAAGCCAGCTGCAGATGATACAATGTTGATCACAAGATAGGTAAGAGGTTCCAGGGAATTAACACTCCGGAGGAGCAGCCCTCAACTAGTGTTCGACAGGAATTGGTGGATAAATATCCCAGCTCTCTTGTTTTTGAGCAGCTTAACTCTGAAGTGCTTGCTGTGCACTGGCTTCAGACTTCCTCAGCAGCTTTAAACTCTGGTCTTACACAGTGGAAACTTGCTTGCAAGTACACCCGTTAATGGTTTTCGTCACTTCCCATCTCATTTTCCCACCTCCTAAATTAACTACTTGCACCCAAATCCTTGTCAGGATCTTCTTCTAAAGGAACTAAGACCCTTCATATGCTTCAAGTTCTTAACTATAAAAAGTGAAGCTGTTGAGATGAACTAAAAGAATTTCATAATTCTATGATGTGATAATAAGTGTAACCCAGACATCGGCTGGGGCCTTCTTATCTCTTATGAGCCAGATAAAATGAGCCCCACACTACCACCCCCAGTTCATGGCCATGGAAGTCCCAAGTCTCCTCAAGGGTTCTGAGGAGACTTAAGTTCCTAAAGGACTTAAGCTCTCTGTCACATCTACCTCTCTGGCTTCTGTTTTTTTTAATTACTCTACTCTGTACTAAGAAAACTTAGACAGGGATCTCAACTTCTGTGACTTTTCTTAAAGCAAATAAACAACAAGCAAAACAACTTCCAAAAAGCATTTATAGTTTGGTCAGACTTTAACGAATTTCTGGAGAGAAGGTGAAGGAACAGATTGGGTTACAGTAACACAAATAAGTACAAGTAGAACAGCTTTAATCACAGTTCTTATACTGTTCTCTGAGGATCCCACCACTGAGAAGTTTCATTGATCCATCCCCTCACCTGGCCTCATGCCTTCTCCTTCTTTCTTCTTTTCCTCTTTGGATCTTCACTCCTCTTTCCCCTCTGATACTCTTAGGAGCAATAAATCCCTCCCTCATCCATGCAATTCAGCTTCTCCCTTCTGGAATGTTTTGACACATGGTTATCATCTAAGCCTTAGCACCTTGCTTATAACAAATGGCCCAAACAATGACACTTCCTACTTAGGAAGAATTCTGGAGGTAATTATTCAGCTAATCATCCCTTCCCTCTCCCCTGATCCGGTCTCATATATGTTAGAAATAGTTCTTTTCTTTCTCTTCCTCAAGTGGGCACTGCTGTTATCTCTGTTATCCACTTACCAAAACAGGGATCCTAAATTAATTTTCACTTTTTATGTTTCATACTCTTTTCTTTCTCTAAGTGGCTAATATCTTTAGTCCTCTTTTCCAGGCAGTCCTTTCTGCTGGTCTCTGTTCCATGTCATACTTTTCTTAAGGTTGCAGATGGCTTCCACAGGTAATGTACATGTTGGTCCTTCAAAGAAGTCTTCCTGAATTGAGAAAAAGAAGTACACACCAATTCCCTCTGGCTTCCCTTGGCTGGCTATGCTATAACCTCCCTGCAATCTCTAATCAAACCTCAGTTATGCTCATATCATTATATCCCAGCTGTTAAATTCATGTTACCTGTATTTGTCTGTGCTCACCATGAAGCAGGTGCTAAGATGGGATTAGCCATGCCAGAGATTTATGGATAGAAAGGTCTGTGAAAGATAAATGGAAGAAAGCAGTAAGTAGGGAGAGCCTTCAGACCATGATGCAGCTCTCACACCTGTGGAAGGATAGAGGGAAGGAGAGGGGATCAGGTAAGAGGAATCTTAGACAACAGCAAAGTTCTAAGAAAGTTTTGGCCAGGTCAATGGGGGGTTCTCGAGGTGAAGTTGTGTATTAGAGGCGTCCATGTCTGCAGGAACGGGCCAGCACTTGTGCCCCAGCCACTCTGTCATTGGCTGGGGTAGGCCTAGGGAAGTGTGGTCTTGGTAAATGTGGTAGTGGATCTTTAGGACAGCAGGCTGGCTGTGATCTGGAATCTCTGCAGCAGGACATCTGAGTGGAATATTTTATTTTGTATTTCAAAACATTAAGGGGGTACGAATGTTTTTGTTACATGGATACCTTGTATATTGCTTAAGTCAGGGCTTTTGGTGTGCCTGTCATCAGAATAGTGTTCATTGTATCCAATAGGTAACTTTTGATCCCTTGTCCCCTCCCCCACCCCTCCCTGCTTCTTGTTTTCCAATGTCCTTTATATCTCTTTGTGCCCGCGTACCCATCATCTAGCTCCCACTTGTTACAGAGGACATATGGTGTTTGGTTTTCCTGAGTGGTGGATTTTAATGGCCACCACACTGGGCATTGGGGTATTCAAATACTTCCCTTTCTATTGGTTTATTGATTTATTTTTTCCATTATCTCTAAATTTTATATCTTACATCAGCAGAAAATCTTTAGAAAGTGAATAAGTCAAATAATTATGTATAATAAGGAATTAAAAATTATTTTATATAGTAATTTGGAGAAAGCTTACTTTCTCTTAGTGATTTTTATTTTAAAAAGAAGGATTTTAACTTATGACTTCCAGGAAAATCAAACAATTTGAGTGAAATTCGTTTCAATTCAAATGAATGTTTATCCATTATCTTTTTTTAAAAAATGACAAAATACTGAGCTCTTATAACTACTAAATATTCTTTAAAGGTTCTTGAAGTAATATTTTCTGTAAGGGCTTGTTTTCATTGTTTTTAAAAATTTCAATTATATGAAAAATGAGTGATTACAAATGAGATTAAAAGTGCTAAAACTTACTACCAGTAAGTTAAGAACCACACCACTTGCGAAAAATATTCATACTGAAAAATACTCACAGTCATGACACTGATATTGAATATTGTTAGTTGTATTTCTGAATGGAAAATTTTCAAATCAGTTGTTTACCATTTCAAAACTTTCTAAAATGGAATGAGGGTAAAGAACACCAGAAAAAATACAAACTCGGTGTCACTAGTGATGGCTGTAACATGCATTAATATTAACTTTGTGTCAGGGACTGTGTTAAGTGTTTTAGATGAATGTCTTATTTAATCCTTATAACACTTCATTCCTATTCTTGTTTTACAGATGGAGAAACTAAAAGTTAGAGAAGGTAAGTAACTGCATAATCTCTCTCTGTCATGGTGGAGCTAGAAGTAGAACTTGTGATTATCAAATGCCAAAGCATTTACTTAACTATTTTGTGTTTCTAGTTAAGCTGCTACTGAATTGGGCTAGCAGTGTGTGAGCTACAAAACCTCCTTCTGCTTCTATAGATACAGGCAGAGTTTCAAGACCTTAGTCGTATATGAAACACCTTCATGAATTTTGTATATCCTCAAAATATCTGCACTTTTATACACTTATTTAAAAATTTTTAAAACTTCATTTTATTTTTAAAAAATTGACTCATTAAAAAAAAATACCTAGCCTCATCCTAAGAAGTAATATCCATGAAATAATGAGATTGACATGTTATATTTTCTAATCTATAATAAATTAAATAGACACATTAAGGGTCACCCCCTCCTAAAAATGAATAATGTGCCAGTGATGGCCCAGATACCAGTGTTAGAGAAACAAGACTAAGGAATGGACTAAAAGGAGGCTGAATGGCTGCTCTTCATCTCCTGCCATTGGTCTTAGTCTGCTGATCTTATTTACCACTGCAGAGTTTATTTGGTGTGTGTGTGTAAGAATGTGTGTGTGTGCACATGTGTGCACTGTTGGGGGTAGAAAACAGTGTGATGGAGAGGGAGTCGAAAGATACCTTGAATGTGACTAGTAAATATTAGCCAAAAATATTATAATAAAAGACTTCAGAGTCTAAAATCTTTTTTCTAAAGATACTTGACATGCAACCAGGCCTAGACTCACGTATTTATCACTGTCCTATTGGCAAAACTAACAGAAAGATTTTGATAAAAAGTTAGCTCAACATCAAATAGAAGTGTTTTTTAAAATAAGCTTTTTAAATAAAAACTTTATTTAAAAAGCTTATTTTAAAAAACTTTAAAAGAACTTTACAAACAATAATAGCAAATACGGGATAATAAACCTCCGTGTATCCCTCTGACAACTTCAAAAATTATCAATCTTTTTTTTCCAGCTATTTCTCTTTCCTTTTTTTTTTTTTT
>VBSM01000361.1:50731182-50742834 GCA_008086735.1 Cheirogaleus medius | reverse complement strand
TTTTTGGAACATTTTTTTTTTTTTTTAAGATAGAATATCCTGGAGGCTCTGGGTACTTAGAAAACCCCAACAACATATCATTATGAAAAATTTCCCCCAGGGCTTGCCAAGTTTTTGAAGTGATCATTTTAGTCTTTAATGAAATATTTAGACTCAGTCTTGACACTTATGAAATACAGGTATTTCTGTGGTATGATGTAGTTTTTTAGTGAGGTAGGATGAGGTTTTAGCCATATCTTTAAAAAATACGTTTCTCTCTTTGTTTATTGGTGAATTTGTTTTTCATTATGTCTTAGATTAAGAAGGCTCCAACTAATTTTAGGAGTAATATATCTAAGAATCAAATAAAACCTAATGTTTCTTGCATAATCTGACTTTGCTTCAGGCATTTTTATCCATGGATGAGGTATGTAATACGTGTAGTCATTTGATGAAGCGTAATGTATAAGTACATTTATTGCACAAATGGGTAAGTTTTTTTTTTTTTAATGTGCCCTGTGGGTGAAGAAAGACTCATTTTCTCACACTCCCCAGGTCTCTGCCACCCGGTGTCTATGCCTGTTTCTGTCGTCTACACTCACGTTGCATACATCTGATGTCAAATACAAATTGAAGGTGCTGATGAGAAGTCCCTATATTTTGTTAAGTGTTGCATAGCCCAGATTTTAGTGACATAATTCGTTACATCATCCAGATCATTTTGAACAATAAAAATACAATGTGGGAGCTTATTTAAAGGAAAGAATGTCAAGAACTATTTAAAGTAAATTCTCAGGTACATGCTTTACATGTAATTTTTATGTGTGAAAAAATATACTTCAAAGATAGACAGGGCATAGTGTAGGAAACATCTTATTTGCAGTGAGGAAGTTTTGAAAGAAAATCATTCCAGAATAATCATTAATATGGCAAAATTTTGTTTGGGATATAGATATTTATCTCTGATTACAATTTTGTCACTTTGCTATCAGATATACCAGAACTGAAACTTTAAAAAAAAGAAAAAAAGAAATCGCGGAGCACTGTGCCTCACACCTGTAATCCTAGCACTCTGGGAGACTGAGGCCGGATGATCGCTTGAGGTCAGGAGTTTGAGACCAGCCTGAGCAAGAGTGAGACCCTATTTCTACTAAAAATAGAAAACATTAGTCGGGTTGTGGTGGTACATGCCTGTATGCCCAGCTCCTTAGGAGGCTCAGGCCGGAGGATAACTTGAGCCCAGGAGTTTGAGGTTCCTGTGAGCGAGGCTGATGCCAAAGCACTCTAGCCTGGGCGACAGAGAGAGACTCTGTCTCTAAATAAATAAATTAATTAAAAGAAGAACCCAGAATCTCTAGCATTTTCTGAAAATTTACAGCAAACTGAACATTCTTGGAGAAAAATTTGCTTGGAAAAGTCACATATTGAAAACCCTAACTACGGTTACCATTTTACCTTAAATTTGCTGGACACTATGCAAGAAAGTAAGAATTTAGGGTTCTAAGGTGGATGTAACTTAGTTATTAGAATTGTATTGATTAATTTGAGTACCTTGAGATTTTATATATGGTTTATTTGATTTGGGATGATTGTTGTATAAATGATTCTTTTTGAAACTATGTATCTATGTGTGTATCTGCACACATGCATATAAATTTACATATGTATATGTCCATGTCACACATATATCTACATCTATAAATTTATACTTTGTATGTATGTGTGTATTTCTATAGTGGGGAAAACCATTGGATTTGATAATACATGTGTACTAAGAACAGCAGGTCTAAAAGATCAGCAGCTAAAAATAGTTCTTGTTAGGGCTTGTCATCTTTTTTAGAATTTTAGTAGGTATCAGGTAAGTTAAAAAATACTGTTTTCCAGTATGTTCCTGAACTCTTACAAGGCTTGGACCAGGGAGCTATATGCCAATGATCCTAACCACATATTTATTTATTAAAATGGATTGAATTGCTCCATTCAGTGTTATGATTCAACCAGGCATTTCTTAAGCTTCAGTAATTTATCTTCAATAGGCAAATTCTAGGTAAAATTTAGCTGGTCAATATAGTGTTTTCTTCTTTTAACACTTCACAAAAATCACCTTCAGGGCATTCTCCACAGGGACTTAGATAGTAGACCTACAAGGCAAGAATGGCAAACCTGGGGGAAGTTCTGGTACTCTAATTTGTGAAAGGATGCCTTAAGCATTTGATTTGAGAGAGGGATCCATTAATGCTTGGGAAAATAATACCTATAATACAATACTCCATTCACTATAAGCAAAACTGTCTCACTCACCTTTGGAATATTTCTTATCACGTTTCACAGCTGAAGCTGCTGCATTTCAGCATATGTATGAAAATTAAAAACGAAATGATCTGTGAGACTTTCCTTTAATTTTCTAGTTATTTACCAGAAATGTGTTTATGTTTGCTACAAAAGCTCTTTGCTTTGTTGCATGTGGCTATATATATATATTTACAACTATGACATATATATATTTAGGGTGAATTCTTAGTGTTTACTAGAAAACACATTAATGAGTTTCACAGAGTTTATGTCGTGTCTCTTCAACTTTCAAAACGTAACATTTGAGATGTGTGACTATGAGCCTGAGATTGTAGACTTCTAGAGCTGATGGGATCTTGGTCAATTATAGTTCCAGTTTTGTGGGAATATTCTGCTTAAGGTCAGATGTGTCCTTAATTTGAACTGGATGATCTGCAAAATAGGTTCTTTTGTAACCACAAAACATGGAGAACATCCCAAATAATTTGCTGTGTGGGCAGCCCAACATGCTTTAGTGTTTGGTTGGCTTGAGGCAGTGTGCCATGCTTGTAAAAATGGTTTCTGAAGCTGCCAGCAAAGCTGTTTCAGTCTTTGAGTTTGACACATAGAATAAAATGCCTTTTAGCCTCTACACCAGAAAATATGGACAGGATTGGTAAAAGTAATTTGTGTACATTTCTGTTTGTATTACAGGAGATTCAGAAAACTGAAGAAATTCTAGCTTAATACATAAGAAAGCTCATTCATGTTTGTTATAAATGTAATGAAGAGTTAGAAAGGCTGGGTTTTAACACAGCTCTCAAGTCTTGGGCAAAAGAGTGTACATTTGCAGTTAGGGGGGTAATCTAATGGTCAACTATTGAAATTATTAATAGCATGGTTATTATCAGTATTTCTTTTGAGTGATAATGCTAAAGAAATTACATCCTCTCAGGTCCAATTTAGATTAAAAACATCACTAGCCAGATACTGTACCAATCATCTGGCATATATGTTAATTGATTCTTAGATAATTTTCAACTGAAACCCTTATGTGTTATTATAGTCATAAGCATTAAATACCTTTTAGAGTTTTTGAGCAAAGAGCTTCTTGGTTAACTTCTTTCTCTCAATTGACTTAGTTCAGTCTGTATTATTAAAGCATTTGAAAAGTATGTTAGGCAAATTCTTTTCTGTGGAAACGTCTAAGGATCTGCCTTGAGGAGGTTGGGTGCAAAAGGGACATGATTTTATACTCTAGCTGTTACTTTCCAAAGGAAGGCTCCTTCACCCCTTGCTATTGTTTTTAAACAAAAACAAATGTGTAAGTAATTTTAGAGAAAGAACATTAGTGTGGGCATTTAAAGAAACCTGAAGTTTGGATCAGAATAAAAGTTTCAACTGGACATTACTTAAGAATCGGTTAACATCTGTGCCAGGTGTTCTATATGGTATCTGGCAGAGGGTGTCTGCTGCAGGTTTTTTGCTCTGGTTGGTCCTGGGAGGATGTAGATACAAAGGGAGTTGTGTAGGCATAGCATCCATTGCCTTCCAGAGGGAAAATGTTTACATAAGTGTGTACTTTTAATAAAATCCATTCTTTTCATTGTAGCTTAATTTTTCATTTCCTCCAGGTTGTGTATGAAGCACACAGCTTCCTACTCTATTTTGATTAACCCTGCTTAAACCGTCATGCCTTCTAATGTTTCATACTGTCCAGCACTAGCAGAAAGTCTGTTCTTGAATTCTCTCAGCTTGTTCTCACTTTTTCAGACATATTTCCTTTTTTTTGCATTATCTATCTAGTTCTCTAATGATAGGAGTTTTGAATATAAGGTTTCTCTATTTTCTATAAATTGGGTAAATTTGCTCCCACTTAAAGATTTAATGATATTGGGAACTTATCATTTTTGTTTCTATAGTTCATGCATAGTTGCTATTGTAAAGTTTCAAGTCTTTATTCTTTATTCTTAGGCTGTAATAGTTTTTTCTTATTATGAAAGTGACACATGTTCATTATAGATAATTTAGAAAATCCAGACAAGCAAATATAAAACAAAAGGGAAAAAGAATTATGCCCAGAGATAACTACTGTTAACATTTTAGAATATATTTTATATGCATATAGAAAAATACTATTATAATTTAATTTCTAAAAACGACACTTTATATATGTTGCCTTGTAATTTTCACACAAAGATAAACCACTTTCCTTGTCACGGAATGATCTGTAACATTTTGAATACCAAGTAGTAGTATTCTGTGGATATATGGTAATTTTGGGGGGATATGCCATTGTATTAGGCTCTTTTTTTTGTTTGTTTGTTTTTGCTACTTTACAGCAGTGAATATCTTACAGCTCCATTTTTATACATATCTATGGTTATTCCCTTTGGGTAAAGCTCTAGAATTAGAATTTCTTCTATTTCTAGAATAAAAGGCATTAATGTTTTTCTTTGACCTCAAGGCACTTTATTATTACCAATATAAAATCTGTAGACCTAATCATAGTCTTCCTTGTATTTACAGAATGTAGCTTTGAGCTCTGTGTGTGTGTGTATGTGCATGTGTATATCTATATCTATATTTTATTTATATATTATCTATATCTTTCTTTCTTTCTGTCAATAATACAAAAATTCACCTTAGCCAGAAATTACTTTTTGAAACCAGTTGAATATCACTCTGGCTACCCCAAAAACATGAGGTCACTTCTAGGAACAAAATTAGAGATATAAAATAAGCAAAAACCAGGAAAAGTATATCTGTAAAAATATAAAGACTGATAGCTAAATATAGAGAGAAATTCTCATTTCATTTTTAGAAATAAAAGTTATCTTTAGCCATTAAACATGATCCTAATGAATGCAGTCTTATTTGTATTTTTCATGTTCATTTTTCATTTTTAAAATTTGGTTCTTGGCTGTTAAAGGTAAGAGAAGGTAAACACGCACACGCACGAACATGTTTTCTGGGACAGTTATTCATTTTCAGATGTTGTCTTCTTCACTGTGAAACAGTCTTTTTTTTTTTCCTCCTTTCTCTTAAGTGAAACTTTGGTTCTCTGCTCCCTTAATACCTAGTGTTTACCCTTGTTTTAGCACTTCAAAATAAATTTTTTCTTTAGGTGAATATCATTTCTCTCTTTCCTTAATATCTCAAAGAATAAGAACCATATCTTTGTATTTTGGTGTGGAAGGTAACAGGCAGGGGTAGATTGAACAGGTAAATTTTTCTCACAAGGTCTTGTGGATGTTTACTGTTTATAGGAAAGTTCAGAATATCCTTTGAAACCAATTTTACTGCGTAATTTTTCTTTTAAAAATATTTATTGTGAAGTAGCTTATACATATAAAAGTGCATGAAACATATTCATAAGTTAAAAAAAATGATTACCCATAGACCTACTACCAAAGTTAAAAAATATACTGGAGTCCCTCTGTCTACTAATTCCTCACCTAGGGTTAAGTCTTGCTTTATCCCCAAAGCAATATAGTCTTTGGTTTTGGTTATTTTGGACTTTACCTAAAGGGAATCATACTGCTGTATATGTATACTTTTATGCCTGCTTCATTTGCTCACTGTTATATTTTTGGGATTCATCAATGTATGTAGCTGTAGTTTGTTTTTCTTTGTTTAGTTTATTGTATTGTGTTATATTGAATTCTACAGTTTGTCCATTCTGTTGTTAAGGGGCATTTGTTATTGTAACTAGGTTTTAAAAAGTGTAAGCATAAAGTTTTCCATGATATCTTTTTATCTATTTAGTTACTGCTATGTCTGTGATATGTCCTATTTTTTCCACCTGATGCTGCTAATTTGTGTACTCTCTCTTTCCTTCTTCAATCTTGAGATATGTTATTTCTCTTAATCTTGTCAAAGGGCCAACTTTTGCCTTTGCTGATCATCTCTATTATATATTTGTTTTTAATGCATCCATTTTTACTCTTTTATTCTCTTTCTTTCATGCTTGTGGGTTTATTCTGCCCATATTTTAATTTCTTAGGTTGAGTGCTTAGCTTGTTAATTATGACTCTTGCTTCATTTCTCTGGAATCACCACTTCAGCTTTTATTACAATTTTTTATGTTATCATATAGTTCTAAGTATTTTCTGTGATTTCTTGAGAATTGTGTTTCCTAATTTCCAAACATACTTTGTTGTTATAGATGATCTCTAACCTATTTGTGATATGGTCAGAGGAGGTGGTCTGTACCATACCAGTTCTTCATTGCTTCTTGAGGTTAGCTTTCTAGACAATGGCAAGTGTTCTCTCCTAATAAATGTTCCATATGGAACTTGAAAACAATGTATATTCTCTAGTTTCTGGGTTTAGTGTTTCATGTGTATTGTAAGATGAAAATTTTATTAATAATGGTGCTGTTTAAATCTTTATCCTTATTCATGCTTTTGTCTGCTTGATCATTCAGTTACTAAGTGATTATAATGATGGATTTATTATTTTCATCTGGATAATTCACCTTTTCTGTAATATTTTGAGGTTTGTTATTAGATGCATACAAGTTTACATTTTTAAATATCTTTGTGGTAAATTAAACTTTATATCATATGTAATGACTTTCTATATCTCTAATAGTATTGTTTTGATTAAAGTATGTTTTCCTTGATATTAATAAAACAATATAGGGTTCCCTGTAAATTATGATTGGCTTGATATACCTTGGCCTTACGGTTGTGTCTATGTCCTTATGATTTTAGATGTGTCTCTTATAAATAGCATGTAGCTGGATCTTTGCTTTTAACTGGAGAGTTTAGTCTCTGTATTTACAATGAAGACTGGCATATTTTGATTCATTTATTTAATGAATCATTAAATATATTATCGTATTGCTATGTATTTTCTCTTCTGCTTTATCTGTGACTTTTTTCTCTCCTTTCTTGCCTTCTTTTGGATAGATTGATTGCTCCTCCTCCCCTTTTTTACTATTCTATTTATTTGAGGGACTAGGGGACTGGCTATAAACTGTATATCTCTTTTTTAGTGGTTACCCAGACAGTTTTACTGTACATACTAATCTTTATCTAATACTAATACAAAGTTAAGTGGTATCTTTTTCCTCTGTTATGGAATTGAAGTGTGTCTCCCAGATTCACATCTGAAGCTCTAATCCCCAACGTAGCTGTATTTGGAGATAGGGTATATAAGGAGGTAGTTAATGTTAAATGAGATCATAAAGGTGGGGTGCTGATCCAGTAAAATCTCTGTGGAGATACAGAGATATCTCTCTCCCTGTCTGCGTGCACAGAAAGGCCATGTGAAGACATAACGTGTCTACAAGCCAGAAGAGAGGGCTCACCAGAAACTAATTCTGATAGCACCTTGATCTTAGACTTCCGGCCTCCAGAACTATGAGAAAATAAATTTTTGTTGTTTCAGCCACCAGTCTGTGGTATTTTTTTAATTAGTAATTTTTATTTTAAAATATTAAAGGGGTACAAGTGTTTTTGTTACATAGGTGAATTATGTAATGCTGAAGTCAGGGCTTTTAATGTGCCTGTCACTAGGAGACAAGTCTAGTTAATATACATTCCTTTTTAAGGAATACAAATTCCTAAGAATTTGTTAACTCTTGTGATACTTACTTCCAATTTATATGTCATTGATGTGGAGTGTTTTATTTCTAGCCTTTTCTTTCTCTCATAAGTTAGATTTTACTTTTTTGTTGTGTATAGTGTCTGTTATGTTTAACCATGTATTCATCAATATTTATCAATATCTTTCCTTACCATTCTTTCTTGTGTATCAGACCTATCTGGGATTATTTTTCTTTTGTCTGATGTGCCTGATGTATATCCTTCACTTTTCCTTTATTGAGTGTATGTGTGTTTGTGTCTGAGAAAGAGAGAGGGGGCGGAGAGAAGAGATATTCTTGTTTGTGACAACTTTTTAATTCACCTTCTTCCTTGAAAGAGAGATTTCCTGAGTATTAAATTCTATTTTGACAATTACTTTCTTTCAGCACGTCAAAAAATATTATTCCATTGTCTTCTGAATTTTATTATTACCATTGAGAATTAAGCAGTCAAGCCCATTTTTTTTTTCTCTTTGTCAGGGAATGTATCTTTTCCAAACTCTGGTTCCTTCTAAGATCTTTCAAAGATATTCTCCTTAAAAATACCATCTCTTTCTATTCTGAATTTTCAATCTAATGTTTCTGGGTATGAATTTAAAAAATCTTATTTGGCATTAGATGGGCTACATAAGGACTAGCATTTTTCAGGAATTCTAGAAACTTTTATTAATAGTCTTTTTGAATATTTCCTTTTCTTCTTAATTTTATGATTTCCTTTTGGAACTCCAATTGCATGTCTATTAGACCTTCTATGTTTATCTTTCTTCTTTCATCTCTTTTATCTCTTATCTTTCATTGTATTCTTTTGATTGTATTTGGAGAAATTTCTGATATAACTCGCGCTTATTAATTCACTTCAGCTGTGTCTAATATGCCACTTTATTGATCTAGTTTTTAATATCAATTATTATATTTTTTATATCTAGAACTTTATTTGGTCCTTTTTCAAATCTGCTTGTCTCCTGCTCATTTCAGCCAAATTTTATTTTATATCTTTGTCTAATAATTTTATAACTGAAGTCTTTTTGTGGATTTGTTTCTGTCTGTTTTTCCCCTTGCTTGTAATCACTCATGTTGCTTTGATTATTTTGAGGTTTTTATGATTTTTTGACTGTGAACTGTTCACTTTCCTTGGAACTTTATGCTAATTCTTTCAGATGTATGTTGAAGGTGAGTTCCTACTGAGGGGACATATATTTGCTTTTGCCTACTAGCTTGGCTACTGTACTGACCTGGGCACATTTTAACACATTGACTGCCACACTGGAAAAAAAATTTTTTCATTGGGGCCCACAGTGTTTTATTATGAATATAGAATAAAAACTTCAAAAACAAAATGATCCTTTCTAAGTTAATGAAAAATTTGTTATTTTTTATCGTTTTCTGTGGATAAGTTATATGCAGCTTGAAAAATGGTTCTCATAGCTCCTAAAGTGAAGAGACGTGTGATTTACATGTGCTTCACAAAGCCTTGGGCTCAAAACTACCATGAGTTTGAGTTAAATACAACTCTTATGACAGTTAATGTGTTAAATCAGATTTCTGTTTGAGGATTTTTTTTTCCTTTTATATCTCAGTGGTAGCTCGTGGTTACAAATCTTCTAGGGAGATTATTTTCCTTTATCCATGATGCGATTCCCTCATCCAATGAAATGCAGTTTTTATTTCTATCTCTTTCGGCATGGTGTTTATTTCTTATTCACCTTTAAAATAGTGAATATGGCCCTCTGAAGTCACTGGTTGCTTTTGGGGTATTCTGACAAATATAATTCTCTGATCCCAACTCAAATCCTTTAAATTTGACTTATGTCAAGAAACTATTTTGTTTCTGAGATTATAAGCGTATATATAATGGGATATCTTTGTTATTAAGGTTAATAAGCAAACCTTAACTTACCACTATAGGGTATTTGCTTTTGAAAAGAAAAAGCAGACATTAATGTATCAAGATATGATACCTGGACACTGTTGAGTGAGCATGTGTAGTGTGTGGCTGTCACATTCAAAATGATCGAGCGAGTTGCTCTATGAAGCTGCATCAAATTTTGCGTTAAGCTTGAACATTCCTCCGTGGAAATTCAGATGATTCAAAAGGCTTTCGGGGACTGTGCAATGAGTGCTGCACAAATAAAAGTATGGCATAAATGCTTCAAAGATGGTTGAGAATTGGTTGAAAGCGATACATGTTCTGGAAGTCCTTCAACAAGCAGAACACCTAAGAATGTTGAACGTGTTAGGTTAAGAGACACAGGGAGAATTGTGTGAGGTCCCAAGGTACCTACTTTGAAGAAGGGGACTGAGGTGTCATTGTCCTATGTACAGTATTTCTTGTATCTTGTTTCTTATTCAATAAATGTCTCTATTTTTCATATTATATGGCTGGATACTTTCCAGGCAGACCTTGTATATTATAGCCTACTACACACCTAGGCTATATGGTTATAGCCTTTTGCTCATAAGCTGCAAATGTGTATGGGATATTACTGTACTGAATACTGTAGGCAATTGTATCACAATGGTAAGCATTTGTGTATCTAAACATAGAAAACATATAGTAAAAATATGGTATAAAAGATAAAAATGATACACTTGTATAGGCCATTTACCATGAATGGAACCACTAGAAGTGGCTCCGGGTAAGTCAGTGAATGAGTGGTGAGTGAATGTGAAGGCCTAGGACATCACTGTGCACTACTGTAGACATTATAAACACTGTACAGTTAGGCAATACTAAATTTATAAAAAAATGTTCTTTCTTACATTTTTTACTTTATATACTTCTATATTTAAAAAAAATTTTGACTCTTTTGTAATAACATGTAGCTTAAAACACACATTATACAGCTGTACAAAAATATTTTCTTTATATCCTTAGTCTGTAAGCTTGTTTTTAAATTTTTAATTTTTTTTTACTTTAAACTTTGTTATAAAGTAAGACATAAACACGCACATTAACTTAAGCCTACACAGGGTCAGGATCATAAATATCACTGTCTCCCACCTCCACAGCTTGTCCCATTGGAAGATCTTCAGGGGCTACTGCACACATGGAGCTGTCATCTCCTGTGATAACATGCCGCCTTCTGGAATAACTATTAAAGGACCTGCTTGAGGCTGTTTTATAGTTAACTTGTTTTTTAATAAGTAGGAGTACACTCTAAAATAATGATAAAAAGTGTAGTATAGTAAATACATAAACCAGTAACATAGTTGTTTATATCTTTATTAAGTATTATGTATTGTATGTAATTGTACGTGCTAGACTTTTATATGACTAGCAGCACAGTAGGTTTGTTCACATCAGCATCACCGCAAACACGAGTATTGTGTTGAGCTATGAAGTCAGATGGCTAAGCAAAAAAATTCCTGTTGCTCATTAAATAATAGGAATTTTTTAGCTCCATTATACTCTCATGGGACTGCTGTCATATATGTGGTCTGTCCTTGAACAAAATGTCGTTAAGTGGTGCATGACTGTAAATGAGGAATTATGTGTTTCTTGTTTTTTACTCTTGGAGCGTCCTGGGTTTTTCTTCACTGCACATACAACATGGTGTAACCCAGTGGTTATCATGTATTTAGTATGCGTCTCCCCACTAGACTTTTAGTTTACATAAGATCAGGAGACGCATCTGTTTTGTTCCTTATTATGTGTAGTGCTTAGAAGCTGATGTGAAGCACATGCTTAATAACTATTTGTTTTAAGAAAAGGAAAGAAGGAAGTAAACTTAAAGAAGTATATTAGTCAAGTTGAAAAGTACATGTCAAAGATTCGTATAGTATACATGGATAGCATTAGCATGGTGATA
>VBSM01000361.1:50713840-50731082 GCA_008086735.1 Cheirogaleus medius | reverse complement strand
AAAAAAAAAAAAAAAAATCAGTTGGCACATGATGACTGTCGACATTTCCTGTTGTCTTTATCTGGTGGCCACTTTGAATACTAAAACTAAAGTCTTATTTTATGAATTTTAAAACTCTAAGTATTTTAAATGTGACTTTTAGATTTTTCAGAACTTTCTCAAGTTAACCAGAATTATTTTGATCATGGCAGTGAATCAAGGTCAAAACAGATTTGCCATTATTTCTGAGGATGAGTCAACACTGCTCTTCGGCGATCCTATTTTGAAGTGGTATACTAAGAGCAGAATGATCTTTATGTCTGTAATGTTTCTCTTGCCTTATTTTCTAGCTTCCCACTCATAAAAATATGTTGTAATTCCATATTTTCCCTTGCGTTTATTATTGGAATTTCCTGTGGTAATGAATTAACATTTACATACTGCAGGACCAAAGGACTGGGGATCCATCCTTTGATTCTTTTTTTAAAAGCGTGTATATTTGTGTGGGGGGCTATTTGAAGTCTCTGGTGATGTCATGAAGGTTTTCTGATTGTATGTTCTGTGAAATTTCTATTATACCATAGCAGAAAATGTGCCGGTTGATGGGGACGAGGTGAAGTGTTGGGGTAGGAAGTCTACCAGATGTGTCTGTGTTACACCAAGAGATTATGCTTGAACCATCTCAGGCAGTGACGTTTTGATATGCAGGAAGAAAGGGGAGACCATGGTGTATGCATATATGTCCCTCATTTGTTTTTAGTAGACAGCATGCTCTATATGAATCTCAAACAACTAGCATAGTGCTTGTACATGGTTGATACCTGAGACATAATTGTTGAGTTGACTTGGCTTGAGCGGTCAGGGATAACCATAGTCAGCAACAAAAAGCGTTGTTATGAAAAACAAGTAAGCTGTACTACAGTTGCATTTGGAGATACAGGAATAAACCTGGCATGGTTGTAGTAGACCATTTTAGAAAGTCTGGTAAGGAATATATAGACTTCCACCATGTTTAAAACGATTAAAGCGCAAAAGAAGCTGCATCTTCTTTGTTCTGAAAAGAGATGCTTGAAAGTCACTATTCTGATATAAAGGGGGTTAGAGAAAGAGAAACAAAGGTTTCATCAAAATCACCGTGTAGAATCTTGAAATGAGAAATAGGTTTAAATTCAGTTTGGAGTGAAGTATAGAAAAATAGTCATATGCAAGGGTGAAAGAGTGGAAGCCTAAATGTCACTGAAGGGTTGATGTGGTAGAAGATGTGATTTTCTTTTCTGGCCTAAGTAAAGCTGCTATCTCATATATATTTTTTTCTTTTTAGTGACATGCCACTGTGTAACAAGCTCATGTTTACTGCCAGTGTTAGTATTATTGCCACATTTATGTGCCAGTACTTTGCATTCACTGTCTCATTTGGTGTTACAAAGCTTCATGAGCTAAGGTGCACTGTGATTGGTCACCTCCGTTTTTCTGATGAGGAATCCGAGGAACCAAGAGGTTAAGTAAACTGCCCGATGACACACTTTGTAAATGATGAGCTGACACTGTGACCACTGCCCAGGTGGACATAGTGGGCCTCTGGAGGAAGAACATGGAAGTGCTCAATAGATTACTGTGGCCCCGACTGACTTTATTCCCTCTAAAGAACTTGTCAAAAGTGAGATGCAATGGAGAAGAGAGTGCCAACATTTTTAGAAGAAATAATAGTTGATGGTAGAAACATTTAGTTTTGATTAGATAAACTAATTTTAAGGCCTTGAAAACTTGTGCTAAATTTGTGACTATTAAAGAAAAAATTAAACATCTAATCATGTAGATAGGCATATGGGCTCAGATGGGTTACAGAGTTGCTAAGGGAACAGGTTAAAAAAGTGATGGGCAAGCCGAGCTGTACCCAGAAATTCAGATTGACTCTAAAGCTAGATTTAAAAAAAAATCCTAAAAACTTTAGTGGAATAGCATGAAAATAACAAAAATAAGCAGTTTTTTTTCCTTTTCTTTAAAATTGCATTGATTCTGAGGAGATATTTGTGGAAACCAGAAAGCTAAACTAGAGATTATATGAAACGATAGGGACTGTTTTTTAAATTACTAGGTGGTAAATAATTGCAAGAAATATGAGGTACTTTAAAAAGTAGTGACTAGATAAAGTACCATATTTAAATTTTATGCTTTTGGGGCTAACAAAGTCCTATTTTTCTCACAAGTCTTGAGTAATAACAGTAATACTTGCTTAACTGATAAGGTATGTTTGAGTAATTTCTCCTTTCACCGGTTTCCAAATGTTTAAATACTATATTTTGTTCTACCTATGGACAACAGGCATGATGAGATAGGCAGGAGAATGCTTATTTTGCTTTCTTAATGTATTTCCTAAGGAATAGAGTAATTTTTCTAAAGGAATATGTCTTATGATCACTGAAAGGAAATATTAATAATATATATTTATAGTAATATGAAATGTTCAAGAACTTTTTTCTGAATATAAGAAAACTAAGCACTCATTTTACAGGATTTGGAAAGAAAAGTTGGAAAATATATATCAATGATAATCCTACTGGTCAGAAATGTCTTAATATTTTGACATTTCCTTAAAATTCCTTTAAAAGTTTTAAAAAACATAGCGAGATCATATTTTACATATATAGCTTTTTTTCACTCAACATTCTAGTGTAATATTTTCATGTGCCATTAAATACTCTTCAAAAATACTTTTAATGTCTACATAACATTCTGTTATATAAATCATATAGCTCAATTTATTTCCTTAAATGTGAACCTTTAGATTGGTTGAAATTTCTTATTATCATGTACATGAAATTTTTTAACAACTTTATTGATGCATTTTACATTTCATACAATTTAGCCATTTCAAGTGTACAGTTCAATAGTGTTAAGTTAATTTGACCGAATGGTGCAACCATCACCATAATCAGTTATAGAACATTTTCTTACCCCCATAAGATCTCTCATGCCCACTTATAGTTGATCCTCACTCCCATCTGTAGTCCCTGGCAACCACTAATCTACTTTCTGTCTCAATACAATTACCTTTTCTGAATATTTCATATAAATGGATTTATATAATATGTAGTTGCTTGTGACTGATTTCTTTGCTTAGCATAATATTTTTGAGGTTCATCTATGACATAGCATATATCAGTTCTTTATTCCTTTTTATTGAACAATATTCCATTGTATGTAGATATACTACATTTTGTCTATCCATTCACCAGTTGATGGACATTTAGGTTGTTTCCATCTTTGGGCTTATTATGAATGATACTGCTATGAACATTCATGTGCAAGTCTTTGTGTGGGCATACATTTTCACTTTTCTTGCATACCTAGGAGTGAAATTTCTGGGTTATCTGGGAGTTTTATGTTTATTTTTTTGAGAAACTGCCAAACTGTTTTCCAGAGTGGTTATGCCATTTTATATCCCCACTATATCCTCACCAACATCTGTTATTGTCTTATTTATCATAGCCACCCTAATGGGTATGGTATCTCATTTTGGTTTTAATATAATTTCCCTAATGACAATGGTATTAAACATCTTTTCATGTGCTTATTAGCCATTTAATATCTTCTTTGTTGGAATATCTATTTAGAGCTTTTGTCCACTTTTCTTTCCATTAGATTATTTGAGTATTATTGAGTTATAGGTATTTGTAAGTTCTGGGTACAGGTCTTGTGTGTTTTGCAAATACTTCGGTCTGTTCCTTGGCTTTTCATTTTTTAAGTTTTCTTTTCATTTTTTGAAGTCCAAAAATTTTGAACTTTGATGTAGTCCAATTTATCAGTTTTTTATGGACTGTTTTTTGGTATCATATTTATAAATTCTTTGCCTGATCCAAGATCTTGAAAGTTTTATATATATTTTAATTATATGAACTTTTAAAGACTATTTTAAAATATTTCTTAAGAATGGATACTCAAAAGTAAAATTTCCAGAAAGTTTTAATATACTTATTTTTAATAAATTTTTTTGAAGTTTCAGGTACAGAGAGATGCACAAATCACAAGGGCATAGCTCAATGAAATTTTAGAAAATGAATACATGAACCTCCCAGAAGCCCTTTCCTAGACATTGCTCCTACTCTTGCCAAAGGTAATCAATAACTAGTAACACCATAGATGAATTTTATCTGTATTTGAACTTCATATAAATTGAATAACATATAATGTTATACAAATGTATACAAATATATACATTTTTGTGTCTGTGTCTTTTACTCAATATTATAATTGCGAGACTCATCATGTGTTCCATGTATTGTGTTATGGCAGTTTGCTTATTTTCATCATGGCTGTGTAGTATTTCTTTCTTTTTTATTTTGAGACAGAGTCTTACTCTGTTGCCTGGCCAAGTGCCGTGGCATCAGCCTGACTCACAGCAACCTCAAACTCCTGGGTTCAAGCGATCCTCCTGCCTCAGGCTCCCGAGTAGCTGGGACTACAGGCTCGCACCACCATGCCTGGCTAATTTTTTATATTTTCAGTAGAGGTGGGGTCTTGCTGTTGCTCAGGCTAGTCTTGAACTCCTAAGCTCAAGCTATCCTCCCTCCTTGGCCACTCTGAGTGCTGGGATTACAGGTGTGAGCTACCACTCCCAGCCTGTAGTATTTCATTATATGAATATATCACATTTATTTATCACTTCTACTGATGTATATTTTTGCTGCCTTAATATTTGGTTATTTGAAATAGTGCTACTAGGAATATACTTGTACTTGGCTTTTGCTATACAAAAGTAAGCATTTCTGTTCAGTATATACTCAGGAGTGGGATTGCTGGGTGACAGAGCAAGCGTAACCATAATACAAATTTACTATAAACTGTTCTCCATAGTTACCAATTTCCACCCCCAATAACAATGTATAAAGTTCCACTTGTACCACATTCTGATAAACATTTGGTATTTTTTTTTTTAGCCATTCTTTTGGAGTTTTGTTTTATTGTAATTTTTATTTGCATTTTCCTGATGAGTGGTGTGAGCCCTGAACACCAGCTTCCTGCCCCTTGAGACTCTGCTCTGTTCAGCTTTTCAGCTGCCTCTTTTACTCAACTTTTAAGCTTCTCAGCTGCTTTTAAGCCTTTCAGCTGCCACTTTTCAGGCTCTCAGCTTCTCAGCTGCCTTGAGACCACCTCTGAGATGGCATTTTAGAATTGGTTCCTGCCTTCAGGGGAAAAGTGTCACCAATTGCAGAGCTACCTCACCTTTCCATACTTCCCGTTTCTCTGAGATCTTGGCCTCTCAGGTCCTCCCTGCTTTGGTAGCCCTTAAATGTCTTCAAAGAGGTTTAAAAATATTATCCAGTTTATTTGGTTGTTCTTGGTGGGAATGTTGGTCTGCTACAAGCTTATCTTTCTTTGGCAGAAGACAAAGTCCCTGGAATGTTTTTAAGGCTGTTGATACAGCTTTCTGCATTACTATAAGGCTGCATTTCCATTGGTTGAGTATCTATTTGCTAGAATTATTTTCATTTTATTTAAACCTTTGAAAATTTGCCAGGCCAAAAGTAACATTGCATTGTTATTTTAATTTTTATTTTTATTCTAGTGAGACTGAACATTGTTTCAAACGATGGTTGGCTTTTTTACATCTGTAATTTATCATTTACTTGTTAATATTCATTACTTTCATTGATTTTTCAGAATTTTTAATGTGTATTGTCTATATTAACAAATAAGGATTCATGCATCTGTAGATAAGCAGTTATTATATTGATGGACTTCAAAATAATTAGCTTTTCTATTGATCTTTATGTTTCAAGACTTTTAAAGGTAAGGATTGTGTCTCCTTTTCTTTTGTATTCTTTCTTTGTATCTGGTACGTGGTATCGTTCATATGAACATGAAGCAGATTGCATTTAAAAAATAGTGTAGAGATAGAAGCAGGAAGCCCTTGAAGAATGTTTCCTTATGTCATGCTATCTACAGTGATTAGTCTGTATGAAAAGTTTGTCTAGTTATTGATTTATATTATATCATTAGGAGCATGTCCTCAAGTCTAAGGTTGTGAGGCATCCCATTTCCTTTGGCTTTATTGAGGTATAATTGATATACAGAAAATTGCACCCATTTAATGTATATATCTTGATGAGTTATGACATATGAATACACTCATGATACTATCATTATAACCAAAGTACTAATCACTTCCAAAAATTTCCTGTATTGTTTTGTGTGTGTGTGTTTTTTTAAGAACACTTAACAATGGATCTGTCCTTTTAACGTAAAGTGCATAGTATTGTATTGTCAACTGTAGGTGCTGTGTTGTACAGCAGGTCTCTGGAACTTACTCATCTTGCATAACAAACTTTATACCCATTGAAGAACAGTTCCCCATTTCTCCCTCCCCCAGTTCCTGGCAACTGCCATTCCATTCTCTGCTTCTATGAATTTGACTATTTTAGATATATCATATAAGTGGAATCAGAGGCATACCAATTTTGAGTCATTATCTTCTTTCTCACATCCATACAAATTGCTAACTTAAGATGAGATTCTCCTTTGTGATGTATCACATTTGTTGGATATAAATACCTAATTCATAAATATCCACAAATGTATAAGGGGAATTACATGTTTTAACTTCCTCACATGAAGTTAAGTTGCCCTCACTCCTGGAAGCATCATATAAATGTTGAGTGGCAACCTTACCAGTTGTATTTTGAAGGAGTTTAAGAGCAAGACAGTTTTAAACTGAATTCAAAGTTCTAAAGCATGCACATAAAAATTTAGAAAACCTGAAGCATTCTTCGTTCACATAGTTTATCCAACTTTGGATTTCAAGAAATCATCCAAACAGTTTAATATTTAGTCAGCAGTATGAAAATAGTGTCTGACAATGAGGGACAGTGGAATTTTCCTCATCCATATTTTGTCTCTTTTAATTGTGGAAGTATAATATAACTCACAGAAATGTCCTTGTTTTAGTCACTGCCCTACATTTTTTGGTCATTTCATTGACTCTGCATAAAACACAGTGTCTGTTCTCATGCTGCCTCAGGCCTTCAGGGAATGGTGTTCTAAAGAAAAATTGAAGCCTTTGGGGAAGGCTGGTCTAAAAATAAAACCCTCAAGGTATTAGACCAGGGGTGTAGGCCAGATCAACAGACAACATTTTTAACATTGCAAACTGTGATATTAAATGGAATAAAATCCCTTTCTCTTTACTAGGGTGAAAGGCAGTAAAGCATTTTGGAAATTGCAGGAACTTTGGAGCCAGGCTGCCAGGGTTCCAATTCCAGCTTTCCCACCAGCTGTGTGATTGGAGGCATGTCTCCTTTGAGCCTAGGTTTAATTCTCTTCAAAGTGGGGAAAATAACTTCTGCCTTTGGGGTGGTTTGTCAGGATTAGCAATAATATATTTTAAGGTCTGGTACCGTGGGTGTTTAAGAAATGGTAGCTATAATTGCACATCTTAAATTTTTTCTCTTATTCTGGAATAACACTTTCCCCCACACCTTAATGTGATGATGATTCACAGATGAGAGCCAGATTACCTGAGTTCTAATCCAAGCTCTACTGTTGACTAGCTGTGTTACCTTGGGCAAGTTACTTAGTCTCCTTGTGATTCAGCTTCCTTATCTATAAATGAGGATGGTTATGATGACCACCTTCTAGAGATGTTAATTGTATTAATATTTATAAAGAACCGAGAATAGTGTCTGGCTAATATGTAAGCATTAGGTAAGTATTTGATAAATAAAAGTAAACACTCTGAGCTAGCTTTAATTGGTTATTGTTATTCATAAAAGTATGGGATTAGAGGCAGCACTGTTGCATGTTGAATGATGGACTGCAAGTAGGAGAAATAGGTATCACAAAATTTAACGAGATAAAAATTGGCAACCATGAAGCTGGCACAAATTCAGATGGTTGATATTGGTAAGTAGGAATATCAGAGTGGGAGATTCAAGAATATGTACATATCTCTAAAATGAGAGAGAAAGTGTTTTTTATGGCAGAGTGATTTTTCTCTATCTCAAGTTTTACAGACACTTTTAAAAAGAGAAAGAATAAAAACAGGTTCAGTAATTTCTTAGCATGAATTTTGAGAGTGCCTTCATTACTGAGAATTTTTTAAAAGTTCACCACACCTTGTTTTCCATTGGCTATAATAGCTATTTTAAGTTAAGAGAAAGATTCACAAGTACAACGAATGGAGGAGATTCAATAGCTAAGCCGCACCCCATCCCTGCGCTGTTTTCCCTCTGCCTGCAATCCTAGCTTGTAGAATAGAGCAGCTTGGCATTTTACCTCTGAGTTAAAAACTAGAGACTTCTTTTCTCAAGAAATGAAAGGAACTGCCTGGGGACTACTGGGGTTGATGAAGGGAGTCTGTATACCCCAAACAAAGCCCTCCTTTTCCTGATATTTCTAGGCTCACCCTCTGCTTATTCTAAAATGAAGCCTGTCTTTTGACAAGTCCAACGTCTCCATGCGCAGAGATCCTTGCCAGCTGCCTTATTATAGGAGAGACTAGCAGAGGAGCAGAGCCATGCATCCCCTGGCAGAAGAACCTTATAGGAAAAAACCACCCTGTTCTTTATTCAGAAATATGCATTGGGTATACGACAAGAAACAAACAGTATCACAGAAGAACGAGGACAAAATAAATAGAACTAATGTCCCCAGAAGAAACCAAACTTAAGCAATAGAAGAGACTATAAAAGAAAAAGAAAACATTAGGGGAGCTTCAGGAAGGTGGTGTCTGGAAAATAAGTACGGGGTGGAGTAAAATGGGAACAATCAAAGAATAAGGAGGAACTCTTGAAAATTAGACATTTGTTTGCTGAAATCAACACAATTCAATGGAAAATTTAAAAGATGACTGTAAGAAAATCTGCAACATAGTGTGAAAAATGAGGCAGAAAATGTAAATGAAGAGCAGAGATAGGCTCAGTTAAGTTGGTCCAATATCTAAATACTTGGAATTCCAGAAGATACATTTGAGTAAATGAAGAGTTGAAAATGTCAAGTAAATAACAGAAGTTCTTGTGTTGTGGGAAATAATCTGAATCTTTAGACTGAAGAGTTGTAAGGGTTCTTTATCCCTTACATGGATGGATGAAGACTAAACTCAGATTAATTCTTGTGAAATTTAAGACACTAAATATTAAAAAAAATATTAAGACACTAAATATAAAAAAAAAAATCCTAAAAGTATCTAGAGAAAAAAGTAAGATCGTCAAGTCCCCATTTGTCTTTGAGTACTTCTGGTACAATAAGGTACTCCAATCTCCTCTCAGACTTTTTCCTATCCCAGACCTGGAGTCAGCCATTATTCTAAGGAGCCTTGGTTCCTTTTGATGGTGAATGGTGGTTAGAAACGAAGACCTGGGTGCTCATTGTATGTGGAGTATTCTGACTTCTAGACCCTTTCATTGGCTAGAACTGGAATATATATATATATATCCTATGAAACATACAAAATAGTTTTACCAAATGTCACTACCAACACAGTTCTTGCTTTGTTTTGTTTTGTTTACTTGTCTCTTGGAAATGACTACAAGATGACGTTTTATAAATAGTAGGAGGTGTCTGGAAGTTCTTTCCTACATATATGCATGGTTTTCTTCCTTCTTTTCTCTTCTCCTTGCTCCAGAAATAGCATTAAAAATGCACATCAGAACTTATGCTTCCCTTAAGAGAAATAGTCCTGTTCTTCGATGTCCCTCCCTTTGGACATTATACCACAAATAAGCAGAAGACATCCCTGGAAAGTGGAAAGAAAACAGGCTGCCCCGGGACCTTGGGAACAACACAGCAGTGAGTTCCCTGTGCCTTCTTATATCCCAGACATGGTGCTACAGAGGTCTTCAGCTTGGGTGCAGACAAAAAAAAAAAAAAAAATATATATATATATCTCAAAAAAAGCCTGCTTCCCCTAACCAAAGGAAAAGTGTAGTTGTACAGCATAAACTCTTTTATCAACACTTCTCTATTCCTATGTTTTTGCAGACACACATAGATTTTACTCTAAAATTTAGGTGGAAAGGTACAGACCCTAAAATAGCTAAAACAATCTTGAAAAAGAAGTGGGAGGAATCACTTTACCCAATACTATATAGCTACAGTAATCAAGACAGTGTAGTTATTTGTAGAAGAATAAACACATAGATGAATGGAGCAGAACAGAGACCTCAGCAATATATCCATAAAGTATGCTCAACTGATTTTTGACAAAAGGTACAAAACCAGTTCAATGGAGGAAAGATAACCTTGTTAACAAATGGTGCTGTAGCAATTGGGCATACATAGACAAAAAATGAACTTTTACCTAAATCTCACATTTGAGTTATATAAAATTAGCTCAAATGGATCATGAACTTGAATGTAAAATCTATAAGCTATAAACCTTTTAAAAAGAGGGAAGAATATCTTTAGGATCTAGAGCTAAGCAAAGATTTCTTAAACTTGACACCAAAAGCACCATTCATAAAAAGAAAAAACTGATAAATTGGATCACGTCAAAGGTAAAAACTTTTGCTTTACAAAAGACCCTGTTAAGAAGATGACAGGGCAAGCTATAGACTGGGAGAAAGTATTTGCAAACCATATATTCAACAAAAGATAGTGTGTCAATATATAAATAACTCAAAAACTCAATAATAGAAAATAAAACAATCTAATTAGAAAATGGACAAAAGATATGGAGAGATAGTTCACTGCAGATGATATGCAGATGGTAAATAAGCCCATGAAAAGATGTGCAACATCATTAGCCATTAGGGAAATGCAAACTAAATCCACAATTAGATGTTGCTACACAATGGCTAAAATGAAAAACAGTGACAACCCCAAATGCTAGTGAGGATGTGAAGAAACTAGATCACTCATCCATTGCTGGTGGGCATGTAAAATGGTATAGCTACTTTGGAAAATAGTTTGGCATTTTCTTATAAAATTAAACATGCAGCTACCATATGACTCAGCAGTTGAACTCTTGGGCATTTACCCTAGAGAAATGAGAACTTATGCCTACACAAAAACTTGTACACAAATGTTCATAGAAGCTTAAAATATACAAAAACTAGAAACAACCCAGGTGTCCCTTATTGGGTTAGTGGTTACACAAATTATTGTAGATTCATTTAAATACTACTCAGCAAGAAATAGGAACAAACTATTGGTACACAGAACTATGTGGATGAATATCCAGAAAATTACACTGAGTGAAAAAAAAGCCAGTCCCCAAAGATCAGATACTGTATGATCCCATTCATATAACATTCTTGAAATGACAAAGTTACAGACATGGAGAGTAGATTAATGGTTGCCAGGGGTCAGGGAGGGTGGGGAAGTGGGCAGGAGGGGTGTGTCGCTATAAATGGGCAAGAATGATCCTTGTGGTGATGGAACTGTTCTGTGTCTTGACCGTATCATTGTCAATATCCTGGTTGTGATACTGTTTATAGTTTTGCTAGAAACTTGAGGAAACAATAAATGGGATCTCTACAATTATCTCAAAATAAAGTTTAATTAAAATTTTTTAAAAGACATATTACTTGGTTTGCTATCTGGTTGAGATTCTAATATAAATATAGATGTTATTCTAAATCCTAGAGAGGATATATTTAAGTTGGAGCAAAAAGGTTTCATAATTGATTTAAAAATTAATTTAATATATCCACTTACAAGTTGTTTGATTATATGAAGAATCAGTTCATATAGAAACATGAATTAGAGGCTGTTTGCATTTCTTATATTTATCTCACCAGTGAGGCCATGAATAAATCAATGAGTAAGTATTTCTTTTTCTGTATTTCTCCTAAATTTCTCCAATTTGTGAATATTTGATATATACAAACACTATTCCCAGAGCACCAATGCGGACAGTCTACACGTATTCACGCTTTGTCTCTACTGCTAGACGCACTATCAGTAATAACCATGCTTTCTGATTTCATGGTAAGGAGAAGGTAAGTTATAGTCTATTTACTTTTCCTGAGGCTAGAACAGCATTAAGTCTGTAGGTATAGTTATAGAGATTTGGTAACTGAAAACAACCTAGCCAGAGACCCCCTAAACCAATGCTTCTGTTTAATGTGCATGGGAATTGCCTCAGATCTTGTTAAAATGCTGATTCTGATTCAGTACATCTGGAGCCTGATAGTCTACCTTTCTAACAAACTCCTAGGTGGTGCAGGTGCTGCTGGGCCATGGGACACCCTTTGAGTAGCAAGTTCCTAGATAATGCAGGTTTCCTAATTTTTGTATATAGTTTTGCAAGGAACAAGGACAAGGAACAAAGATAGCAACTGGCTTCATATTAAAGACTCTTTTCATTCAAATCAAAGAGCATGGGTGAAATGATAGGAGATAGAAGACACAAGAAAAAGAAGAAGGAAAGAAAACAGACAGCCAGAGCCTTGAAGTCCTTTCAGGAGCATCAGCAGCCTGGACTGGAGGATACAGAAGCACTGGTAAGGGCAGAAGCTGAAGACACTTGAAGGTAGAGGAGCAACCAGAAGCAGATATTGGAATATCTTAGCTGGGGTGGAGAAGATAGAGGCAGAACAGCCACCTGCACTTCTCTACTTTAGCCTGTATATGCTTCAGTGTGGGCTTCCCATAGAGTTCAGTAACCCCCAGAGAAAACCATATGTCTCACTGAGGAAAGCAAACCATTCAGAACCTGTCTTTTTGCAGTCTTTTGGGAGCTCTCAAGGTGTGCAGTAGCAGACCAGCTGTGAAGCTGAGTCCTTCAGCCCTGTCTTCTACACATCTGATCTGCATCTTTAATGACATTGCACCACAATTTAAAGATGCTAGGAAAGTGAATAGTAGTTGTTGAAATATGTTCATCAAAGAGGTGGTTAAGTTCATGCACTAAACTCAGCTGGACTAGTAAGCTATAAAGAGTAATTCTTATAGACTAAGGTTTTACTATAATAGAATTTCAACAAGGCATGGTTTTATGCTTTTAAATATATTGAAAATATTCTTTGGTATTCAAGTTAGTTTTATTTTCTCATAAAAATAATAAAAGTACATTTAAAATGTAGGAAAAAAGAAAAGAAAAAGCCCACATTCTAACCACCAGTAGCATGCTATTAATACTTTCAGCTTTTGGGTGATTATTTCTTTAGCCCATGTGTATGCATGCATGTTTAAAAGAGTTATACTATACGTGCAATATTCCATCCCATTTTATGACCTAAAATTATAAGCATAACACTTAGAGCAGCTCAATCATGTCTTATCGAATTAATTAAGTCCCTAAATATTGGTCATTTAGGTTGAGATTTGAGACAGTTCTGTTACTTCATTAAAGTGATTCACACTGAGGTGAGTATTTTACTAAGTGGTTAGTTACATTTAACAGAATGTATTTAATCATATTGCTGAGCTTTTAAAAAAATCAGTCTTCCCTCACTACCTGGTCTTAGTTAAAAACTTAATAAAAACTTCCCAACAGGTACTTTGGCCCTGGGGAGATAGCGTCACTGTAACACAGTGCTAACCTAGATGTGTGCATAGAGTGCACTTGGAATACAGAGGGAGGGTACTTCATTCAAGCTGCAGCCTTGAGAAGGATTCCTGGAGAGAATGATATCTTAAAGGAAGTGGACAGTGAGTGAGAGTAACTCGCTCTAGATAGAAGGTCCAATAGGTGTCATGTGCCCATCACCAGACTGGTCACTGCATGGAGATGGAGTACTTGGCAATCACATGACTATATCCATGGCCTAAGATATAGTCCTGTCCTTACCCAATGATGGGAGAAGGGGTGCTAGTAAGAAAACAAACAATAAACCAAAACAGGTGGGCGTATTATAATCTGGGAGAGAAGAGAGGAGGGCAGCTTTCCCCAACTATACATGTATCCTTCATGGATTCTGATACACATTTCTTGGATGATCATCATTCCACACCCCTCTGCCCTTGAATTCTTACCAATTATGGGTTTAATATAATTGTATTCCTCTATTTACTTTCTGGCTCATTACTTAGAGGACAGAAAACTGCCCTGTAGGTCAGATCCCACTACACTAAGTACTTGATTTCTCGTATTCCCTGGTTATTACTATGCTAATCTCTGTAGCTTGCTTCTCACAGACAAGATATACCAAATGTTTCAATAAGGAACTGAAAGATATTGAAAACCAATACCTAATCAAAAACTTAGCATTTCTAAAGGCAATGTTGTAGAACAGACTCTTTTAAGGGTTTCAAAATAGGGAATAAAAGAAGGAGACTTTGGATTATAAATATGATGACAAGATTTTTTTTAAGTTAATGACTCAGTAGCTTTTTGTTGAGTGTATACTATATGCCAGCCTCTCACTTGGGTTTAAGGATACAGTACTGGACAAATATTCATATCTCTGCCTTCTTGGAGTTTGCTTCCCAGCAAGGGTGGGGAAGGCATGAATCAAGGAATGACATGGATAACTATAAAATGACTGCTTCACCTAATATTGTCACAGAGAAGTACATATTGACATAATAGATTAGAATTGGGGTGGGGGTTGGCTTGGTCAGAAGCCAGGGAAGTAGTAATAATAAAAATAATAATAGTAATGGAAGAGTAAGAATTCACAAGGTAAAAGGGGAATGTAGTTGGGTGGATAGTTCACAGGAAGCTGTTTATTCATTTAGCAAAAGCTTATTGAACACTGACTGTGTGGCACAGGTACAGTCATAGGTGTTGGGAATAAAGTTGTGAAAATTCCTGCCCTCATGAGAGCTGTTGGTAGTTTAGACCAAGATGATGGGAGAGGGGTTGGAGAGAAGTGACTTGAACAATATTAAGGAGTTAAAATGGATAGTCCTTGGCCGTTGGAATGAATTATCACTGAAGGGGGAAGATGCTAGGATGACTCTCAGGTTTCTGGCTTCTATAAGCAAATGGGTGGTGATCCAGTCACTGAGCATGGGAACACAGGTGAGGGGTAGTATATTAGTCAGGGTTCTCTAGAGAAACAGAACCAGGGGAATATCTATCTATCTATCTATCTATAGATACATAAGAGGGGATTTATCATGGGAATTGGCTTACTCTTTTATGGAGGCCCAGAAGTCCCAAGATACATTTTCTTCTGGAGAACCAAGGAACCCAGTGGTGTGACACAGTCTGAGTCCAATGGCCTGAGACCCAGGAGAGCCAATAGTTTAAGCTGAGAGAATTCATCACCGCTAGACTGGGCCTACAAGAAATGCTTAAGGGAGTCCTACACTTGAAATGTTATTTAACATCATGAAAACACATGAAAATATGAAAAACGATCATAGAGCAAATATACAAACAAGGAAGAGAAGAGACTCAGATGTTATCACTACAGGAAACTACCAAACCACAATGATAAACAATAAGAAAGAAAGAAATGAACAAAGGCTATTCAAATCAACCAGAAATTATTTAATAAAATGAAAGGAACAAACCCTCACATATCAATAATAACCTTGAATGTAAACAGATTAAACTTTTCACTTAAAAGATATAGACTGGCTGAATGGATAAAAAAACATGACCAACTATATCATGCCCACAAGAAACTAATCTCACCTATAAAGACACACATAGAGTGAAAGTAAAGGAATGGAAAAAGATATATCATGCAAATGAAAACCTAAAGTGAGCAGGAATAGCCATACTTATATCAGACAAAACAGACTTTAAGTCAAAAACAGTAAAAAGAGACAAAGAAGGTCATTATGTAACAATAAAGTGATCAATTCAGCAAGAGGATATATCCACCCAACACCAGAACACCCAGATATGTAAAGCAAATATTAGATTTAAAGGGAGAGAGAAACTCCAACACGAAAGAAGTTGTTGACTTCAAAACCCTACTCTCAGCATTAGACACATCACCTAGACAGAAATAAACAAAGAAACTTTGGATTTAAACCGCACATTAGACCAGATGGACCTAACAGACATTTATAGAACATTTCATCCAATAGTTACAGAATGCCTTATTCATCTTATCAGTACATGGAAAATTCTCCAGGATAGATCAGATGTTAGGCCACAAAAAGAATTTCAACAAATTTTAAAAAATTAAAATCATATCAAGTATCTTCTCATATTATAATGGAATAAAACTAGAATTCAATAACAAGAGGAACTTTGGGAACTGTACAAATACATGAAAGCTAAGCAACATGCTCCTGAACATACTGAGTCATTTCTCAAAAGACATACAAATGGCCAGCAGGTATATGAAAAAAATGTTCAACATCACTAATTATCAAGGAAATGCAAATCAAAACCACAATGAGATATCATCTTACCTCAGTTAGAATGGCTGTTATTAAAAAGATGAAGAACGCTGGCAAGGATGCAGAAAAGGCGATCTTATACTGTTGGTGGGAATGTAAACTAGTACAATCTTTGTGGAAGACAGTATGGAGATTTCTCAAAGAACTAAAAATAGAACTAAAAATTGACCCAGCAATCCCACTACTGGGTATACACCCAAAGGAAAGGAGTTAGCACATCAAAGAGACGCTTGCACTCGTTTGTTTATCACAGCACTATTCACAAAAGCAAAGATATGGAATCAACCTAAATGTTCATCAGTGGAAAAATGGACAAAGAAAACATGGTATATGTACAAAATGGAATACTATTTGGTCATAAAAAAGTATGAAATCATGTCATTGGCAGCAACATGGATGGAACTGGAAGTCATTGTTAAGTGAAATAAGCCAGGCACAGAAAGACAAATGCCACATGTTCACACTCATACATTGATCTCATGGAGGTAGAGAATATAATGATCTATACCAGAGGCTGGGAAGGATGTGGGAGGGGAGTGAGGAGAGGTTAGTTAATGAGTACCAACATACATTTAGCTAGAAGAAGTAAGTTCTAATGTTCGGTGGTAGAGTAGGGTGATTATAGTTAGCAACAATGTATTATATATTTCAAAGTTGCTAGAAGACTTGAAATGTTCTTAACACTTAGAAATCATAAATATTCAAGATATGATGGATACCCCAAATACTCTAACTTGATCATTTTACATTCTAACATGTAACAAATACTCACATATGTAAAATATTATGTATCAATAAAATTTTGAAAAAAGAAGTAGAACTAGGAGAAAAAGGGAATATGAACAAAACCTGTCACTCATGCCACTCACCATTTCTTTTGCTTTTTGCATTTCTAGAAAGGTTCCAAAAGGTTAATCTTCCATAGGCCACTTAAAAAATACATTTTTCTAGTCTTTAGTTATAATTAATTTACTTTTCTGTTAAATGCTGACCTTTCTTGCCACTTGAGTTTCAGTTT
>VBSM01000361.1:50686399-50703062 GCA_008086735.1 Cheirogaleus medius | reverse complement strand
CTAGAAGACACTGCTGCTTTTTGCCATCACATTGGAGCCAAAAACCCATACATCTCAGTTGATAAATATTTAGTTTTATTAAGAAAAAAATAACCCAAAGGGGTTAGTGACATTTTAAAGGTCATTACTATTTACTTTGGTGCACTTTAAGAAGCAATGTACAAATTAATTCAGTCATATTTTTCAGAATTGTTTTTATACATGACATGTTGTGCTTTAGGAAACATGTGCATTATCATTTCTGGGAAGATAGTTTTTTAAAAAATGTATCTGCACGTACAGTTTTAAAGGAGAGGTCATAAAAATGTAGAAATTTTTCTAAGCACAATAGCAACTCTTCAGAACAATAGGGCAAAATGGAGACAACACTCTTGCAAATTTAAAAGGGGAATGCAGTGAGGAGGGTGGCTGGGGCAGGCTGTGGCAATTCCTTTTACTCAAGGGCTCTTGCCTGGTATAGGGAGAAGGTGCTGCCATTTATGGACACCTACCGTATGCCAGGCACTGTGCATCATTGTATCCTCACAGGATCCTGTGAGGTAGATATTATATTTTTACCTTTTACAGTTGAAGAAAACAAGTCTCAGAGAGACTAAAATCCTGACTAAGTTTAGTGGTAGAGCTGGGATCCAAAAATCTCTCAGAGTCCTGAGACTGTGCTGTTCTACTGTGCCAGACAGACACCTCATTCAGTTTAGATGTTTCATATTCAAGAGGAAAGTCTGTATCCTTTAACTTTTTTTAGACTATAACCTTCTTTTTAAAAATAGCTTTATTTTCTTATTACCAAAATAAATATGAAATCATTACAGAAAGTCTGGAAAATGGAAAAGAAAAAATAAGATCACAACCACCTTTTAAAGTGGAACTTAAAACACCTTAGATAAATAAGGATATAAAGGAAATAAGGTGAATTTTTTGATTTGCAAAACAAGTGACTGACAATTATTGAGAAATGCAGCTGTATCTAGGTCTTGCCCCTGTGGGTTTGGAGGTTTCTAATTGTCCATCTGCATCGGTTCTAAATGTTCTGGGCAGAACAGTGTTGTTGCCCCAGTGCTTGCCCTAAAAGAAATAAGAGTTTGTAACCGTGCTCAGAGGTTTGTCTCCTACAAAGAAGGGAAAATAAATCCTGGTCTGAGCCTAAAGCAAGTTTCAATACGGCAGGTCTTCAGTTTCAAATTATTTTTCTCTTACTGACTATCTGCCTCCCAGGTGCATCCAGGGCCTGGTCACCACTGGCCTACTTCATAATACAGCCCATAGGGATAGGGCTGCAGACTAAGGCCATAAGGGCTGAAAGTGTAGCCTCTTGGCTACATCATGGGCTAAATAGGTAAGTTAACTATGGATTTAGAGCATCTTTTCAGAATTTTAGTGCTTTGTGAGCCAGTGGAAAAAATAAGCCTCTCTCTCTTTAGTTGTAAACCCAGAGAGTTGGATCAGATGAATCTCTAAGGTCCTGTATGACTCTAATGTGCTTTTTTCCAAATGAGAATATGGATTTTTGAAGAGCCCAGCTGGCTTCAGCATTACTCTTTGGTCTCCAGTATTACTTCTTTACATTTTACTTCATTAGCTATTTCTTAAAACTGAATGTCTGAAGAGCTCATGGCACGGTATCTGGAGTTACGATGTTGGGAAGATTGATGACATCACAAAAGACCTGGGAAAGTTGCAGCGGTATTAGAACTCATTGTCCGGTTAAAGAGCTCTTTTTGGGACTCAAGCATATTATTCAACATGTTGTTTTGAGGTCATCTTCAGATGATAGTCACCTACCTCCTTAATTTCTAATTTATATTATTCACAGGTAAAATTGTTTTTGTCCATAGGGATTTTATAGGACATAAGCACTGTAGTAGATAGTAGTAGCATGTTGAAATGTATTATGCTTTCCATTTTCACTATAAACTGGATTTCCATAGGAATATTTTTGATTAGACTTTCTCTGAGGAAAGTCAGCATGGTCCGTATTCATCTTACATATCAGTAGGTCATAAGACTCCTGTTGTGGCTGGAGTTGAAACTGAGCTTTGTTTCTTTGTTATTTTATAGGCCGTCTTTAGGTACTTCTAGGCTGCTTAGTAGGCAGCGCTCCATTTGGTGAGAGCTCTGAGTGCCTGCTAAGGTGCTCCGTGTTGGTGAAAGAAGACTGTGAGGGCCTTTGTGAGAATTCAGCAACAGTGCTGAGCAGCAGGTCTCCTTACACTGGATAATCTTGATGAGATGACAGTTTACACATCATTTTGGACATTTTTATTGCATATACATTTTGAAAGCTTTAAAAAACAAGTACTATGGTGCACCTTCAAGAAATTAGGTGCAAAAATCATGTGTTGCCTAATCCCCATATTCTCCTGAGGGGAAAAAAATACCACTACTAATTCTCACTGTTGACTGAAATAATCAGAAATGGGTTTTTTTGGTAGTTGATTTTTACTTTTCCTTCTGGCTAGTAAGTAGGAAGCATGAAGAGATAATAAAATATTTGTGGTCAAAAGACAGAGTCAAGAGAAATCCCAAATATTAATAGTAGGGAGTAGTGTTACTTAAACTTTAATATGTGTTTAGTTATCCCCAGCGAAGCTAAACAGTACAGATTCCTGGGCCCTCAGAGGGTCTTCCACTGGGCCCCGGAATGCACATTTTTATTTTGTCAAGCATTCCGCCTGATTCTGGCTCAGGTGGTCCCTGGGATACCCTTCAAGAAGTGTAGAAGATACATCTATTTAAATATTGTCTGTTTTATCCCAAAATGTTTGTTTTGTGTTAGAGGCCATTATCTCCTAGGCATGGGTGATCTACATTGAGAGGAGAATCTACATATCATTGTGCCTCATTTGCTGCCACCTGTGTTTGTGCTGGATCTTGCCAGTGTTGGCTTTACTTTCTTTCAACTGGCAAAATTCTTATAAAACCATAAAGTTTCACAGTAGAGCAAAAAGAGTGACTTAATTGAAAGTCATGACTTTCAGAAGTCTAATTAGTCTAATATTTTTTTTCTCCTAGAGAGATGTCTTTGTTGTATGTAATCCCTGAAGAGTATGAGGAACATGTAAAGATTCATCTAATTCCTACTTCTCTGCTTATGCCAGTTGTGTTCAATGGAAGCATGAAGTAAAATAAAATAACCTTTTTAATCTATGTATTTCTGTTGCTGATAAACCTATTTAATTTAATTTTTTTCTTGATCTTTGCTTTTGTTTACATGAAAATATGTATTTCTCACAGAAAAGTTTTCACTTGCTTGACATTTTATTCTACTATGAGTCTTAGTTTAAGTTTAAAAAACTGCTAAATTCAAATTTACACTTTTACAACCATAGTCCTGCTAAACTGCCTTCACTGAAAACTCAGTTTTTATAATAATAACTAAAAATATCAAAGCACATGTTTGTTATTGCAGGTAAATGGTAATAAATTTCTTGATATCTATTGGTACTAGTCCTTTGTAATTAAAATTAATTTATTTTACAATAGTACATGACCTGAATGAAAACAAACCAACCTTGAATTTTGGGTTGTAATATTAAATATCGAAAAGTATGGTTATTTGTGCATATTCTTATTAAAACCAAGATTGAGCTCCCAATGAGAAAATGAATAAATGTTTCAGATTTCTAAAGTGGAGTTTTTTTTAAAGGACTGTTGCATCTCATCTTAGAAAAGTTTGTCATGAATAATAATTTCTGTTAAATTAAAATCCAAGGTTAGCTTCAAATCCTGTTTCCTTTGGGTTCTTATTAAATATTTTCAAATTAGCTCTCAAAGCCTTGTGCACGTAACTATATGTTAGTTTTAGAAGTTCTCAGATTAGTTCAGGATGAAATGAAACTTGACAAAATACTATTAGTATTAAGAAAGAGTTTTAAGAAATTCTATCTAGGAAAAGTTATGAAAATTTTACTGCTAAATCATTTAAAATTAGATTGTTAGTTGACCAGGCTATGACAATGTCTGCTTCTCTTTGATGAAATGATTTCATACTGCAATTCCATTTCTGAAATCTAAGGCCTTCTAAAACTCACTTATAAATCCATAGGAAACATCTTTTATTTATATATAAGGGTTTCAATTTTGTGCCAGTTAAACAAGAGGGTTTTCTTTTCTTTTCTTTTTCATACATATGCAATAGCTAAATATAGTTCTTTTTAGGTTACAAAAGAAGGTTGATTTACAAAAGAAGGTTGTCATTGAATCTGTACTTGATATTTCCTTCTGAAATGGAAAGGTAAGAAAGCTGTAGCAAAATAGAGTAACATGTTGAATTAAAAACATATTCACATCTATGAAAATAATAAACCCTACTCAATTCATCCATAATAAAGAGAACACTTATGGAGCAATTTCTTTCTATCTTAAATGCCAAGGCAAAATTAGATTTAATGCAAAAAAAAAAAATATTTCATGGCAGTATCAGTCAAGGTTTAGCCAGAGAAGCAGAATTAGTAGGAGATATTTATTGCAAAGAATTAGCTTACAAGATTGTAGGGCTGGCTAGGCAAGTCTGAAATCTGGGGCAGGCCTTCAGGAAGGGAAGATTAGAGCTCTCAGGCCCAAACTGCAGATGTCCACAGGTGTAATTTCTTCTTCCTCAGAGAGGCCTCAGCTCTGCTCTTAAGGCCTTTCGATGGATTGAATCAGGCCCACTGAGATTATCTAGGCCAGGCATCCTCAAACTGCGGCCCGCGGGCCACAGGCGGCCCACCGAGGACATTTATCCAGCCCGCCGGGTGTTTTTGCCGAGGCTGCCTGTCCTGCTTAGCAGCCAACTCGTCCCGGGCCCACAGTGCCCATATGTGGAATGTGCGCCGCACTCTCCAATCGCCCTCCAACGGTCTGAGGGACAGTGAACTGGCCCCCTGTTTAAAAAGTTTGAAGACCCCTGACTAGGCTAATGTCCCTTAATTAATGTGGACTGATTATAGACTTTAATCACATCTTCAAAATACCTTCATAGCAACACTTAGATTAGTGTTTGATGGGGCTATGGTCTAGCCAAATTGACTCATCAAAAGACCATCTCAATGTTTATTTCCAAGTTTAAAATGCTCTATGAAATAAAATCTTTCTGTGATGCTAGAGGTGGTGGTCCAAAAAATCAATCGCTTAAATCTTAGTGTTGAATAAGTGGAGATTTAAAAAATGACCAAGTTAAACTTGTTGCAAAGTATGGGATACATATTGACTGCATTATATTCAAACATGCATAATCACAGGGCACCATATTTTTCTTTTTCACTTTATTTTGAGAAAGGTAGTAGTAATCAGTTGATCAGATGATATATAAACCAATGTCCTTTCTATATAAACTTTCATTATCTGTGATACTTGCCAGAGGTGATACTTTTCTTCTAAGGAATTTGAAAGTATTTATAATTATAACGATATTAACTCTAAACATAAAAATACAATAATAGAATAATAATGGGTGCCATTTTTTGGCCACTTGTTGTGGTCAAAATACACTTTTATCTATTTTAATCCACAGTATTTCCCCTTTTCTAGCTGTGTTCCCAAGAGGGCAAATAAATTTTCAGGTATAGTTGGGGTTCACATAGTTAGGATTCACATTTAGGCCCCTATAACGGATAACAGAACTGAGCCTCTAGTGAGAAGGGCTTACTAAACATACCGGGTGATGATTATTCTCCATGCATTAGGTAAAAAATAATCCTAGCAGTGGAACCTGTATTCCAAGCTATGGATATTAATGCTAGACCTAGGTTGGTTTGGTCTTGGTTTTTAGTCATTAACTGTATTTGGCTAAGTTAGAAATGAGACTTTCAGGCTGACTGGGCCCCTGGGAACCTTGAGCACAACCATGTCTAATGTCATAGAACCTTCATGGACCTTGCCAACTGGCAGAAATTTGGGGGACACATTGACACTCAGCCACTTTCCTCAGATCACATGGATTCCAGAACCCCTTTTGGAAAGTCCTTCACCCTCGTGCATAATTGGGGTTCCATTATGTCTGAAGTACTGAGGGTTACCTGTAGTGGCCAAGAATGAGGGAGAGGAGGTGGAGGTGATGAAGTCTGGTAGATCAGGGAAGGCAAGGTGGTGCCTAAATGTTGGTGGAGGCAGTGTGAGTCTTTCCTGATCACGCCTCCACCTTGTACCCTACCTTCCTTGCCTGGAGCCACCTGCCTCAGCCCTCTGGGGAAGAAAAACTCAAAGAATAAAGAAAAGCTGTCATGAGGACTCTAGCCGTTCTACAGAAGAAAACTCTGAAATAGCCATCCCTGAGAAGTGATTTCCCCATCCAGACTGTGAGCCCTTTGAGCCAATAAATAGTGTTAACCTCAGTGCTTGTTCACTCAATATTATTATTATAATAGTCTTTTTTCTATTAAATAATGGCTGAAGCAGAGGTGAAGACCAATGTTTGGGTGTTCAGAAGAGATCAGTGTGTGAGGATCAGAATGATACCGGCATCTGCATATGTAAACTGACCCACTGGGACTTTCCTGAGTGTCAGTATTGTCTATGTATTTAATATGAATATAGTAATGACCCATCAGTTTGGAATTTGTGATAAGTACGCACTGGTTTGTATGTGATTCATCTATCTAAATAAAATTGATTAAACCAATTAATAATATAAATGTCATTGGAGAGTATGTAACTCTCAAAAATAACAAATGGGATAAGCCTAGAGTGCTGAGCTGGAGTCAGGAGCCCTTGTGCCAGTTTTGAAACACCTGCTGTGTCTCCAGAACTCTTTCAGCCTGTCATAAAATGGCCATATTTTTAGACACCCTTAAAGTCATGACTGGTATAGTAATTAGAATTGCCTAATCAATTGAATCATTTGTATTAAAATAGGTACCAAAAACTCTGTTACTGTAATTTGTTATTGTACATTTTTGGAAATAATGCAACAAAATTTTTAAAATTATGTAATTTATCTTCTCTTCTGTAACAGTAGCTCCATTAAAGGTTTTCAAATGCGTTATACTCTAATAAGCAGATGAGGAAACAGTTTTGGGACAATTAAATGACTTGACCAAATTCTTGTAGCAGTTAGGAGGCAGAGCTGGGACTCAAACCAGACTCACCAGCTCCAACTTTCGAGCTCTTTCCACTTCACCTTGAGTCAGTGAGATTTTGCTGCCAGGAAGAGAAAGGTTGAATAGTGAGGTTGCAAGGTTTATAAAAAAATGTAGTAATCAAGTGAGAAGAGGCCATACAAATGATCCTAGAAAGTATCTTAATCTTATAGGTACATTTTTATTAGTAGAAATAAGAATAATAGAATTTTTATAACATTTTAAAGAAAATAATTTTTATGAGTTCATCACCCAAATTTAACCACTTTAAAAAAAGGTTGAGCTCATGAAGAAAGGCATATGGGCAGGCCAATGTGACAAGGCCAGGAATTGCTGCTTCCCAGGGTTTAGGCCTGCAGTTTGCTCTCCTCGACTTGGACTTGTGCTTCTGAGGGGACCTAAGCTGGCCCTCCATGCCTCACCTGCTCTGGTAAGTGTTGCTAGCGTGTTTGCCTCCCTGGGCTTATACCGGCAGAACTTTTTGTTCACAGATACTGGGGACTCCTTGGGAAGCTGCCAGTAGCCAGAGATTCCTTTCTGCTCTCATTTCCTTTTCCTGGACTCATTAGCAAAGTAACTGCAAACGCTACAGATGATATTTCTCTCTGACAGGAAAAAAAAAAAGTATTTTTCTTGTACAACTTCCCCAAAGACACATACATTCTCACAAGCTATGAATAACTTGGACTACAAGATATCACAATATCTTATGTTAATCTGTATAAAGGTTATTGTTGCCAAGCAATGGGTTCTATTTGATCTTTCTTGAGGGCAAAAGGGCAACAAATACACAGCAAAACAAGATGCACACTGAAGGGAAATATAGAAATGTAATCTCACAGAGATGCGACACCCTCCACCCTAAGACTTCTCCGATAGATCTTTATTTCTAGTCCCACCCTTCTCCTTGAATGACACTTTCTCTTCTACTAATTGCTAAGCTCCCTGAGGCCAGAGCACTGTGCTTGTTCATTGTTTCCCCAGCACCTACCATGGTGGCTCATTGAGAGTAGTACCCCTGAAAGTCTGGAAATGGACCTTTTGGTAATAGAATCTTGCTAGTAAAATCATAATGGACTTATCCATATCAAATAGGTTCTAAGTATTTAATAGCAAGAGCTGAGATTAGCACACCTGGGTCTTTAGTCTCCAAGTCCAGTGAATTACCTGCTATACTAACTTTCTTCCTTGACTTAAGTGAGAAAGTAATCTGGGAGTCTTCTGACACCATATCTAGGCAGTTTGGGGATGAACGTGTAGAGTGGATAAGGTTGCTAAATTTTTATTTGCTAAACCAGGCAGCCCTAAGAGTAGTGCACATATTATGTATTTTTTTGACCCCATGATTTCCAATTCACATTATGGAGGAGGTCCTCCGTTCCACCTATTTGTAAGACTGATCTGTGGCTCTATCTTGTGGTCTTGACTAAATATGCTGAGGTGCAGGATCTTCACAGGGTAGAGGGAGAGCATGACTCATGACGCAGCTGAAGAGTGCAGATGCAAATGGACTGACAACACCAGCATGTAAAGGTGTGTTCCTGTTACTGTTTTGTGTAATCTCAGTTTGTGGGTAAATGAATGATGATAGTGATAAGGACAAGATGTATTCAATAACCACCTCCATCACAGAGATTTGGGTTTGGAGGACTTTTCTATTGATGGAGTTAGACATCCATATGTCGAATGCCATTTTGAACACTTGCAACAGATCTTCAGAGTTTAAATCACTTTCACCATAGTTTTGGCAGGACTATGAACACATTTTTTTCAGCTGTTCTTGCTGATGGGAGCTATAAATAACTTTGGGGAAGTATATAATTATCCCAAAGTAGAAGCTAAAGATAAAAAGCTGTTTGAGATTTTAAAAGAACATTTAATAGTTATTATGATGTAACATTTATTAAGTATGCTCACTGTGCTCATTATCTTTGCCAGGAAGAAACTAGGAATAAAAAGTCAATCTAAGATGTGACATGTATAAATAGACAAAAAGGTAACTTAACATGGTGTGAAGACAAAAAGTTGGCTTAATAAAAAAAAAAGAAAACTTAGAAGAACAGAAAGGGTAGCCAGATCAGCATAGTATGGTATACAGGTGAAGAAAATTTATATTTAGTAACAAATCTTTAAAACACTGGCAGTTTAAAACAAAATGGATAGTCACAGAAAAATAGGAAACATGATGGTATGTGCATGGGGTGGGTAGTGCTTCCTGTGTTTTTGCAACTAGCTCACACTTTTACATATAAAAGGCGCAAATAAGTACTAAAATATTATAAATAAATACTAAAAGATTTAAATACTGAATAAAGATTCAGTGTTGGCTGAAGCAAGGTAAGCGCTATAAATAATAACTTCAGTCATCAGGCCCTGGCAAAGACTATTATTGCTATTAAATAGAAAGTGTATAGCCAAATAATCAAATTAATGGCAGCCATCATTTATTTGATGCCTGCTAGATGATGCAAATACTATAGTTATATAATATGTAATGTGTAATTCTTATAATAACTCTGGGAGGATAGTAGATAATAGATAATAGATATTATTATTCTATTATATTATTATATTGTATTATATTATTATTATATTATTATATTATTATTATTCTATTAATGATAGATATTATTATTGTATTTTACAAATCCTTTAAGGCTCCAAGTGGTTAATTGAATTTTGTGTCTCACAAAGTAGAGACACAAAAATTCAAACCTACAACTGTATGGACAACAAAATACACACTATAGTGCTGTCTATCCACCCTTTACCTGTGCTTTCTTGTTTTCTTCACCTTATTTTTTCCTCATTCATGAAGGATTTTCCTTTAGAATCTGATTGTCCCACTCAGCCTCACTTGTGCCTCGTGACTCATCGTATAGCCTCTGGTCCTGCCCTCCACTTGTCTTTATCTCTTCAGTGGTCTTCTGGCCCTAAGCTTTGGTGATCTGTCTGTGTTGTTTATCACCTCTTCATCTTGGTATATACTAGATTCAGTGTTGCAAAGCACAATTCAGTGCTGGTAATTTGCATACGTGCCGCCTTGCAAGATCTGACATAGATAAACATGAATATTCACATTGTGGCCTAAAGTCATTTGCAAGCAAGAGGCACAAGAAATGAACTTAAGATACTTATTAAGCATTATTGGCCTTTGTATCTTCAGAAAAGTTCTGAATATAGGGCAGAAACCTAGGCAGGGCAGGCAGTCACACATAGCTCCTGGAAGCCAAGCTAACAGGAGACTTCTGAGATCTAAATAATCCAAATGATGGTAGTTTCTTTGTAGTGGGGTTTTTCCTGGGAAGATATTCAGAAACAGTTACCACTAAAAAGGCAGGAAAGGTTTTCGTAGTGAGGAGGGACTCAGGCTGGCAAAGTTCCTGCTCAGGCCTTTAAGCGCAGGCCAGATGGCTTTCCCCACAGTGCTAGCCTGGCCCAGGGATCACAGAGGATCTGGTGGCCTGTGGCTCTGGTCATGAAGTCCTGATTCTCAGAAGAAGGGCCTCAGGGGAATTTGCCCCATCTGCAGCCTGGGTGCTCATCTGGGTGCTTGTAATAGAATCCCAGAAGTGGCTGACGAGCAGTGGCACTGCCGGTGTTAGGAAGGTTAGGAGTAACACTAGAGTGAAAACAGCAGTTCCTTCCTCTTCTGGAAAGGGACTCATTACCCACAGCAGTATACTCAGCAATCCACAGTTTGTGAGGAAAATTAAAATCTGATGGGATGTGGTGAGGACTAGAAAGTGGAGTATGAAAACACTGTCAGTGTGTAGCAGGTTGTCACAGAGTTTTTCAAATCTGTCTTGGTCTAGCTTTGGGACCCAGGTTAGAGGCTGGTCAGTTGCCTTTCTTGAGCAGCTGATTATGTCCACACCCACAAACATCTCCTCTACCTGGCTTTTATTCCCTGTCACCTGTACACTCCACCTGCCCTGATCACCCACAGTTAGGTGCAAGACAACCAGGGACAGCCCCTAAGCCCAAGAGCTCCCTGAACTTACTCAAATGAGCCACTCCTAAATCTGCTTACCCTGCCTCACCCATTCCTTCCTGAGTAATACAAAATAAAGGCTTTGGTCCTCAGTCCCCCCATCCCTCTGCCTCATGACAGACCCCAGTGTGATTTCTCATGTGGCCCCCATCACGAGACATGTACTCTCTCTCTTGGGAGCTGCCAGTAGAATAAACGATCTCTTCAATGGCAGGCATTTCCTGATCTGCTGGCCTTACCACACCTAAATGATAATAAAATATACTATATTAAAACACAGGTGCAGACCAAGGTTAGATAAAAGAAGCTGGGAAATGACCCAGCCCCAAGGAAGAATGAGGCCAGTGGATAAAGGCCTCAGCCAGTGAGTAGGGTGCAAAGCTGGCTATCAAAAGTAGGGGCCAAAGTCTGGATTTGCGCAGTTCCTTTACACCTCAGGTCTTCCTCTATTGTCATCTGAGAAAAATGGAACTTTGCTGCCCTCACGTCTTCTCTGCCCCTGTCCTACACCATGTGCTCTGATTGTCTTCATGTTCTGCAACATGATTCGCTTGTGGACCTCCTGGCTAAAACCTCATTACTTACTCTTTTGCAATTGACTTCCTTCAAAAGACCCTGATTTAGGGGATGCTTTTCTAGCAGTTAGTTTTGCTTCCTTTGTACATTACTATTGAAATTTTCTAGCCAAGCTTCCCCAGGCCACCTGGGTAATCCTCTCCTCTGGTCCAGTCATAACTCTGGATAGTATTACCCTGGTCCCACAAATGTGACATTAGTCTGTGTATTCATTAGAGTAGTGCTACCTTTTTTGACAACAAACTGCTAGAGTCAGTAGCTTAATATAATAATTGCCATTTCTTTTTCATACAACAATTCAATTCAGATGTTCCTGCTTGGTTCTGAGCAATCAGGAATCCAGGGTGATGGAAGCTGTAGTATCTTTAGCAAGTGGTTTCCAATGTACCAATATCCAGCCACTAGACTGGATAAAAGAGGTACCATGCCTAGATAGACTGGATAAAAGAGGTACCATGCCTAGATACCTGGAAGACTATTATGGGCCAAACCTGGAAGTGGCATCGATCACTTTCACAAATATTCCAGTGGATGGAATTTGGCTACATGGATATAACTTTCTGCAATGGAGACAGAAGTATGGTCTAGCTGTGTGCCCCAGATGAAGCGGAAATGAGGTTTTGTGAAAAGAGAGTGTTTTCTGCACAGTAGCACCAGCAGTGACCCCTTCGTTTATGGCCATAGTGTCCCAAAGAGAGGAAAGCTTCACCTGAGACTGTCTGTTTCCCTCACTGCTTAATAGTAGCCTGTGAGAGTTCCCCATGTGCAGCCCAGATTCCCTTTTCCTGCCAGAAAGCTTTCCCCTGACACAGTAGCCCCTCAACTTCCTAATGCCACTGATGAGCTCTGTAACTCAGTCTGTGAAATTTATGGGTGAGGCAGAATGAGTGAAAACCTTGATATACTGGCTGAGAAGAGAGACAAATAGATGAACAATCCCATACTCAAAGACAGCCAGACTCCTTCTGGATCACTATGCAGGATTTCTGAAGGTATTTCAGTCCATTTCTGGCCATCCCAGCCTGGGAGCAAATGCCTACACCACCATCTTCTGTCTCTACTGGGACATCAGTCAGTGTGTCACTGTGTCTTGAAGTTCTTGTTGCTGGCACAGGTCTTATCCAAGGGCAATGAGAACCAGAGTGTCTGACACCAGGAAGACTTTCTGGGAAATTCTAGATTTTTTACTCTAGGCTACAAAGTCAGTTTTCTGCACATAGAAAGTCAGCTGACCAGCTGGCCATATCTTCTCACTAGGTGAAAGCCGCAGGTAACCTGTGGAAGTGGAGGAAGTATGCTGCTGACATAAGAAAGTGTAATCAGTGAGTGAATTTACAATTATACCCCAGGGAAACCAGCTACTTCCATAAATATTCCCCTCTGTCTATTCAAGGTGTCCAGTACCCAATGATTTGTAAATACTGCAGCCTTCTCTAATAAGCGCAACTGCTAGTTTTTCTCTTGTCTCTTCCTCTAGCTCATTCTTCTCATCTATCTTCCTCACTCTTCTAGCTATTCCAATAAGCCACGGGACACTAGGCTTTTGGGACCTAAATGGGCTGAACATAGCCCCATAAAATTGCAGTTGTAGAAAATCCTGTCCTCTGGGTCCTAGTGCGTAAGCCCAGCTACATTGTTCAAGTCTGAGTAAATACCACTGATTACCACCGCAGGATAATGCAATGCGGGGGTAGGACTTATGATTCATGAATGTCTGGGTGGAGAATCACATGGAACTGGTGCTTGAGGTCAACTATGGGAAATAGGCATCCATATAAAAGTGCGTCTTAAATATCCTCATGTGTCTCCTGGTCCTCGCATTTGTGATGACTCATAATTGAGATTCTCCCACCTTTTGACCTCATTTCTTAATTCTTCCATTTATGAGTTCACTTTACTCCCAGGATCTGATGCTTGGCTCTAAATTCCTGTTGTATTTTCTTGATCATAATTCAGATTATATTCCTGGAATTGTGGCTGCAAGCTTCCTGGGAAAATATTTCATCTGGCCCAAGATTTCTTCCAGATTCCTATAGACCACCCAGGCCTTAGTCGGCAGCTCTCCTGCTGAGGGTTCTGGGGCTGCAGGAACTGGGCTTGGTCAGAAGAGACCATTTGAACAGATGAGACAAGCCTTCAGTGAAGGCGAATGTCCTAAGTTGTTCATATCTCAGGTTCTTTTACCCCTAAAGTACTATATTCCAAACATTTGTGTATGTCTGTATGTGTATAGAATAAGCCCATTTAGCTTATTAAAAATAGAGTCCCAACCAAGACTTGCTGAATCAGAATGTTTAATAAATAGTTTGACCCATCTCTATGCTGCTTTCTAGGAAGTTCTCTCTTGTCCATTGCCTTCCATGGTTACCTCTTAGACAGGGATTGGGGAAATGGACCTTTCAAGAGTTATCTTTCAGGAGTCTACTTCAGTTTTGTAAAGTTTTTAAGTTCTGGGAGTTGATTTAGAGCTCAAAAAAGCAACTTCCTTAAAACATTATGAGGGTTCCCACCCACAACCCCCTTTCTATTCTCTTGAGTTCCAAGAATTTGTAATCAAAAGTCAGACATCATGTCAAGACACAGTGAAACTGGGCATGGGAATTCAGCAGCTGGTCCTGCCTTAGTCTCAGGCATTGGCTCAGGTACTTGGCCCTTAATGGAATGGCTTCTGCCTAAGGATAAAATCAAACAACAGCTGTGGTAGGAATCACTAGTAATTTGCCTCTTGTCCCTAGGCTCTGTCCCAGCTTCTTTCCCGAAATGAGGTTAGTTGCTGAGTTTGTCAGTTGCAAGGTGCATAACAGCAGATAGTTGAGTGGGAACACATCCTAATTTTGTCTCTGGGTATGACTCCTCCCTGCCTTTCCAGCAGGAATGTTAACTGACAGATACTCATGCCATTTTACCACCTGTGGTATCACTTGGTTGGATTTTTAGCCATCTCAGATTGCAGGCCATAGGCAGACATGGTCTCCATTAGCACATGTGTAGTTTTCATTTCTTTCTGCTTTCAGATGGGCCAATTTCAGTCTTAGTCACTCTTTTCTTTGTAGGACCCTACTGCCGCCACAATAAATAACACTCTCTGAACTCCTCACTTTTTCCTGTCAGTTCTTGTACTGGGGAAGCTCCAGGAGGCACATGGTCTCAGTTCCAAGACACAAGTACATATCTCACCACTCCTTAGCAGGGATTTCCAGCATCTCTCCCCAAGATGGGAAGTCCTTGGTACTGTCTGCCACATCTTTGCCTATTCCATCACTTATACTATTCCACTTCCAGTACCTTTTCTTTTTAAAATTCTGGTAGGACTCTTCCATTATAAGTGAGAAAACTAATCAGTCTGTTTGGGCCAGGGACCAGGCTGCACTGGGGAGACTGGAAGTGTGTGGGCCAAAAATGAGGGAAGGAGTGAGTGGTTTCTCGGAGAGAATTTGAGGCACAATGACTAAAATGATGGTCTATGAGTATTGGGTGGTCAAAGAACAACAAATTTCCATTATACTTAGTTTCTCAACTGGGCTGCTGAATCCTGCTGAAAACTATCACACAATCCTAAAGATCGGTGCCACTTCAAGTTCATGTTCTCCAGCTTTACTTTGGACCTCAGCACTACTCAGCAAACTTTTCATATTGTCCTGGTTATCTCTTTTTAAAGGTTTCCAACTGATTATTCCTAATTCTCATCATTCTTCTTTAGGCCCAACTCCTTTCCACCTTCAGCAGACAAATTTGCCTCTTACTTCTTATAGAAAATTGTAGATAGAAAGTGGAACTTCCCTCACCTGCCTGTTCCTGCATATACAAATTTGTCTGTATTGAGACTACTTTTACCTCCTTTCCTGCTGCCGTGTCCTGCACTCCAGCTTTCTCCCCTCTGTAGGAAGCCCTTGATTATCATTGTGCCCTCTTTCCTCTATATTTGCAGAGTTTTCCCTACTCCCTGCATTTCTGTCACAGCCAGAGCTAGATGTACCATAAAGGTAATAAACCTTATAAAAGTTTCAGGGCTTCTCACTCGCCTGAGCCTCTCACAAGGCTGTGTGTGGGAACTTAGCTGTGTGTTAACGTGGCAATATGTATTTGTCCAATGTACAAAAGTAAGACGTTTTAACTGTAGTATTTCTATAAATACTTTCTCACTCACTCTGGGACCCTATCTCTTTCTGCTTTGATTTGCTCTCTGTCCTATTTCCTTTATGTTTTGGGAGTTCGTAGACATTTTGGGATCCTAATTGAATTGGGGGCACATTTAATGTAAGTTGAGCAGGATGCACATGTAGTAAAGATATCACTAGCAAGCCCAGTGTAGGAATGGCTTCCAGGAACACTCCCACTACCCATTGTGCTGACTCCACCTGCATTGTGACATGAAGGTGCTGTGAGTGTGTCTTTTGGTCTCTTGCACCTTGAAGAGAGAGTAGTGGTGGAGAAACAATGAAATGTTTGGAGCCAGAAATTCATCTGTGGAAAATTCCTCCAGTCTTCACACATGTCAAAATATAAGGAAAGAATTCAGTTCTCATTGAAACCTAGTAAAATCAGTGGTTCTTTTCCTGTTAAGAACATATTCAATAGTGCAATAATAAATTCAGCTTACTTATATCTTTCTTTTGGGATGGGCATAATGTGAAGTAGAATTTATCTGAATTCCTGTTTATAAGGTAGAAACCTTTAGCAGGATTATAAATGACAAGTAAGTCTACATGTAAAGTCTAATATTTTACACATTCTGACCATTAATATTAATAAATACATTTTGATCAATCACATTAGAGGAAGGACTGAATTATCTTCTTTTTACCTTATAGGAAATTATATTAGGTAGTTTTTACCATACAAAGAGATAATCAAAGAGTATACATCCAAAACGCATAGAAAAAAAGTATTGTGGAGATGTATCAGGTATTAATTAATAAAAGTATTTTTCTCTGAATTTTTTATGGTATTATTTGCCAGATTTGAAAGTGGGTAATTGGTTGTAAATGTAAATGGCTTAAACTGTCCTCTGAAGAGACATAGACTGGCAGAGTGG
>VBSM01000361.1:50612592-50675313 GCA_008086735.1 Cheirogaleus medius | reverse complement strand
GCACTCGAATGTTTATAGCAGCACAATTCACAATTGCAAAGATGTGGAAACAGCACAATTGCCCATCAATACATGAGTGGATTAAGAAAATAATAAAGGAGTGAAAGAAGACCTGAAGATTCCAGGGTACATCATGGTTGTGATGAAAGTTTTCAGCAGTGGATGGCAGCATGTGCCATGGTACTGGAAATGTACCCAAATCACAAACATCCAGGGATGTCAGTGGGGATGAAGGCAGCAACCAGAGAGCATGGCTCCTGATGCCAGTGCAGGACCATTGCAGGCCAGACACCTCTCCCATACCATGATGCCACCACAGCCTCCAGGGGAGTCATGCCATCCACAGGGGAGAAGAGGGCTGATAAAATGGCCTCACCAAACTGTTAGCTCTTTGAGGATAGAGATGGTTTTGAAAAGGAATAACATGCTCTGGTTTATATATTTTAAAAAGTCACCTTGGCTGTCTTGTGACTATAGACTACAGTGGACAAGTATGGAGGCAGGAAGGTTAGTTCAGAAGCTACTATGTTAGTAGAGGTGGAAAAGATGGTGGTTGTACCAGGGTGGTAGCCATGGTGATGGAGAAAAGTGATCAAATTCTGGAGATTTTCAATATTTAGTTTTCTTTATGACCAATGACTCTAGGTGATGGCAAAGGATGCTCCCTTGATGATCTTGCCTGAATTGAAGACTCTGTCCACATTCTGGAAGACACTTTCAAATCAGTGGTAAGTTCTCTTCCTTTGTAGGTTCTAGTTTCCACCATGTCAATTACTCACAGTGCACCTGCCAATCTGGACTCAGTGGAGAGGCAATATTCTGGTCTGGAGTCCAAAAATAAAGTTGATTCCAAAGAGGAAGACACTGGCAAATGTGTCTCCCTCAGTTTGTCCAGCCACTGTCCAGCATCTTGTGATTAGGCTAGAGCTCATAAAGGTCTGGGCAAGTGCTGGCTGAGCTATGTTCAGCCCACCACAAGGACAAGTAATTCCAACTAAAATGCTCTCAGGAATATACCCGCATTACAGAGAGGGTATTCTCATTGCAGAATTTGCTCATACACTCATCTAACACAAAAGTACTCTTGGACAGGTGAACAAAGAGTCATTAGCCTTAGGCTCAGTGGCCAATTCTTACTGTCATTTATGCAGCTTCTCTTTGAGCCCAGAGTCTAGTGAAGCCACCTTCTTCTCTCCTTTCTTCTCAGCTTGAGCCTTCTGCTTTTCCTCTCCTGATGACCTTTCTCTTTCCATGGGGTCTCCTTCTTAGGCTAGCTCTTGGCAAACTTATTAGTACCAATTAGGCCGTATTCTCATGGTTACAACTTCCTCAAGACAGTCCAGAATTGGGATTGGTGGATGCATATATGGAACCAGGGGTTGGTATTGGGAAGGCCTACTGAAAAGAATGTTCTAGAAACTCCTTGTTGATACACAGTGGAGTACAGACAATAGTGATGATAGATGGTGAGTCACATTCACCCACCTGAAACTTCCTAGTCTTCAGGTGAGCCTCTAGCAGCCCCCAGGTTTACTTGACATCCTCTTTGCGTTCTCCGAGGTATGCTTATTGGTGTTTGGTGTGGCCAGGTGCTGAGGGCCAGGTGAAGGGATAGTATTGCTGCCAACAAAGCACAGTGTCTCATTGTTCACCTGGTGGATGGTCTTTGCTCTCAACCACACAGAGTCTAACACTGCCAAGTGTTATAATATCCTGGCAGGCAATTTTTAGGGAAATTCAGGTGGGAGGTGGGTTTGGCCAGGGTGGAATGTGACCACGCTGAGACCCCCACATTACTGAGCAGTGATGTAGGCCTTGAGGCTTATGGCTTGTGTCAAAATTTGTGCACAGGGTTCCAGCCACAAACCTATAAGAAAAGGGGGTGGCCTGGAAAAGTTTTAAATGTAAAGAGCTGACAGGATTAGATGGATTAGATGTGGGGTTTGTGAGAGAGAAGTCAAGGAGAATATTTAGATTTTAGGTCTCTTTCAGCTATATCCTTTAAAATGTTCTGCTTTGATTCTCTCATGTCATGTTTGGTGACATGTATATATATTTGTAAGTTAGTGAAGCCGAAAGGTCTGGCAGCAGGAACTTATAAGCTTTTCCAGTGGGGAATTTCTAGGGATTAATTAGTTCTCTATTTTCTTGTCTAGAAAACTCGCTTTATAAGCCTTTTAAAATTAGCACAGAAGCCTATAAAATAAAGAATAAAACTTCAAGACTGATAGCCCTTCACCCACTACTGACTTCTCATTGCAGCACAAATGCCAAATGTGCCTTTTAATCTTTCTCAGTAAATTGAAATTGTATTTTGGGAACTCCTGGTACAAGTTAATGAGATTTAGATTGGTATGATCTGTGAGTCCTAATTGAAGAGTGATTGAGGTCTTGTGGTTTTCCTATTGCATGGACATATGAAGGCACTGAGATAGGAGAAAAAACCCATGAAATGTGTCAAATGGTATGAAATCTGGAATTTGAAGAAAATTTTAAAATGTAGGTGGTAAATGTTGTTTTATCTTCTCTCTTAAAGTATAAAACTTTTCTTTACAAATGCCTCATCCAGAAAACATTTTATGCAGCTTCTTTATGTGATCATAGCTCAAATCCAGGTTTTTTTAGGGCAGGGTTTTTTGGAAAGCTTGGATAAAAAAGGGGCATTTTCAGAAATGATTAGGCTGGGAATTTGTCTGGGGCTGAAAACTCCTCAGCCCAAAAAACTACTGACTGTGTGGAATCGTTAGTTTACTTAAACTCTTCTCAAAGAATCTGTTGGAAATTTCCCAGAAGCCACATGATTAAGAGTGAATAGTTATGACCTTGGAGCTTTTAAAATTCTATATTTTTAATACTTCCAAGGAAAAGTCATTGTATATAAGGGTGTGATTTTGTAATCTATTAGCAGTGAAATTATTGAATGAATATCTGAAACAAATCTTAATCTACAATGGAGAGAGCTGTTCTATGTGAATAAACTTCTTCAATAATCAGGAATTAAGTGTATATTCTCCGTTACAATTACAGAGCAGCTACTTAAGCACATAACATGTTAAACATTAAAAGAAGATTTCGGGGACTCGTGGGGAGAATCATGATATCATAACTTATCCAAACACATTATACTGCTTTATTATAGTTTTGAACTTCATTTAAAAACTATTTTAGGGTTGGTTCCATTGATTGGCAATGGTAAATTGGATGTCTTTGTTTTTTACTGAACCCTCTCTGCAAAAATGCCCTCAACTAAAACATTTTCTATCACAGTTAAATCCTTGACAAGTAACTTCTTTGGTTAAATTAAAAAAGCTTAATGTAGAAATGAGAAGAATGTATCTGATGGTAATAAACCTGGTGATGTGTAAAAGTAGCTACTTAAAACATGGACAGGATTAAATGCAACAATAAATATCAAATCCTTGGGCAGTTAAAAATAGCTGTTAAAGAACACCATTGTGTTAGAGCTCCTCTGATCCTTCTTGCTCAATTAAATGCCTTCTAAAACTTTGATTCATTTTCAGAAGTGAATTTGAGATGTTTCAAAATATTTCCTTTCAAAATTGCTTTTCATATTTCCAAATAAATTGAGCATAATTACTACTGTGATTGTATTTTGAGTGTAATTACTGTAATTTTATTCTTGTGCATGTATTTATTCTTTGAGACATAGTTGCACCAGAGTTAAAGAATTGTGGTGGTTAATATTAATATATGAGAAAAGAGGTTGTGGTTACCTAATCAAGAGTTGATATTTTTTACCTATGTAAAAGGCAATTCCTCCTACTCAACCATCTTGTTCTTTCCAGTTTTAGCTTATCTTTATAATTCAGAAGTTGAATAACCAGCATGTAGATTAGGGATACTTGTATTGCTTTTTTCCTTTTATTCCTTTGATTCGTGGCATCTGAGTGATGGTCATGCATTGTCTACATTATGTCAACTTAGAAATCATCCCTGTGCCATGCTATAGTATGTTCAGACATTTCCATTTAATAGATTAAATAACTGTAACTGGTATTTAAAAAAAAATCCAGTGAGCATTTATATTATGTAACATATTCTATGTTAGATCATTAAAGACTAAATTATTTTATTAAAGTTTTATAACACATTTGTGAGTTAAATGGTAAGAGGAGGGTGTTCACATTTATGAGATATTGCAGAAAGGCTTCAGGGCCAGCTTAATTCACAGATAGCCTCCTTCATGTATCCACGTGCATGTTTTCACAAATTCTGCACTTTGAATGCCAGCAGACTCCAGAAGAGAATAAAGAGACTCTACCTGCTAGTTCCTCATGCCTGAGGACTGTCTTGATCTGGACCCTCTTGTCCTGGATGGATAGTGTATACCTAGTGGAGCTGAAGACAGAGTGATCACAAACACAGAGCAACTTAATATAAACAGTTTATCACATAAAAGAAAGAATCAAAGTAAAGGAAGCTACACAAAGGAAGTGACCTGCTCCAGAGAGAGTGGAAGGGGTCACTTGCAGGAGTGGAGAAAGGCACTAGAGGCTGAGCACATGTTACCTTTTATAAGCCCACTAGTTTGTCCCGCCTTTCCCCTGGCAGGGTTGGTTACAATTTCCCGCCTTTGGGGTGATTGGCAGATCACATGACAGGGTAGGTTATATATATAACAGTTTCCTTTCCAGCGCATGCATCTTTTCTAGAATTTTCCACGAAGCTCCACCCATGTTATGCTAATTAGATGGTATTGAGCTCTAAGTCAGTTAAAGGTCACTAGGAACTTTTTACTATGTATGTTCCCACCAGAGAACAGTTCCTAGCTACAATTCACTTCCCAGTCCCATCCCTAGCCACCTCCTTGCCACCTGTTTACCCTTCATCAGATCTAACAATATCACTTTCTGCCATCTCCTTTTCTCTGAAGTACAGGTGAGAAACAGAATAACCGGAAGCCAATGCTAGGTCATCAGTAATCTAAAAGCCAGTAGACTAAAGCTCTGCACGGTCTGAGTTACGCCCTTCTCCAGCCCTAGCTATGAACCGCATATCTATTAGGGCTGCTGCAGCTCTTCTTGCAGTCTCTATCTCTGCCAACACCAGATGACTTTTACATATGTAGATCAAAATCTTACCTCAGTGCAAGAGCCTTACTCCCTCTACATGAGACTTTGCCTCTAGGAAATCCAATTCTATTTGCAGGTTGATGTTACTGAGTGATCCAGACATCCAAATCTCTGATGTGTATCTGAGTCTGCCTATTAAATTAAACCATATAAAATTGTCATTTTTGTACGTCAAAATGGACAAATAAGTTCAATTTTCTTACTCAACGTAGTATATGAGCTGTTTGTAAAGACTAGTCTGCGACTTTTGTGAGTGCTGTGAGAACTTTTGCCATCTAGTGAGACACAGGTTGAAAGAAGGTTGAGTGGCCTCTTTGTCTTCTGAAACCCACCTTGGTTCTGGCTAAGTTTCTAACACAGGCAGGGAACAGTGGGTAGACCTCCTTCAAAACAGACTTGACTTTAAACTTTGGATCAATTTTTGGCTTCAGAAACCATACTACAGGGCCCTGCCCTGACAGCAAAGGACAAGATTGATAGATTTAGGTACTTAAATATTTAAAACTTCTGGTGACCAAATGCACCAGAATAAAAATAGGCCAACTAGGAAAAGATAGTTACAAAGAGTTAATATTAATATAGTTAATACAAGATAAATTTATATATATTTTTAATATTAGTATATAAAGAGAACTCACAAATCAGTAAGAAAAGACACAAATACCCTATGGCTAGTAAGCATTTAATATATATTTAACTTTTCTAATAGTCAAAGAAATATAAAACCAAACAATTTTTTTTACGTTGTCTTGTTTTGGAGTTGTTTTCCTTTTTGAAGCTTTATTGGGGTATAACTGACACACAATAAACTGCATGTATTTGAAGTATACAGCTTCTGAATTTTGACATCTGTATATATCTGTGAAATAACATTACAAATCAAGAAAATGAACATATACTTTACCCCAGAGTCTCCCCTTTGCTATTCCTCCCTAGGCTTTACAAAACCAAACTAGTGTGGCAAAAATTAAAAATATTGATGAAAACCACTGTTGGTGAGAGTATCAGGAAACAGTCTGTTTCATATACTATTAATGAGACAGGAAATTGATATAACCATTTTGTAGAAAATGGAAATATTTGACCAAAGCCTTTGAATTATATATTTTGTAGAATATGGAAATATTTGACCAAAGCCTTTGAATTATATATTTTCTTTGGCCCAGCAATTCCAATGTAGAAATTTATGAAGTAAATAAAGTACATAAAGTATATCAAAATACTTCTTATAGTAGCAAAAAAGAAATGTAGAAACTAAGTGTATTTAAAAAATAGAATGGCTAAATAAATAAGGAAAATATATATTAATACATTGAAAAATATATGCATTAAAATGTTTATTAATACATTGAAAAATGCATTAAAGAGATAGATGGTATGTATATATTCCAAAGTATTTTAATAAAATAATAAGTAAAAGGAGCAAGATAAAGGACATTGCTTAAAAAGGATCCAGTTTTTGTTAAAAAAAATCTGTATAGATAGTAAAGTCTGGAAGATATAAAAGAAAATATTAGCAGTGGTTATGTAGGTGGAGATATTGACGCTGATTTTATCTTTATTATTTATACATTTCTGTACTGTATAGAGATTTTAAAAATTGATCATTTGTTATTTTATAATCTGAAAAGAGATAAAACTATTTTTATTTGGAATGAGATAAAAATCTTGATAGCCAGCTTAGGGATTTTGGAGAAACATTACAATCTATAAACTCTTATTTGAGCATATTTGCATGGGCCTATATTGCCTTTAATTTCATCGCTTAATAGTCCTATTGGTGGAAAACACAGTGTTGGATTATTTTGTTCTTCAAGACACATAGATCTAATTAAAAGTTACTGACAACACAGCTATAGCAAGCAGCCCATTCAGACTAGGCAATTACACAATTAAAATCATTAGTTGCAATTATACCTAAATTTCCTATTTAAGGATTAATTTCCATGTGATGTATACTGTCAGCACATACTAATATTTAACTTTAAAAAGCTCAACTAAAGAACAGCCTAATTATCATTATCTGCCACCATATATTTATGGTGTCCTGAAATCTAAGAATACTTACTTTACCTAACTTCTAGTCAATGAATTAAATTCATTTTAGTTGATTTTACTGTAATTCTAAGTGGAAAAAAAAAGCATTCTCCATTCATCAAGTATCTTCTGCTGGAAATATATATTTTAAGTTTGTATGATTTAAAAATACAGTGATGTATTTGTATTTTCTTTCATCTTTCAATTAAAAATGGATGCAAAATATCACCTTGATTTTAAAAAAATATTTCTCAGTAGAAAATTGTACTCACACATGGATTTTTTTTTTTGAAACTGACATTAGGTTATCCCTTTTAGGCAGACAACAGAAAATACATTGTAGGAACATTCATCATCTACCTTTAAACAATTGTGATCAGAAATATGAATAGTAGCAGTGGACCAGTCAGTAAAGGTACAGCAGTCAGAGGTACAGTGTCTTGAGCAGGCAGCAGGCTCAAAGGGGTGCAGTCTATTGTTACAGCAGATGTTAAAGCTTCATGTAATTGTACTATAGTGTGACTTTGGGAAGCATCAATCATTGCAGGTAATGAGATAGTACAGGAGGTGGACTCTGGCTACCTGTCTGAGCCTTGAGCCAAAGCTTGAGTCTGCTTACAATACTGAACAAAAGCTTTGAACATGATTACCACCCAGTTTCAATAGAAGGTAGTTCAGCTTTCAGTCTCTTGCCAATTTCTATTGACTCAGGGACCAAGAACTGTGAGGTCGGTAAGAGTAACGTCATTATTTCTTTCTATATCTCTTAATTAGTCTGTGAGCTCCTTGAAGGAAAGGTCTGGCCATTGTTGCTGAGTAATTTTTGAAATTTTTATCAGTAAAATTTGAAGTTCAAGAAACAAATAAAAGAATATTTTATCTGACATCTTAAGAAAATGAGATATCATGAATAAAAGCATTTTCCAGATAATGAAAACTTTCCTCTTCAAAGCTTCACTATTTTTGATTGAAATCTGTTTAAGATGTAGCCCAGAAATCCTTACTTTTGTAAAAATATATTTAGAAAATTTAATTTTTTTTCCTACTTGGAGGACACTACTTAAAATCCTTTATTTGTATAGTACCTGTGGGATATTGTGCATACAGGTAATATCTACTTATCTTTTGTGTGAAAAGAATAAAACTTAAACATTGTTGGAACCCCCAAAATACTTTAACAAGTATTAAAGATCTTCTCAGTCTTGTTTACATACAAGAGTGATTGATACATAATAGGCAGTTAAGTAAATGTAGCAGGTCTGAATTTTATTCTATTATGTTTACTATTTCTAAAAATAATAACTGCTTTGAGTTACTTTCTTACCATTCCTGGCTCACAAGAAATTCAATCTGAAAGTCATTCTGTTATAAAGACATCTGCACCCGAATGTTTATGGCAGCACAATTCACTATTGCAAGGACATGGAAACAACCCAAGTGTCTGTCAATTCATGAGTGGATAATCAAAATTTGGTATATGCTCACAATGGAATATTACTTAATTTTAAGAAATGACAGCGAGCTAGCACCGTTTATACTATCCTGGATTAAGCTTAAACCCGTTATCCAAAGTGAGGCGACATAAGATTAGGAAAATGGTCTCCACATGTACTCACCATCAAATTGGTACTGACTGATTAACACTATGGTGCTCAAATGGTGGCAGTGCTCACAAGGGATTTGGGGAGGGGGAGACCTACATCTTAGGGATGTGGTGAGCATTGTGGGAGGGGGAAGGGAATACCTCTAACCCTTCTTAGGGAGAGGCAAAGATATAAAATGTAACCAAAATGTCAAAAAAAATTTTTATCGGGTGGTGGGCAGGTGGGAGGGGGAGAGGGGATGGGTGTATATCTACATAGTGAGTGCGATGCGCACCACCAGGAGGATGGACACGCTTGAAGCTCTGACATGGCGGGGGAGGGAGGGCAAGGTCAATATATGTAACTGTAACAATATTTATTTGTATCCCCATAATATGATGAAATAAAAAGGAAAAAAAATGAAATTCAATCTGAGTCATGTATGAAAGTTTCCTCTCTTTGTCTAGGGCCATACAATAATAGTGAGAATCTTAAAATCAGTAAAAACCTTTGGGAAAGAGCACAATGGTCTTAAGTCTCCACTGGTGACCTTCGATATACACCTTTTCCAAGCTCACAAAATCTTTCAAAGGCATGAGAGTCCACTGCTTCCTTGCCAGTCCTGGGCACGAGGTTCTGTATGAAATCTTATGTCCAGCCTGTCTAGGTGGACTGTGCAGCATCCTCACCTCCTAGGTGAGGATGCAGTTCCTGCATCTTCTTGTGGAAGGTAAAATTCTAAGTAAGCCTCCTGCCAGTCTTACAACTTAGTAATGTTCCCTTAGGGACCTGAAAGCCAAATCTCTGAAATGTAATGATCAAGGAAGATAGTGCCCTGTGTCCAGTCTCTGGGAGATTATGAGCCTAACTTCAGCTGTCACTTGCCTTCAAAGTCACAAAGATATGAGAAAATTAGCAATTTTATCTTGAAAACATGAATGTAATGGATTGTATCCACTTAGCTACGTGAAAGAGGAAGATTTCTTCCTATCTTTGCAATGTCTCTTGTGGATTGCCTTTGATCAGCATCACACTCTAGTTAAAAGTTGTTCAATAATAAAATTGATTTCTTTCCTTTCTATTTTTGCAAAAAGGTTTTCCAAGTTGGGAGGGGATTTTTTTCTTTATATTTCCTCAATGCTTGGAACACGCTACAGACTCTGGTTCCAACTACATGTGAGACACTCCAACAACTAATCCTTGAAGTTTTTAAGTAAATGAGTATTATCCTCCTTCCTATTGGTGACTGCCAACTGCTGAGTTTTGCCATGCAGCATAAAAGCCCCAAGGCAAATGAACGTTGCAAAGCCTTGAGTGGGAAGTGATGAAGACATGTGACTTTGAGAACAAAACTCAAATCTATATGTCAGTAAGAAGCTACTGGAGGAAATGGGAACTTGAGAGAATTACTCTTTTAAGAACAAATAAACTTTTAAAATAAGAGGCCTAATTTTTGCTGTTGAAAATAGGGAAGAAACTCCACCCTCTCCCATTATTTTTAGAGCATTTACTTTAGAAAACTTGTAATTGTAAGTACTTTCTCCTCTCTTTGAAATGTACAGATATCCTTTTGAAAACTAGATAGGACTTTTGTCAGCTTAATGACCCAGCAATGTCTCTCTCAAGGACCTGGGAGCTGTCATTTGAAATGTAATCATCAAAAGGAGATATCATTCATATGCACCAGTTTCTATGGGAAAGTAGGAGCCTAACTTCCTGTGGGCATCTTGGTCTAAGATGCAAATCTATCTCCTGTCATCAAGATATGAGAAGTTTGTTTCTTCTCTGGATAAAGCCAAGTAGCTAACACAGATGGCCACCCTGGTAATAGCTGATTCTAGGATGAACTATGTGTAACAAATGGTGTTATCAAGTTCTCTTGCTTGAGGACTAGTTATTGTTTATTTTGAAACCATGTATTTAATGGGTTATGTCTGCTGGGCTATGTAAAATTGTGTGATTTCTTTCTGACTTTGCAATCCCTTAGCGATTGCCACTGATGCACATCAGATTCTGGTTAATGTTTATTCAGTAATAAAAGATTTTTTTCTCTACCCTATGGAGAGGATTTTGGGTTGGTAGATTTGGTTTTTAATTATATTTCCCCAACATTCTCAGACATAGTCTATATATGGTGGACTCTGTGTAAATATTTTGGTTTTTATTTTTGTAATCACCAACTATATTCTACCTTCAAAACACCCTCACTGGTAATTTCTATACTTCTTAGACATCTGGGTCGCCTGCTTTCTAATAGACTATTTGTCTTTATTCTGTAAAGTAATTAAGCCACAGCTAATAATTAACCCAAGACCAGATGGTGTATATAAAATTCTTTTTTTGTATTACTGGTACTATTTTTTTTAATCAATGGTTTTACTTACTCCAAAGATGTTGTAGATGAGTAAATTCAAATTTGAAAAGTAGAGCTGTCATAGTGGTGGGCATTATCTCTTTACTCTCATTATCTCTTTACTGCTTTGAAATTATATCAGTTTCAGGATTTCTTGTTTACTTCCAACGAAGATTCATAGTACCCCAGTGCAGTGATTTCTTTGGAAATGCAATCCAAATATTATTTTATAAGTAGACGATCATTAAAAATACCATAGCAAAGCCGGGCATGGTGGTGCATGCCTGTAGTCCCAGCTACTCGGGAGGCTGAGGCAGGAGGATCGCTTGATTCCAGCAGTCTGAGGTTGCTGTGAGCTAGGCTGACGCCATGGCACTCTAGCCCAGGCAATGGAGTGAGACTCTGTCTCAAAAAAAAATAAAATAAAATAATACCATAGCAGTTAATTTGCATAGCTAGTTACATAATTTAACTCCCTTGCTTCCAACCAAAAGATATATTATTGAGAAAGTGAGTTTGTTTTGGGGGTTTGTGTTTGTGTGATGACAACGCTGGGTTAATATTGGTGCCTAACGCACAATCTTCCTTAGAAAGCCACAGTGGTCAGAAGCAGCAGTAAAGCTTTTCTAGAAGCTCGTCCATTTATTTTTAGAAAGCCAACTTTGAGCACAGTTCATATCTCTTTGCTTTTTTCCCTAGCTATCTAAGAAATAGGAAACCTGCTGAAGCCTGGGGAAATGTGGAAAGGGAGAGAAATAATACCTGAGTAATTCAAAGCTGGATTTTATCAACTTTTTTCTTTTCCCATTTGAGAGTCAATGGTTTAACGTGGCCTTGGTAGCTTTCAAAGATCAATAGGAAGACACTAAATCTTATTCATTCACAGGACAGAATGAGAGCATGCTAGAGCTTGGTAGCCTCTTTCCTATTATGTAGTATTTGGATTCCTAATCATGTTTAGCTTTGAACAGATATTGAAAGAAAAGGGTATGGATTCAGTTATTGGACTCTCCTCTTTTGGATGACAGAAAGGTTATCACACCCTCCTGACACAGAGCCCTGACTGTTCTCATTTCAGGACCTGTGTGAAGTAGGGTATATTATGTGTAAGTGGACTCTAAGACACCATTATTATTATTATTGTGACCAAAAGCTCTAAGCTTCAGAGTCACTGAAAAAGCAAGTAACCAGTAAGGACATTGAGAGTCTGATCTTAAAGTGAACTCTGTTGCTGCGGTAAGGCTCAGAATATGATAAGGTGATGACCAACAGAATTCCAGTTATTTCTGATATTTCAGCCATGTTTCTTACTTAGAGAAAGGCATCATACTTTTTAGAAAAGTGGGGTGGGGAGGAAATAGAAGGCAAATATAAAAACGAAGTCTAGTCTGATAATGAGGGTTAAAAGGGAACCATCTCCCATCCCTACGGCCTTTAATAATAGAGTTCGTGTAATTTTAAACTAAATCTGATTATTGCAGATAATAGTTCTACAAATATATTTTATAGTTCCCCCCATTTTTCTCATGAATGTTAGAACTAAAGATGGACTTACCAGGGCTTTCTGACATGAATCAACATAGAACTTTTGTTATAAAAGGGACGAGTTATTAATTGTCTTCAGGAAAAAGAGCACTTCTGCAGGGAGAAAGGGTGGTTTAGCTAATCCCTGCAGCAGGGCATTGAGGGACAAGAACTTCATCAGCATATCGTCCTGCCAAGTCTGGATAAAAACTTACATTTTTTAAATACTATGTCTCAGATCAAAAGATGTAGCACTGGGTATTTTTGTGACGTCAGCCCTTGTTTGTCTCTGAGTCATGCTATGCCAGGTGGTCCCAGCTGCATCCTGAGGTCTTCCCTTACTATCCTCACGATTCCCTTCACTCATATCTCCTATTCCCTGCAACTCATGTCTTTTTCGTTCTTGGTTTTTCTTTCTCATTGCAGGGAAGTACATCCTAAAGGAACTTAAGAAAGGGCCCATGGGTGACAGATATTTTGATACCAAACATATACTGATAATGTCTTTATTCTACCCACGTTCCTGATTGATAGCTTGATTTAGTGTAGCATTTTAGGTTGGAAATTATTTGCCTTCAAAATTTTGAAGGTATTGCTTCATTGCTCCTAATGTCGCTGTTGAGAACTTCAAAGCCACTTGATTCTTTATCTTTTGTACATGATCCTTTTTCTCCGCTTCCTCCTTAGAAGCTTATAAAGTCTTTTCTTTGTCTTCATTCAGAATTCAGAAATTTTACATTGCTGGCTGGGTGCAGTGGCTCACGCCTGTAATCCTAGCACTCAGGGAGGCTGAGGCAGGAGGATTGCTTGAGGTCAGGAGTTCGAGATCAGCCTGAGCAAGAGAGAGACCTGGTCTCTACTAAAAATATAAAAATTAGCCAGGTTTGGTGGCGAACGCCTGTAGTCCCAGCTACTCTGCAGGCTGAGACAGGAGAATTGCTTGAGCTCAGGAGTTTGAGAGGTTGCTGTGAGCTAGGTTGATGGCACAGCACTCTAGCCCTGACAATCCTGTCTTAAAAAAAAAAAAAAAAAGAAAGAAAGAAAGAAAGAAATTTTACATTGCTGTTCCTTAGTGTGGTTTTATTTCCACATTGTGGTGGGTCCTTCTCATGTGGCAAGTTATGGGAAATTAAATTATCTTCTGCCTTCTATATTCTCTTGTTCTCTCTTTAAGGAGATTAGTGCTGTAATTTTCTTATTTTTTTCTATGTTATTTGTCATTCTTCTGTCTTTTTGTTCTATTCCCTAGGATATTTCGTGAAGTCATCTTCCAAGCTTTCAATAGGTTAAAAAAATCTGCTAGAATATTTAAAAATTACAAGGTCTTTTATTATTTGCTTTTTAAATATCTTCCTGTTCTGGTTTGATGGATGTAGCATCTCCTCTTATCCATCTGAGGATATTGAAGATGGTTACCTAGATTCTGTTTCCTCCTAGGTTTTTGTTTGTTTGTTTTTGGTCAGGTTGTTTGCTTGGTCTTTCATACACATTAGAGATTTTCCTCAGATATTTTGTAATCCTTGATTGTCTGCTCAAGAGTGATGGGATAAAAAGGTGATTAGTGGTCCTAAATATACAGGTGAAGTTTTCACATTTGAGCCATATATTTACATGCTCTGAGTGGGTTATTTGGGGAGAAGCCTCTTAGATATTTCCTTTGGGAAAGGTCGTATTCTCTGCCTGGACAGTGTCAGGCTGCTGGAGTTTCTGGGATCAAGCAGGATAGAGGAAACGTGGATTCTGCTGTCAGCATTCAGTGGGTTCAAAGTTACTTAATCTGCCTGTACTTAATATTTACTCTTCACTCTGCCTCATATATTCAGCCCCTTTATCTTTAAACATTTAATTACTATAGTTTTAATGGAGTTAAGAGAAGGAGTGAAATAAGGTATACATATTTTCATCTTCCATTCAAATCTAGAACGTATAGGACGGTTTTCAGGTTATCTCTTCCATAAGAAGGCCTGAATTAAAACTGCAGTGACATTTAATTATAACACCTAAAGAAGACAGTGATTGTTTGGTACAACACTCTCATTTTGCAGATCAGGTAACTGAGACCCAGATACTTTATGATTTTCTGGGTTAAGAGTTACCCAGACTCATAGAGAGATAGAGAGAGAGAGAGAGAAAGAGATTTCTAACATATTTTTTTCATCTTGTTGAATGACAAATAGGGTAGTGGCAAGGAGGAAAATATATGAAATATAAAAATAAAGTGGAGTCTAAAGAACACTGAATGTTAGGTTTCTCTCTAAGTTTGAATTTCTTTTTGCGACTTCTCTCTAAGTTTGAATTTCTTTTTGCGACCTTTAGCTTTTGCATTGTAAGGGAAACTACTGCTCATGTGAAGTCTGAAAATAATGTCTTTATTGATATAAGGGAACTTTTATTGAAATCTTGTAGCTAAGAATAAATTTAAATACAATACAAAGGCAGAAAAAGAATACCTTGTGGTTTTTTCCATACACTTGTACACTGGTTTTAAAGAAATCTTGCTTCATAGGCCCATGCTATTGAGCTGTCTTTGTCTGAAATTCTCAGGTTTGCAAGCAGAAATATATTGTGACAATGAAAAGGAGCCTAGGAAAACTGGCAACATACAGCCTTTGTGGGTGTTCACATTTTAAAACAGATGGAAAACTAAATATTTAAAGTCATGTTTTCCAATAACAAATAAACATTTTCGAGTAGAGCAATTACATTTTGAAAATACTGATAAAAACATTCTTTCAAAGCATTTGATTTGCTCTTAAGACAAATCTGGTTTTTGAAAACCTTATAAAAATGTTTTCTTCAATACAGGAAATTTTGTCATTTTGATATTTCAATTATAGTCTCCTTGAGAAGCAGAATTTTTTGTGTTTTGCTAAATACATAAACGTCTTGCTGACACACGCTTTCAGGTTCAGGGCTCTGGACATCAACACTAAATAAACGTTGCCTGGTGACAGGGGAGGGGAGAAGTGCTGCAGAGAAGATGCTGGAGAGGAATTTTTTGTAGCACGTTATTGATGGAAAATGAATGTACATATATAGTTCCTAAGTAAAAGCAGAAATCTTAGTTGTGTAAAAATTATTTTGTTTTGCTGTTTTCTATGTTAATTGTTATCACTTCTGTGGGAATACCCACACCAAACGTATTCAGGGAGTTTTTCCCGTCCATGCTAAGATTGCTCTATGAGTCTGCTGTTGCAATTAAACAAATATAGTAAGGAGACATTTATTCACAATATGTCTGTGCAGATTACTGCCAGCAGTCTCAGGGACCAAGAGTGCATGTATTTAGAATTGTTTTAAACAAGGAAATGGTTTCTCTCTGTATAATTTTTAGCTGTAGCCAAGTTCACTTACAACTTTTGACTATTGCCAGTTTGTAGGCAGGAAGTGCTGTTTTCCATATCATCTAGCAATCATTTGAAAAATGTCTGACTTACAGAGCGTAAAAATGATAGCCCTAGCAAAACTCTCTGGACATACATCACAGAATTTCAGGAGAGCTGGCACAGAACACAGTCAGCGGGGCAGTCTCCTCATGTTTGTATCTGAGGGAGGACGTGCAAAACAACTCAGAGCTGCCTTTCTGCTGGATGTGGGCTCTCATTTTCTATGCTCTAACCTTTCTTCTGTTCTTTCAGATGGGCAATCTGCCTTTCCTAGTGTGTGATTTCTTTGAAAAGGAAAGAATTATGACTCTTATAAGAGTTGCTCTAATTTGTTCCAAACTGTGTTCCATGTATAGCACATATCCAGAAAGGTGTTAATAGGTATTCAGAGAAGTAGAGAGTTTTAGTGAAGATCAGTTTGGGTGTGCTGCTGGCTGCATCCCAGCTCAGAGGGTCACTGTATTGGGGCCTCTCTGCCCCTCCATCCTTGCTGCTGCAGGTGGCTTCACACAGGTATCTCCCTGACAGAGCCAGCCGCAGCTGCACGAACTCCACCTCCTGACACTCTAACGCATCTTGGAAGGACCAGGGAGTAAGCCCCTTACAGCAGCGGTCCCCAAACTTTTTGACACCAGGGATTGTTTTCATGGAAGACAGTTTTTCCATGGATGGGGGATAGGGTGGGGTGGGGATGGTTTCCAGATGATTCAAGCACATTGCATTTATTGTGTACTTTATTTCTTGTATTATCGTTACATTTTAATATATATTGAAATAATTATACAACTCACCATAGGTTGGGGACCCCTGCCTTCCAGGGTCACACTTGGCCAACTGGTAACAGGACCCAGAGGACCCTCTCATGTGGGATGTACAATGCTGAGGCACATTCTCTGTGGTTCTTTAGAGGGTTTCAGGGAGATCTAGCCCAGTTTCCCACAGCAGTGACTGGCTCAGTAACACACCTGTGTTAGACAGGGTTCTCCAGAGAAACAGAGCCCATAGGATATATATAGCTCCTCATATATATTATATTATAATATATATATATGAGAGGTCTGTCCAGAAAGTATCCAGCCATTGTTAATACTATTTTTCATATTATATGCCTGGATACTTTTCGGACAACCCGTGTGTGTGTGTGTGTGTGCGCGCGCGTGTGTGTGTGTAGAGAGAGAGAGAGAGAAAGAGAGAGAAAGAGATTTATTATGAGGGATTGTCTCATGAGATTATGGAAACTGAGGGGTCTCATGATCTGCCGCCTGCAAACTGGAGGCCCAGGAAAGCTGGTGGCGTAGTTCCAGTCTACACCAGAAGATCTGAGAACCAGAGTAGACAATAGTATAAGTCCCAGTCTGAGTTTGAATGCCTCAGAACCAGAGAACCAATGTCCAAGGGCAGGAGGAGATGGATGTCCTAGCTCAAGAAGGGAGAGTGAATTCACCTTTCCTTCATCTTTTTGTTCTATTCAAGCCCTCAGCAGATTGGATGAAGCCCACCTGCATGGTGAGAGAAATCTTCTTTACTCAGTCTACTGATTCAAATGTTACTCCTTGCAAAAACACTGAGAAATCATATTTTACCAGCTATCTGGGTATTCCTTAGTCTAGTCAAGTTGACGTATAAAATTAACCATCACAGCATCCTTGTATTGATTTCTTCCTTTCCTATTTTACTGTTCCCAGTCTCTCTCTTCCGTTCTCTGGGATAACTTCTCAAAAGAAATCACCTAAAGAAAGCTGTATTTCATAGATTCTGCTTTAGACGGGGGAAGGGCAGGCTAAGGCAGGCACAATGAACATCAGTTAATTGAACTTTCCTGATGACGCTTGCATTTAGAAAGGAAAACAAACAAACAAATAAGCACACAAACTAAAAACAAAACCAAAGACTTGTTCAGCACTGTGTCTCAACTTGTAATTTTTTTTACTAACGTACTGTTATTGAACACAGAATATCTTCAAAACCTGCACCAAAGTCAGCTTTATGAGTATGAGTCCTATGCAGTAGCACTCAGGCCTGCACATAGAAGAGTCCTGTGCTTGGCTTAATGCTCTACTGTCAACTATTTGAAATCCTTAATCATTTATGAAAAAGGGGCTCCACATTTCCATTTTGCACTGGACCCTGCAAATTATGTAACTACTCCTGACCTGGGATGAATTGAAAGAAATTGTTCCTATGGTCCCCAGAAAGCCTTTTGCAAGCTTATAGACTGTGCAATTGAAAGGACCCTGCACTAAAAATGTGGGGCTCTAATCACATCTTTGCTACTTTTCTCTTAATGCAGGCGTGATAGTGATTGAACCTATTTGGGCTTCAGTTTCCTTGGCTGAAAATGACTCATAGATTACATCAGCAGCTCTCAGCTCTGGCTGAACATTAAAATGGTCTGAGGAGCTCTGAGAAATATCAAAGTTTGGGCCTCAACCTCCAAAGATTCTGATTCAATTAGTCAGGACAGGACTCGGGCAGAAGTATTATTTTTTTCTGTTCTACCCCTGATCCTTCATTTATTTTTAATTCAGCATATTACAGGGGTACAAATGTTTAGGTTACGTATATTGCCTTTGCCCCACCCGAGTCAGAGTATTTTAAAGCTTCCCTCTGTGATTGAGATACCCAGCTGGTGTCCAGAGCCCAGGACAGGATTATGCCCAAGATCCCACCCAGTTCTTATTCTGTGTGTGCAATGGTAGTTAGAGGCTCAGGCGACCCGAGCTTCCATAGTTCTCATTTTATAACACAGAATAAATTATTGAAATAATGTTGAAAGCTATTTGTAGTATAATAGTGTTTAGGAAGAAAAGTTTAAATGTTCATAATATCTTTTTGTTGGAAGGTATCTTGAGGAATTATAGCCCATCATCACATATAATATAAACAGTATTTATAATGCTTCAGCTGGACATACAGAAACACAATTAAAAAGAGTTGTAGGATAGGGAAGCAGAGTTCAGAAGAAAGGGGACACTCAAATGGCTTTAATAGGAAGAATCACTCAAGCATGCTATGAAAACAAACAAACAAGCAAGCAAGCAAACAAACAGAACTAATTGTTGGACACCCCTTAATTTCAAGGAGAAAACATACTCCACATAGAACTGTCATTGAAACCATCTGGAATTTTATAGGGCTTTGGTGGAATAGAATGTTTTTATTTAGGGAGAGAATAACTCTGAATCAAAGACAAGGCTGAAAAAGGAAAGGAAAATAATCTTGTAAAAATATTGATTAAATAGCTGCTGCCACCCACAATGTAGTAAACGTCTGATTGATATGCAAATTAGCTCATGAATATTATTTGAAGGATAGAAAAGATGCATCTGAATTCCTTCCCAGATTTTTCTCTGATAATGTAGAAGGAAATCATTAACAATTCACTATCTGTTGAAAGTTGGAGTCTTTTTCAAACCTAGCTTTTACATTATTAATATGTGCTTTATTGTGTTTTCCCCACACACCAATTATTTTTTGGGAAAGGAGCATGCTAGTTGCCTGCCATTTTTCTAACAAAATATGTTGCTGTTTTCTCCCATTGGAACCTCTGGACACTTGAAAGGAAAGCCACATTTATTTGTTTTCACACACTAGTATTTATCTACTTAAGTTCAGGAGCATCAATAAGAGGTCTGTAAAATTAAATTTCTATTTTATTTTCTTTTTAAAAAGAGTAATGTAAGAGCCAAATGCTGCACCCTCACATGCTGGTTTCTGCATTAAATGTGCAGGATGCAGGATGGGTGCATCACCTTGGGCAGAAAACCACAAGCCAGGGACACCTATAGCAATGCATGCTCTCATCAGCTGCCATGGTCACCTAAGCTTTTTATTCTTTCATTTTAGTCTTATTCAACCCCAGAAATTTTAGTTCTTTTCTGGAAGCATAATCATGTCAGTGAATAAGATGATACTGATGATACCAGGCTGCAAATCTTATGTGCTTTTTTTGTTTGTCTGATTTGGTGGCAAGGACATCCTCTGAGTCTAATTTCGCTAGAATGTGCCAAGCCTTGGATGAGCTCTTGCACCCTCAAATACACTTTCTGTTCTCAACCTAATTTTGGTCTGTCACTATTGAGACTCAGGTAGGCTTTATTAAATTTTGGTAAAAGAAGTGAGTTTGACAGTCTCAGCTATCCTGTTGATTAGGAGGATGAGCTTTTATTTAGAAATTATATAAATAAGAAAATGGGTAAGGCAGATTCAATTTTTATGTTTGTGAAATCTGACACAAGGATTTCATTGATATTCTGTGTACTCAGAGCATATGTCAACAGAATGACATGCTGAAATGATTACACTGTTTTGAGAGAGAGAGAGAAAGTGATTCTGATGGAATCTAAGAATCTTTTGCTGATTCTCCATCCTATGACTAAGCTATAGTTCATGTTTTATGTTTGTAAAATTAATGATAAAAAAGTAGCATATTACCACTTGAGATTTATGCACCATATGTTGGTCTAGCACATAAACTATGTCCATCATCATCTTCAATCTTTATGGTATTCATATAAATTTTATAGACTGAGAAACTGGAGTTCCAAAAGCTTAAATATCTTGCCTATAGTCTCTTCATCTAGAACTCATAAGGCTTTTAGTTAAGTATTTGACAGGTTGATCATTATTCTTTTCAGGCAGTTTTTAGCCTGAGCCATTTTAACAGGTATATTTTCATAAAAAGTCCCATAGAGATACTTTTTATATCTTTCATACACAGAAAAGTATATTCTGCCTCCCTTATGGAATATATTTTTATGATGAAATATTTAACTGAAAAAGTATAAGTATTAGTGAATTATACAGTGACCAATAAAGTATTTGAAGTATAAAATCCAATTCCTTGAGCATTTACTGAAATGAATTTTGGACACCTGTGTTATATAATCTATTAATACTTCCTCATTAGATCCCTTTGGAATTGATACAATGTTTTTATAGCATACACCTTTATTTGAACTCCTAAATTGACCTTCATCCCTTACTTAAAGCTTAGCAATTCTTGAAAAAACAAAAAGGTTGTTTCTTGTCCTTTAGTAGCTTATTAGAACAATAAGAAAATCTTCCAGCCTTAGAAATTTAAAGTAAGAACTAAGATGGCCATCTGCTGAAATCCCAATAACTTTAATGTGTTTTAAATGTAGAATTATATAACATGTATAGAAAATAGTAATTGAGAATGAGTTTTACACACACACACAAATATACTTTAAGAAGGTGGCCATATACCAGTTTGGTTATTATGGATAAACAAGGAATTAATAGTCAATAATATTTTCATAAAAATAATAACAAATAAATAAATATTGAATCTATATATATCCCTCCATTCTGGTTTGTTCAGATTTGCAGCATCACAATAAACTAAGAAAGCAACATTCTACTATGAAGTCCTTACTGAATGCTCTCTGAGCCCTAATACAAATTCTACCCCTAAAGCTGACATGTTAGCAGTTACTGTGTACTTGTCGGATCCTAAACCCCTTTTGGATCTCCATTCTCCTGATCTCCTTAATTTTTTGCTTTTCTGCTCATCTCCTCCTTGGAAAGTGTTCCCTTTCCGTGGATTCAGGGGCTCTGAGAGCTGGTTCTCCTCCTGCCTCAATCACTATTTTTTCAAAATCTGTTCTAACTCCTCTTTCTCACCTAATCCTGTTTTGTAGCTTTCTCCAACTCAGTCTGCAACCCTTATTCTTCGTTTCTCTCATTCCTTTCACTCTCATTCATGTTCTTGTCTTCAACTCTCTCTTTCATTTTATAGGTGAATAATGCTTTTGAAATAGTTTCCAATAAATTTTCCCTTCTAAAATATTTCCTTTTCATTCCATGCAGTTCTCTATCTTTAAGGGGAAGACATGAGTTCTAGGCCTATTGCTCCAAGGAAGGAAAGAAAGGATACTGTCTACAACCAAGAAGCTATTACTCAGTCATTGTTCAAATATGATATTTTTAAATCCATAAGAGATAATAAACAATCTAAGGGGCTGTTTTGAAACACTCATATAAATTTGGAGGATTCAGGGCCCCAAATGTACAACCTGAGAGAGCTTTCTCGACTGTTGGAGGTGCCTGTATTGAACATTATCATGTCCACAGTGATGTGAGAATGGCTGAGTAACAAAGACAGAGGCAGGAGGACCAGGCAGTTGGGCTTGATGACAACTTCACTGGATCTAGCACACTTCAGAATGAGGCAGAGAAAGCAACTAAGAATTCCAGGAGAATTCTCTCTGAGTGGTGGGGGCATAGATGTGCTAGAAGATGCCTTTGATTAGGATGATGAGACTGCACCACCTTGTAGCCTGAGGTCATGGAATATGTAACAGTCCAGAGTGATACTTAAATGGCCACATGGGACAGTCCCAATTTAGCATAGCCAGTGCAGGACACCCAGGGACCAGGTGGGCCAAGACACAGTTCAGCAGACATATCAAGACCTGGAGGAAGGTATGAGTGCTGGGCAATCTTCTCCATCAAAGCCCCACAGATATGTATGGTTTCTGGCATCCAAATGCAAAACTGGGAAGAAGAGGAGAGAATACCACTTAAGAGAAAGATGAACCTTTCAACTGGACATGTATCCCAAAGAGGCTGTTTTCAAATCAGAAGTATGTGTAGTATATTTCATTAGCAAGATCAGATATTTCCCCTAACAACAGCCATGTTCTTAAACATCTACTGGAGGCAGTGTGCTGTGTTTGGGTTTGTGGGTAATGATAAAAAGGACTTTATTTCTACCAGCATGGAGCTCACAATTAGATGGCAGTATTTCCAAGCATTTCTCTCTCCCTAGTGGTGCACCTTCTACTGCCTAATGAACATGACTTCAGCAAGCTAAACTCAGTGTGTGCAGCACCTAATGCATTGTTTTCCTTAGCGCTTACTATTCCATCTAGATTGCTCTGTCAGTTGCACCTCTCACACTCAATTTAGGCATCATTTTTGAACCTTTCTTCCTTTTTCTGAGTTCCTCAGAGACCAGTCTCTATACATTTCTACAATTTCCTTCCTAGAATCCTTCACACTTACCCCTTAATTCCATTCTCACTGCTATCACAATTGTTCAGATTATCTGTAAATAAATGTAACAACTTATTTCATCCTTATAACATTAATTTATTTCCATTCCAAGCTTAGAAACATTTAATCCATGCAGAGTAGATTCTTTAAAATTTTTTTTTAAATTTCAGCATATTATGGGGGTACAAAGGTTTAGGTTACGTAGATTGCCTTTGCCCCACCCAAGTCAGAACTTCAAGTGTGTCCATCCCCCAGATGGTGCACACCGCACCCATTAGGTGTGAATATACCCATCACCACCTCCCCCCTCCTACCTGCTCGACACCTAATGTATGTTACTAATATATGTGCACATAAGTGTTGATCAGTTAATACCAATTTGATGGTGAGTGCATGTGGTGCTTGTTTTTTCTATTCTTGGGATACTTCACTTAGTAGAATGGGCTCTGGCTCTATCCAGGATAATACAAGAGGTGCTAGATCACCATTGTTTTTGTGGCTGAGTAGAACTCCATGGTATACATATACCACATTTTCTTAATCCACTCATGTATTGATGGGCACTTGGGTTGTTTCCACATCTTTGCAATTGTGCTGCTATAAACATTCTAGTGCTGATGTCTTTTTTATAGAATGTCTTTTGTTCTTTTAGATTCTTAATTATTTATTATGGTCTTCAAGCTTCCTGATGTCCTGATACCCTATTAGTAGTTTCCTACTGCTGCTGCAACAAATGACCACAAATGGAGTGGCTTAAGACGATACAAGTTTAATCTCTTGTAGTTCTGGAGGTCTGAAGTCTAAAATCAACATGTCTGCATATTCCTTTAGGAGAGAATCTATTTCCTTGTCTTTTCAGCTTCTAGAGGCTGCCTGCATTCCTTGGCTCATGGCCACTTGCTTGTATCACTCTAACTTCTTGCTTTTGTCATAACATCTCCCTCTACTAACTGATTTCCTAGCTTCCTTTTATAGGGACGCTTGTGATTACATTGTGCCTACCTGGATAAACCAGGATAATCTCCCCCTCTCAAAATCCTTATCTTATTTACTTCTGCAAAATACCTTTTACCATATAAGGTAATATTCCCAGGTTCCAGGATTAGACATGGAGGTCTTTGAGGTATTATTCTGTCTACCACTCCAATTATTGATGTATTTGCTATTCCATGGATAGACCTGTGCATTCCCACCTCAAAATCTTTGCTCTTTGTTCTTAATTTTTCCCATATTTGGAATGCTTTTATCCATGTATACCAGCAACTTAAATTCTACTCAACCTTCTATTCTCAGTTTTCTTTTCTCTCTACTTCAGCACATTGTGATTTTCTTCTTCCTGACCTCTTCTAATTGTTATTTTATATATAATTGTTGTTACTATTATCTTATGTTCATGAAATGAATTTTTAATCAGAGTCTATTATGGGTAAAGTATTGATGTTTAGATTTTAATGGAAATGCAGACATTTAAAGGTGATGCCTGATTTAATGAAACTTAAAATCTGATAAGAAATTTAAAAATTATTATTAGGTTAATGTGATGTGTTTGAAAGAACATATATTTTTTAATCATAATGTCCTAGTTGAATCATAGCTCTAACCTGGGGAACTTACTTATCTCCACTGATATTCATGTCTTTTCTTCTGTAAAATGGAGATAATTTTATTTTAAGGCTTGTAAACTACCTTATTCACACTGGAAACTCAATAAAATTTCTATATGATGTTTGACATTAAACAAAATGTCTATGGGTGTCCAGAAGATTGAAAGAAAACATCTATCCAGAGATGGCTATATGGAGAAAATGTGGTTTTATTTAAGCCTTGAATTTTGGACATAATTTTCTCATTGGAAATAGGATCCTTGTCATAGGAATTTGGTTTCTAATGATGTACACAAATAACCAGTTTGGGGGAAGCATGGTAGATTCCTGCAAGGAAGGCTTAAAATATAGGCTGAAGAATTTGAAGGCCAGGATAAATGTTCATCCTGGTGTTGGAAGGGAGTGATTCATTCCTAAGCCTTAAGTCTAGGCCCCATCATTTCTTACCTGTGCTATTAAAAGCTCTGTGAAGATGAAAACTGAATGCAGTGTTCATTCCTGTATCCCTAGCATCAAGGCAGTGCTTGCCACATATTAAGAACTCAGGGATGTCTGTTTAATAAGCAGACAGAGAAGTGTAAGAAGATAAACGTTACCATACAATTCCTTATTTTTTTCCTCTCAAGAAGAGCAAAATGGCTTATGATATCTTGTATTTTCCAAGTTTTGGCTCTTTCTAAAAGCCTATTGTGAAGACTGGAAATGTGAGGAGATAAATTATTTGTTGTGCTGGAAGCTGGAAAAGAGACAAGCATTTGAGTGATTTTTAAAATACAATAAACAAAAGTATCTGCCTTATGAATCTCAAAGTCATTTCTGAAAAAAATAGTAGTTATTAATCTTATTTCTATGAATCTGAAACTTTGTATGACTTGGTAATTTATGGTGGTAGTTTTGCATGTAGACTCTGGAGGATGGGTCTGATAAATAATTGAAATAAATAAACATTTAATTTGCTGATACTTTATGGCATTTAAACAAATGAATACTTTTGCATAATTCATACTATCTCTTCCCATAAATTATAATGAATCTATAATTCATAAAATGCTTACTTACCCTTTGAGGACGTATGGCGGTAGTGGATGAGGAAAACTAAACAAAACCCATACCACGGACATGCAAGAAGGATCAGCTGACCATGAGAACCTGAACTGATTTCTAAAATATAAACTTTTGTTTGAGAACTCTGAATCTTATAATCTTCTTATAAACTGAAACTTCCATTTTCAAAATGTACATTCTAATGAGTATAAGGAAGCAATTTTAATCATTAATAGGTAGATAACCATGGCAACACCATAGTTATGCTGCTACAACCAGCATTATATTCTAACTGAGCTAAGAATAGCATAACATGTTGAAAGTTTTACTTTAAATATGATTTCTAAGACTGGAGATTGGCAAATGAGAAGGTTTAAATGCCACATTATAATTGTTCAGCCAAAATTTTACATTTTCTCACAGATAATGGGAATAAGTTATTGAGGTGTCAATGATATCTACATCAAGTGTTACTTGGTATATTCCCACCAAATCAGGCTACATCTTAAAGGAACATGTATTATTTTTCGTCAAAATTTTTCCTAGTCAGGATGAGGGAAGTAGTGCTCAAGAAGTGAAGAAGAAATGAAAAAAAGGTCTCAAAATTCTTTACTTAATTACTTCTGCAAAGTCTCTTTTGTCATACAAGATAACATTCACAGGCTCCAGGATTGGATATGGATGTCTTGGGGGAGGGTATTCTGTTGACTATATCTACTAATGATTCTAGGCCATCTTCCACTCTATCACTCTATGCTGTAGTCAGACTCTTTGCCTTGTGGAAATTGGGAAAAAATAGAGACTTACTTTTTATGTATGTGGCAGAGCTTGCATCTAGGTGGGGCCATGAGACTAGTTCTAGCCTGAAGAATGTGAGAAGTGATGAGTGTCGCCATCTAGGCTGAGATGGTCAGAGCAAATGTCTCCCTCTTTGTCTTATCCCTTGTCAGTTGTACAAATGGAGAGGATTTAACACAAGACTCCAAGGTGTTGGAAGATGGGGCAGTCACTAGATACAAGGATCTGAGGTCCCCGAACCATTGCGTAGACTAAAGCTCACCACTCACCCTTACTGCACTGTTACATGAGCAAGAAATACTGTATTAAACTGCTGAGATTTAGAGGTTGTTTGTTTCAGGGATCAGTCTGCTCAGTATGACTAGAGAACTTTGAAAGGCAAGAAACCCCACATTCTCCTGATGGCTCAGGCTCAGGAAGTGATGCTGGCACATGCATTAGAATATGTTCACTGGAACTCATTACTTTCTTCTTTGTCCAGGGGAGCATTGCAGGGGTTGTGGAAGTCCCTTCCCATCCCTGACTCTTCATTTGTGCTTTGGAAGTGCCCATCGCCAACCCATAATGGACACACCATGTACCCTGCCTTGAGTGTCTGACATAGAGTTGAACTTGGTTGAGGTGGATTGTCAAAATCATTACATTTTGCAAATTACTAAGTTTAGTTAAGCTGCGACTTAAAACCCATTAGCACTGTCTTTTCACTAGTAAATATGATGCCAGTAAAATAGCTTCATTTCTTATTTATGAATGTTTAATCCCTGGATTTACTTTTCTCTTTATGTGGTACAGAGATATGAATCCTTTGTGAAACACGGATTATTTTCATATAACTTCCTTTAATGATATGCTTAATATTCAAGAAGGAAAGCAATCAACAACTTTTAATTTAGAATATACAATTTTTTTTTGACATCTGGTAGTTCTGAATAAACCTTATATATTCATATGTATACATTTTTAAGTAGCCAAAAGATCTTTGTTTTACTTTAAAAATATTTCTTCAAGAAATATAAAATGGGAAGGCAAAGTCATAGAATCATCTGGGTCTTGAATCACCTATCTTGGGCTTAAATTTAAAAAGAAATTATGCTTTCAGCTTTCTCTTAAAAATTCATCTATGAAGGTGTTGCTGAGAATTTTTGGAAGAAAGCAACTGAACCACAGGAACATGACATATAGTATAATTTAAAAGTGGTTTTTCTACATAAAAACCATTTCTTGTCTAGTTTTTGGATTTGCAGATACCATCTGCTTGGTTCATAGTAAAAAAGATTTGCAGCTCCAAATCTGAGCATCAGACGTAGCAAATGTCTACCTCATGCAGAACTGGGGATGACAGATGATCTTTGAACAAGGCTGTGAGAGGCAGAGAGGAGTAGGGCAAAGGCAGACAGATGGAAGTAAGAGTGTGTGGGTGTTGATTCCTGTCTCGTAGGGGTTTGAATGATATAATCTTTTAATTTAACCTTTGAGTGCCATAACAAGGCCAAAACATGTCCTTGAATAAAATATATTCCTTAAGAATAGGTTATTTATCTTCCTAGGGAATGATTGTTCTTAAGGCCCTGAATATTTTTTCCTAAGAACAACAACAAAACAACAAAGGTGTTGTAGAGAAAACTCATCGGCAAAAATAATATTTTACTTTCTTTTGTCTTCAGAAAGAAAGAGGCAGATAATGAATGTTTTCATGCCTGAGTGTGTGTGCAGCTTGGGTGTAGAAGACATAAAAATAAAGATTATTTTACTACTCAAGAGTATTGGGAATATTCCAATTATTTCTTTCTGCATAACAAATCACAGCTCCACCCCCAAACTTAGTGGCATAAACAACAGCAATTTTATCATGCTCATGCTTTCTGTGGGTGAGGAATTCAAACAGGGCATTACAGGAAAGGCCTGTCTTCCCTTCCCGATGTTGGGCCCTCCTCTGGAAAGACTCAAAGGTTGGATCTGTTTACCTGAGCTCCTGTAGGTAGCTTTTCCATAGTGGCCTCATGGTAGTTGAATTTCTTTTCTGGGAGGTTAGGGCCCCCAAGTGAGGTTTCTAGCACACCAGGCAGAAATGGCCTGGTCTTTTATGATTCATCCTCAAAAGTCACATTGTGTCACTTCCTACATATTCTATTTGTCAAAGAAGCCACCCTAGCCAGACTCAAGGGGAATGGACATCTATCCCCACCTCTTGATGAAAGAAGGATCGAAGAATTTGTGGCCATGTTTTAAAACTGTCACAGGAGAATTAGATGAAGATGACATCTAGAATCCAAAAAAATTATTGATATAGGTTTTTCAGTATTCTAAAGATCAAGCATTTGGATATTAACTCTTTTGTCTCTCCCTTAAACCCTGAACCCATGTATTTTGGAGTCCTGAGAATGTCTATTTATTTTTCTTGTGATTCTCTTTCCATTCCTGAGCTTTAGCAAATATCTACAAAGTAACATTAAACATTGTTTCCTCTGTGTTTAACTGATGACAAGATTAGAGAAAGTCTTGCAAGGAAGTTGCACAATAGCACTGATACAGTGTTATAAATGCTGTGGAAGAAAAGGGAAAACTACATTGCTTTAACCTGGGGAAATCATAGTGTGTGCTGTCTTCTTCTCCATTACTCAGCTTAGCTATAGAGCTGAGTGTTTCCTCCCTGGCGTTTTCTTCCCCAGGGACTGGCTTCAAGGACTTTTCATATATTAACTCATTTTATTCACACAACACCTGGGTATAATGCTCTTTTATTATTATTTTATTATATAATATTGTTTATTATTATATTCTCCTCATTATTGATCTATTCTGGCCTTCAAGATCTTATGTTTCCTTTAATATCCACAAGATTCATTTCCTCAGATCTTAAACCTTTCTCCTGAGGAAATCTTGTTGAGCCCCCAGTTTAATCAGCCTGCCATTCTTGATTTATTTTCATGCTTCCAATACTCCTGTTCTGAGAGTAAGACTGAATTAATTTAAAAGAAAAGAAAAAAACTCTCTCAATTCCTCCTTGATTCCTGAGCAAACTTGATTCCTAGAGGCAGAGCGTTCCACGTACAGGTCTTTTAAATCACCTTCTTTCTTGGCTCTGCAATATTTAATTGACCCCAAGAAGGCAGCGTTTGTCTCTATATTAAAGGCCCTATTTCTTTTTATTTATTTATTAATGAAATAAACCACCCTTCTGTGAGTTTAGCCACAATTAAGGCCTTGGAAAAACTTTTAAGCCATTTCAGAACTGAAGCAATTAACAAATCCAGAGCCAGTTTGGGATTATGTTGGGGGCAGATTTTTAAGAGCTTTTGTACAAGCCACCGTATCCAAGCTTAGTCCTCCACTACTTCCTATTTTTCATAAGTAAAGTTCAAAATGACATAAAACATTGCAGAATTTGGAGAACTGTATCCCACTCTCTACCTAGGCCTCATATTAACAAGTTAAAGGTAAAAATCCACACCCTATTTTTCTGTAGTTCCTATAGAATATAGTTGTATTAATAATTTAAGATTTGATCTAGTTGGCAAAACAATATAAACAAAAGAAAAGGAAACAAAACAAACCAAGTGAAAGCACCAAATAATTTACATGACCTCCAAATATCTAAAAAGCCTGACATGGAAAGACTTTTCTCCATAATCAAATCATCTGCTTGCTATGGCCTCATGGTCCCCCTGCATCTGCTGAGATTCCCTCACCCTGCAAACTGCATTATTTGCCAAGGCTGGTGCCTGTGTAGTTTCACTGTTAAGCCACAGTAAGATGCACTCTAAGGCCTATCCTTGCTGATGCCCAGAAGCCTGGGAAACTAAGGTATGCAAAGACCAAGGCTTTTTTCTGAGGTCTGCTTGCATTTTCCTAAACTCAGTGAAGATGTGCAAAACAGATACTTGCCTGTGCACAAAGTTGCCAAAAGCCTTAGTGTTATGTCAAGGAAAAACAAATCCATGTAGCTTTAATCCCCCCCCCACCTGCTCAAATGTCCCAAATCTTTTATTACTTTGTCCCTCAAATTCAGCTTTGTATCTTTTTCTCAAGTTTCAAATAGATTTTGGAGTTTAAGGAGGCCCAGTGAATGACACTCTTGCTTTTTCTACCCAAGATTTGAACCAACTGGGAGAGACAAAGAAGTGGCAGCTACTAGATCACTGTCATTTCTTATAATTGAGTAATATTCCATTGTATACATATACCAAATTTTAATAATCCACTCATGAATTGACGGGCACTTGGATTGTTTCCACATCCTTGCAATAGTGAATTGTGCTGCCATAAACATTCGGGTACAGAAGTCTTTTTTATAGAATATCTTTTGCTCTTTTGGGTAGATGACTAATAGTGCTATTGCTGTATCAAATGGTATTTCTATTTTTAGCTCTTCGAGGTATCTCCAAATTCTTTTCCATAGAGATGGCACTAATTTGCTGTCCCACCAGCAGTGTAAGAGTGTTCCTGTCTCTCCACATTCTTGCCAGCATTTGTTGTTTTGGGATTTTTTGATAGAAGCCAATTTCACTGGGGTTAGGTGATAACTCATTGTGGTTTTGATTTGCATTTCTCTAATGATTAGAGACGTTGAGCATTTTTTTATATGTTTGCTAGCCATTATTCTGTCTTCTTTTGAAAAGTTTCTGTTCATTTCCTTTGCCCATTTATTGATGGGGTTGTTTGATTTTTTCTTGTTGATTTTTTTAAGTTTTAGATAGATTTTTGTTATCAGCCCTTTATCGGATGTGTAGAGAGCAAATATTTTCTCCCATTCTATAGGCTGTCTATTCACTCTAATGATAGTTTTCTTGGCTGTGCAAAAGCTTTTTAATTTGATCAGATCTCATTTATTTATTTTTGTTGTTGCAGTGATTGCTTTGAGGGGCTTCTTCAAAAATTCTTTGCCTAGGCCAATGTCTGATTTTCCTGGATTGAGCTTGAGCCCATTATCTGAAGTGAGGTATCACAAGATCGGAAGAATAGGCTCCATTTGTATACGCCATCAAATTGGTACTGACTGATTAACACTATGGTGCTCACATGGTAGTAATATTCTCCAGGGATTGGGGGCTTGGTTGGGGGGGGTAAACTCACAACTAAAGGACACAGTGAGCATTGTAGAGGGAAAGGGCATGCCTCTAACCACCACTTGGATGAGGCAAAGACATAAAATGTAACCAAAATGTGTGTACCCTCATAATACCCTGAAATAAAAATTAAAAAAAATAAGAAAAAGAAGTGGCAGGTAGAAAGCAACATGTTACCTCTGTTGCAGATGAAGGGTTTAGGTGACCTCTGTGAGTGGCAACAGGAGGCTTTCTAACTTTGAATGCTAGAATTAGGCAGACCTGTATACTGAGTGCCAGGCAGCCCTGGAAATCTCAGGCCTCCTAAATCAAGCTGTCCCTTTAAAGCTTGCAGCAAAGAACAGCAGATGAGGCAATTGCTTATAGTATCTACAATGAAGGGACAGGGACACTGGGGGACATGTTAAGCTGTACTTGCCTAGTTCCTTATCACAAACTTACCAGTCAGCCATTCCTTGTCCCAAGGGGGGAGAGGGACCATGGGGTAAGAGAGCCAGGGTGTCACGTGGGGGAGCTGCATCCACACAGGGAACCACAAGAGTGGGAAGGAACCTGCCCAGACTTACTGTTGAGTAAGGAAAACACTAACCGTGGTGCTAACTAGGCAAAGGATAATAGAAAACAAGGCAAAAGACATAGACAAGTAACAGAAGAAATCCAAAGTATAAATAAGTAGCTGAAAAACTGCAACTCCACTTGTAATCAAATAATTGAAAATCAAAATAACCATTTTCCACTAGAGTAGTAAAAAAGGGTTATAAAATTTCTAGAAAGTATTTCGATCAAGATTCTTAATGTGTTTTAATGCATTAAGTTCAGTTCTGGGAATATAGTCAAAGTAAATGGTAATAATGTAGACAAATATTTAAGCATGAAGATGTTTCTTAGTGTGTAATCTATCCCAGCCAAAAATGTGATAATAACCTCAATATTCAACTGTGGCATACTGGTGAATTAATTCTAATGATGGGATAGTATGTAGATATTAACATTAATCTTCAAAATTTAACAACTTGGAGCAGTGCTCATGATTAAAATTTAAATTAAAAAATCGAGAAACAAATCAATGTATGTATAATATAAAACAAAGCAAATTGAATTAAATATCCATATATATGCCCACAAAAACATATATAAAGAAATATATAAAGCATAAATGCTAGTTTGTTTGACTTCTATTTTTATCTTTATACCGTCATATAAGTAATTTTACATAAGTCGCTATATAGTTGTTAATTATATATACATTATTAACTTTATACAAATTAATTTTATATAAGTAATTTTCAGCAAGTATATATTAATCCTTTACAATTAGAAAACATAAGCATTTAAAATGTCATAAATGTTAACACAGGTTAGCCCACAGTCATCAGTCACACTCCATAAAGCAGGAACCACAAGAAGTAGGAGGCTTTGGGGGAACAGCAACCAGAAGAACCATAGAGCAGAAGTGAAATGAACTGAAGGATGATTCAGCACCAAATGGTACCATTTGGCCATCAGCATCATTGTAATTGTAGTGAATATTCATTTAATTATTTCTGTACCCCATGAGAAGTCTTCAGACCCTTACGTGAATTAACTCATTAAATCCTCACATCTATATGGGAGGTACTATTTTATTAATTTCATTTTATAGTTGATAAAACTACTAAGGCAGAGACACATTAGTTAAGCTGTCTGAGTTTTGACAGCCAGTGAGTGCAGAGGGCAGGGTCTGATTCAGGGCAATCAGATCCTCAGAGTCTGTGCTTTGAATCCTAATGTTCCACTGCCTTCGTGCTGGCATTTGTTCCCCTGTGTTATGGTCCAGGAAGGGACTTCTAATACACAGGGTGCTCTTGTAGGTACTTTCAATACAACCACCCCTTTATCACCTTATTAATTGTGTGGTCCCCAGAAGTTTGATAAGAATCCACTCCAGGATATTTGAATCTAAATTACATGTTTTTCTACCTCACCTTGCACAATGCCAGAATAACAATACTTTTTATTGTTATTAAAAGGATGAATTTTCCCATGAGAAGAGTTCAACCAAGAGGCCAGCTTTGCTCTCTGTCTGGTATAGCACCTGGCTGATTAGGAAAGACTTAATATTTTGATTCATCATTAACCATTTGTGTTTTGTTTTCAAGGTGGGTTAAGAAATAATGATGTAACCTAATCAGAAGACCAAATTGTATTCTTTTAAATATTATTATTTAGTTGGATTGTGAACATTGTTTAGAGAGAATTGGACAAAAAAAAAAAATCAACTTCCAAATTTGAAGGAGCATATATCCCCACCTACCTCACGACCTAAAAAAAATTTTGTAGGTAATATCTATAGATTAAAATAACACCGTGATTCTGCTCTTCAGGAAGAGCAGAATAAGAAAAATAAGAAAAATAACAATGAACAAAATGTTAACTCTTTCAGCATCCTGAGCTTTCATATATGCCTTGCTGAAGGTACCAAAACATGCCATTCAAATGCAGTCTGAAAATGAAGGAAGGTCCTTTCTTTATGTCATAGTAGGAATCAATTTTAGGAAGCCCTAAAAGCACTGTCAATAAAGAATGAGTTGAGAATAATATGAAAAGCAAAATAAATGACAGCCCATTACTCTCTCTAATTAAAACAAATTAATTATAGCAACTTGCTGACAGAAATACTGTTGTACAAGGCAGGCGAATATAATCTATTTAAATAGTTCATTGATTGCAAAAGAAATTTAGATCGTATGACATTTCATTAGGGAGCACTACATGCTTGAAGTCTTTGTTACCATTGATAACTTGATATTGTGTTGTCATAGTACTTAATTCTTTTTTCAAAATTTTTGCTTTAGTAAAAATTATAGAGTTTAAATGCAATTCGTGGACCAACTCTCGTGTTACATGAGGTGCCCCCTACATCCTTTTTAATGGTGTCAGTTACCAGCCATTCAAAGAAAGAAAATAATTTTCATGATGCACTAAATGATTTTCTTTATTCTCAGTCTAGAAAAGTAGCCTGTTACTAAATAAAGTAGAAATGAAAGCACATGTTGACTCAGAGACTGACCGTCAGAGAAAGCAGCTGCCTGAAAATTTCCCAGTTTTTGTGTTCTTGCTCTTCACACCCCATTAAGTCTGTGGTGGATTCCCCCGTACCCATTTTTGTCCACTTAGCACTTATTTATTTCTTCCCCAACTTATGAACTCTGGTGGGGCTGTTAATTAAAGTGTCCCCATGGCCCTTTGGTGCAAGGATGGGCTTATGGCCCAGCAAGAATTCCCCTCAGATTTGGTATATGAACACTAGGAAAAAAAATGGTTTTTCTTCTTTTTAAGCCATGGGCTATGAAGGATGTAGGTTTCCCAAGGAGCTCTTTCCTGCCGTGTGTTGAGGGGTTGCCTATGGTAGAAGGATGAGGCCAAATACAAAAAGAAGCATAGACCAGCAAAGCTGAGTGGTGGAGAGAGAGACAGAGAGCCCTGACAACACCGTTAGAGCTCTGAGATTCAACACGCATCGGCAAAATCTCACCCTTCTACTTGAACTATTTTGAGGCAACCTCTGTTCTTTGCAAATAAATTGTCCTTAATGAGATACTCTGTGGTCATTTAAGTCAATTTTTTCCTTCCCCAAGCAGGAAAGTTAAGGCCCAGAGCAGCTAAGTGACTTCTCCATGACACTTATTATTATGACTTGTGGTTGCCTAACCACAAATGCAGGGCCTTTCTAGATCTCCCAAGTAAGAATTCAGTAAACTTCATGTTAATTTTATTTTTAGAAACACTATGATCAACTAGCCAGTGCCATAGGTCTGCACAAGTCAGACTATTCCAATTGTTGCTTTGACTCTGCTGTCCATTACATGGACATGTAACCAGGCCCATCTTGCCTTTGTGGTTGAGTGCTACCACTTAGCCCCAGCCACTCCAGAATCCAGTTATACTGTAGCATTTAGGTTTCCTGATGCAGTGGCTGCAATTCTCATTGTAAGGTCTGGCCTACAGAGAAGAGCAATCACAGAGCTCTTCAAGGATTTTGGGGCTTGTCTCAAAAATTTATTTCTCATAGTATTGGTGAAAGGTGTGTCTTCTGGATCCTCCCAAGGTGGGTGAACAGGTGTTTAAAGGCAGATCTACTCTAACATTCTCATCTCCCCAAGCTTTCAAATCTTTTTCTCTGTATTAAATGTCTGACATTTCCAATTTGCTCACCTTTTGGTCCATGTTTTAGACAACAAACTAAACAGAGTCCTTTCTAACTTTCTGGGAAGCAATATAACATGCAGAAATCTCTGTTTAGTGTGCTAATATCAATAAATTCAGCCTGATTCAACTTTTTCTTTCTTCCACCATAATTCCACACTTTTAATATCCTATTCCCATACATGTTCTCCAGGTTTCTGTCTGTTGAAATTAGAAAAATCAAGTTGTTCTTTTGCAGTGTAGTATATCTTCTTATGGGTCATACTTCGGACCTCATCTTTAGAGTCTTGCTGGATCTTGAGTCTAGTTACAGGTCTAGAAGTAAAGGGGGTCTTGTGGGTGGGTGCTGAGGAGAATCAGCATTGTCTTGCATGACAACTGTCTCAGGAGATGCCATTACAGTTTTCTTGAGCAATGCAGAGTTAAGCCCCTCAGACAGAGGGTACCACTAGGGGTGGGGAAGCCACTTCCACTGGGGTTGGGGAGACTGCTACCACTGGCAAAGGAGACTCATCAGAATTTAGAAGCTAAATGTCTCCAGCTTCATCAAGTTCTTCCAACACATCCCCGTTGCAACTTACAGAATTCTATTCTTTCCCAATCAATGCCTTCACTTTAACATTAGATACCCTGTGAGGCTGGGAGTTCAACTCGCATTGTAATTCAGCCAGTTGCTGGATGAGATTCTGCATATGATTTTCAGTAATCTGAGCCCTTTGGCTACAGAAGATAAGGTTCTTCTTCAGGCCACACATAGAAACCTTTAGGTCACTTATGGAACACTTAAGCTGGGAAATCAAATCCCTGAGCTCATCCCATCCTTTCATCACTTTGTCTAGTGGCCTTATGGGGTAGCCAGCCAATGTCATTATATGTGCTAGTTTTCTAAAAATGTTCTAAAGTACCATAGACACAGTCACCTTGTTACTTGCTTCTCATAAGTGCTTGCTTAGGAGTATTCAGTGGAGATATTTTGCATATCTCTATTACCAGTTCATGCCATGGACTATCCATGCTCTCTTTACTATTGGAAATAGAGTCATTAGTGTCTTTCAATCTAATAAGATTAGAAAGCCAAATCCATAACCAATTTAGATAGCTAATCCTTAAAATTCTGTTCCTTTAGAACCATTCTCAGTACCAAAATCTGCAGTATTCAGGATTCTCCAGAGAAACAGAACCAATAGGAGATATATATCTCTCAAGCGAGATATTTATTACCAGGTATTGGTTCATACAATTATGGAAGCTGAGAAGTCCCATGATCTGATGTCTGCAAGATAGAGATATGGGAAAGCCATTGGTGTAGTTTGAAGGCCTGAGAGCCAGAGAGCCAATGATGTAGATTATACTCCAAGTCTAAAGCCTGAGAATCAGGAGCACTGAGGGCACAAGAAAATTGACATTCTAGCCCAAGCAGTCAGGCCTAGAGCAAATTCAACCTTCCTCTGTTTTTTTGTTCTACTCAGGCCCTCAGTGGATTGGATAATGTCCACCCACACTGGGAAAAACCATCTGCTTTACTCAGTTCACTAGGTCAAATACTAATGACTCCTGGAAACACCTTCACAGACATGCCCAGAAATAATGTTTAACCAGATATCTGGGCATCCCATGGGCCATAAAGTTGACACATAAAATTAACCATCATACCACATGAATGGAAATGCAAGCCTGCCTACTTTCTCTGCTCACACTAGGGATATGCTATGTAGCCAATTTTAGCATAGTTGAGGAGTCAGAATGCTATGGCAACAGCCAGTGTGTGACTCTTGGTTTTAACTACATGACTTGGGGCAATTAATTAACCTACTAGCTTCCTTTCTATGACATACTATTATCTACTTCATGTTTGAAGGTTGAATTAGATGATGTAGGTAGGACATTTAGCACAGTTTCAGGCACACAGAATCCAAGCAAATATTTACTGGTTTCATTATTAAGAGGAAGGTCCTCCAGGAACATCCTCCTGGAGATCTGGTGTGATAGGCAGAAAAATGTTTCCCCACCTCCTCGAGAAGCCCACAAGAGAATTTGCACTTGTAATTAAGAACACAAATGCCCACAGCCTGGATACCCACGACCACTGCCTAGATAGCCTCACCCAGCTGCCACTGTCACCTCCATGGTTATACCCAGGCAGAGCAATCCCCTGCAATGCCAGTCTCTGTGGAGAAGGCCTTGCCCAACCCCTAACCTGAGCTTCCCACAGCAGCCTGGGGAACCACCCACCACTCTGCATGAAGATCACCCAGCACTGGCTTGAACTGTGACAATCACGGGGGAACTGAATAAAACAGAACAGCTGTATTACAGGCTCTCAGTACATCTACCCCTCCCCTGCCGGGTCAACATTCCAGAGTAGGACACAAAAGCGCCACCTAGGGGGACCTCTCCTTCTCACGAAGTAGGAGAGTTCCCAGCAAAGGAGAACAGGTGTGCTGCAAACCTATCAGCCCTGAGCTGAGAGAGGAAGATTCAGATGAGAAGAAACCAGCAAAAGAACGCTGGCACCATGAAAAAACAAAACAGTTTGACACCACCAAGGGAATCACAATGGATCTACAGCAGTGGACCCCAACCAAAAGGAAATTGTTGAAATGTAATTAAGAACAAACACCTTAAGATGAAGAGAGTAGCCTGTACTATCCAGGTGTGCCTAATTTAAATGCATGAGTCTTTAAAAATGAAGAAACATTCCTGGCTGTGGTCAGAGAGATGTGACTGTGTAAGAAGGGTGAGAGAGAGACTTGACATTTTGCTGGCTTTGAAGATGGAGAAAGATGGCCATAAGCCAAAAATATGTACAGGTTCCAGGAACTAGAAAAGGTACGGAGACTTATTCCCCCTTAGAGCCGCCAAAGAGGAATGCAGCCCTGCGGACACATTTTTAGCCCAGTGAGACTCATCTGTGACTTCTGACCTCTTTGGGTAGAGGGGCTGGTGAGCTGGGAGACTGAATAGCACCTTGCTGGGGTGAAGCTTCCTCAGGAGGGCTCCTGGCAACTAGCTGTCTTGAGTCAAAAAGTTGGATTGACATATGATGGTATTTTCAGTTTCTGTTCGTAAAGAAGGAAGATTCCCAGCCTGAGCTCAAGCGGTTTCCAAGAATGAGCTTCAAACACATCTACAGATGTCCAAAAGCTAGTGGGGTTAACATGGAGGAGATGTCACCATGTGAGAGGAGAAGCAGGCAGCGAGGTCAGCCCAGTAAGAAGCCGTGGAGGTCAGAGAGGCAGCAGGATTCTGAGCACAGTGGTGCCTGCTTCTCAGAATTATGTGAGTTCAAAGGCAGGCAGGAGGCTAAAAGTAAAACTAAGGAAACATTTGTTTTTAGCTTCAGCAGATTATAACCTAGACTGGGGAGACAGAATTCTCTCTCAGGGCTTCCCAGGTACTGTTGGAGCCGGCCACCATCAGGACCTCCAGGGTCTAAGCAGTGGCAGGGCAGCAGCACCAGCAGAGCCTCATGGACAACGTGGTGCCAGTGGAGGGAGGCGGAGCAGGAGAGGAGGGGAAAACATGGGTGGCAGATGGCAGGTGAAAAGAATTAGCTATACCGTTAGCCAAGGCCTTCCACAAAGTTTCTTGAAAATAATTAAGGTGAACTTTGGGAAGAATGGTCATTGAGGAGGGAAATTCTACAACCTAGAAAACCTGGTTCACGTATATACTATCTGCAAATGTAATGTTGATTTTTAAAATTAATTAGACCTTTTTCTAGTACATCATGTTAAAAGTGACCGCAACCAGGGAACAGGACTGCCCAGGAGGGAGGTGCTGGGTCAGGTTAACAACCAAGGAAACAGGGGATACCTAAACAGTGGCCTGGACACTCACCTCAGGGTTTAATTGACAAGTTTCATGAGCAACATGGCAGTGCTATGTTGCTCCATTAAGCAGGCCAGTAAAACTCCCATATTATCAGAATATTACCAGGATTCCTTATCAGTTATTCTAGAAGTAATTCCCCAGAAAAGTAAGTTCTAATGTATGAATGAATGTATGAATAAAAAACAAGAAATACATATCTGCACACTCCTCAGGGCCATAGACAAATTCCTATTTACTCTACAATTCATCTAACACAGTTTTGTGCAGGTAGTCACTTTCCACTGCCTTATGGTGACCAAAGAAGGAACTGGGTATCTTCAATTATCCCACTTGTGCGCTCATGGACTGCCCCTTGAGTGGTCCACAGACCATTCGTTGCCGTGGGAGAATAGATTAAGAAAGAACATTCTAAGAAGACTAGATTTAATCATGATTGACAGAGCCATTCCTAGCTATGATTGGCTAATTAGAGCACATTCAAAATATTAATGCCATATGTACATATAGGCATAAAAAACTTTTCAGAAGGACACTCCCCAATACATGAATAGTGGTTATCTCTGGGAACTGGAATTATGAGTTACTTTAACTTTCTCTATGCTATTTGTATATTTAAAGATCATTACGAAGACACATATTTCTTGTATAATAAAAAACTATAAAATACTTTAATAACATAATTCATGGATTTCAAACTAAAAATATTTTGAAAATATGTTCTCAGCAGATATTCATTTAACAAATGTTCCTATCATGTGCATGGTGTGGTGGAAAAGAACAAGAACAAAAATAACCCCTAGCCACACTCTGGTGGGAAAGACAGACATTTGCACATAGGCCAAGTAAAATTATTCAAGCTAAGTTCCACAGGGGCAGAGCAGAGAGAGAAACAGCTGGGGATTTATAGAAAGGTCTTGGAAAAGGTGATTGACATAGACATTGAGATCTTTCAACAGATGCAGAAGTAAGATGAAAATTAGTCCAAAGAGTAGAACAGGGGCAGCTTGAAAGGGTATTACTTGTTCATCAACTAGAGTGCCCGTCCCAAAGGACTTGGAGCAGAGCACTTAAGCATGGGAGAAAAGAGATGCATCCCTGAAGACTGGATGGAGAGGCACTTTGCCTACAGAAAAGTACACAGCTTGAGTGCAAAAAGACCATGATTGAAATTTTGGGTTCGAACTCTCAAAAAATAATCAGGGAAGCTGCTGCAACTCGGTTCCACCCAACTGCACCTCTGCAATCTGAATGGGGCAGGCTCAAGAGGGCATTCTGGTGCTAATGGCCTCAGAATACTCACTCTGGGCTCTCCTATCAATGACTTACTGCATATGGGCACTTTGAGAAAACAGAACAGGAAAACACCAACTTGACTATTTCCTTGTAACAGCCTTGCATGTTAGAGTTCATCCATTTTTCTTTATAATATTTCCTACCTAAAACTTCCTAAATTTCATACTCCCAAGGATTTATTTGGAAAATAAAACAATCAAAATTAGGGCTCTCCTTTCTTTCCCCCTTTACTGATACATATTTTTACTCATGTAAGTCAGAAACTGCTTACCTGGTACCTTCCTAGTATAGTACTGCCAGCTGGGGCTGGGGCAGAGTGGCAAGCCACCCAGAGTGAGAGGACGCAGAGCTCGGCAAGCCCATCCCCAGAGGAGTGCTTAGGCACTTGGTGCAATGTCCTGTGAGATCCAGGCTCACATGTAAGCAGCTCAGACATTTTTACTTTTATTCCTGTGCCACTCTCCAGTGATATGTGCAAAGCCAAGCCATAGCTATATGCAAACTAGGGATACAAAATAATAATCTCGCTTGACAGAATGGCTCCGGATATCTCAAATATAAGGTTCTTCATAGCTATTTTCAATCTGAGTCTAAATTTAAATTTTTTCCTTCCCTTTATAGGTTCTCATTTACTGGAGAGAAATGAGTATTTGGTGAGTGCCCCTCCTTCACCATATCCTCAAGCCTTCAGCTAACTGAATGAGGCCCACCCACATTATGAAGAACAATCTGCTTTACTCAGAGTCCACTGATTTAAACGTTAATCTCATCAAAAAACACCCTCCAAGTTGACACGTAAAATTACCATCATCACACGAGGATATGATAAAGCAGGAACCTTGAATTTTGTCCTTTTCATCAAGCTTTCTTGCTCCTCCCCTGCCACCTGCCTCTGCATGTCCCTTCTCCCTCATACACCCTCACTCATACCTTCAAGGGCAACTCTGACAGAGAAAGAATTCACCGCAATGCAATCTGAGAGAGTAAAGAGGGTAGCTTTATACCTTTGCCTGAGCAATGCTTCTCAAATACCTGTGCCTGACAAAACTGCCTAAGGTGATTTATCTGGCATTTATGAAATAATTATATTTGTTTTCAGGCCAAATTTAGAATGGAGCTGATTGATTGTATGTGTTGTGTGTACTCCAGGGAATATCAGGATTATCTGCCTATATATAGTACATTAATACTCATTTTATTCACTTACGTCTCAGTTCAGTACTTATGCCATGTGAACATTAGATGTTCGATACGTAATCTAGTGATCTCATGCTGTTTGTTGTGTTTGTCATTTATTTAATGTTGAGTGGTTGATCATGAATATAGCCTCCAATTATGTTGCCGCAAGATGGTGTATAACAGAGGGGTTTAAACTTTGTAGATAGATGATTGTGGTTCATATGAAACCAGGTAGCTTTTAAAACCACGTAGCACAGTGCTGGGTGCATAATCAATGAAAATCAAATTTATGTTCCTTTACTTTTAGTTTTAAGGAAAAAAATTGATTCCCATTATAATAAATGTTCCTAAAATGCCTCTGGTAGAAAGCAAGTGGTGAGCTGATCAAAACTTACATGGATAAAATATAGTCCTGAAAATAAGAATTTGGTGGGGGAGGGAAGTTGAGTCTAAGACTGGATTTATTTTGACAACACTGTAGATATTTCTACTGCAGCATGAGTTACTGCCTATTACCCTCTCTTCCCGCTGACACACGATATTTTAAATGATGCGGAAGATTTAAAAAATGGTCCAGGGAAATCTGTGGATACTTGGTCATCTTTCTGAAGTTACTGTAATAATACTCATAAACCCCTCGGGCCAGCAATGTTCTTTTATCTGAGAAAATTGCTTTAGTGAATCATGTGCAAATTCTCAACAGTAAGCTGCACTGAAATTGTGATCAATATACTTTATGGGAAAAATTTCACTTTTGGATAATGAATTTTTTTCCTCATAGATATATAATTTGTAACAGAATTTCAGACCATGCTGAGAGTTATACAATTACTGTGAATCAGTTAAGCCAGCAGAGATGAAGAAGTGACTGGGGTTTTATTTCTTTCTTTATTTTAAATGTTGTTGCCTTTTCAAATAAATATAAGAATTAGGAAAAACATTTTAAGTTTTTAGAAATTATTATATACCCTTGTATATTATGATTTAAGGATGTTTAATTCAATTACATTAGCCCATGTATTTATTGCATTGGCTAACATAAGAATAAGATGTAATTCCCACAATCAAGGAGCTTATAGTATAGGAATGAAATAGTGATATAATATCTTCAGTAAAAAACCAAATGAGATGCACAAAGCATTATAAGTGAAGCACAAAGCATTATGGGTGAAGAAATGCTCCTTGAGGAAGTATATTTCATCTGGGACTTGGAGACTCATTAAAATTTGTATGCTACCTTTGTCAGAGAAGGTATAAGGGAAGTCATAGAGAGAAGGAAACATATGGCAGATTAAGGGAACAAAAACAATTTTGGCTAAAGCAAGGGGTACAGGAAATCATATGTAACAAGTTAAAATGGTAGATTAAGGCCATGTGTAAAACATCATCACCTTAGGAGCTATAAGCAAGTGAATTACTGTACTGAGAGGTGATCATGCTGGAAAAATTGTTTATGTGAATAGCGGTGAGGACAGTAAATAGGTTGACAACAACAGCTCTAGTCAATGGAAAATGGTAACTTTATTCCACAGAAAAACTGCTTCTGAGTAGAGGACTGACATGACCCAGGGTGTTAGGAGACTATTGTAATTTACTAGACAAGAGGAAATGAAGTCCAATATCTGGTAAAAGATATAAGTTGAACCTATGAATTGATCCTCTGTCCCCTCCCCAAATTACACTAAAATGACAATAAAGAGATTTTAGTTTTTAAAGTATAAATCTAAAAGGACAAGGAGGATGGAAATAAGTTAATACAAATTTGGGATTTGTCAAAGTAGGTGGATGAACAAAAACTTAATGAGCAAACCTGAGAAATATGAAAAGTGAAAAGTAACCCAAGTTATGCCACAGAATTCTCAATGGCTGAGGAAGTTTTTGTGTCAGGTGAGTAGGTGAATGTGGGGCTATAAACAAAAGAATTAATTGGAAGTTTGTTTAGGAAGAAGATAGTCCCCTCTATTCTTTCATAAAGAAAGGCATTGAAAGACATAAAGAAGGGCATTGCATAAAGTCAAGACAATGCCCCCCTTTTTACCAGTCAGATGATTAGAGATTTATTCTTTGAGGCTACTACAACAGAGGGTCTTTGGAATGGGGAACAGCAGGTAGATTTGAAGGCAAGGTTATTGGTTGAAAACAGGGGCATTAAGTGAAATTTACTCAGAGTCTGAGACCCTCAGCATTCTTTCTCCTCTGTTTACTATAATGCTGATAGGGAGGATTATACCATCCAGGCAAAAATTGGAGATTCTTCCCTGGGGAATGTGACCAGCCAAGAAGAACAGTTTTAAAGAAATAATGTCATCAGCTGTTTCCTCCCAAATCCAACCTGGCCCTTGACCCTTTAGTCAAGCTCCTCACTGACAGTCCTACCTATTCATTCAAGGCCTCCAAATATTAGTAGGCCATTCATAAATATTAGCTGAAACACCAGGCTCATAGCAAATTTGAATAAAAGCTCTGATATTGAAGATAGAGATCAAAACAAAAACTTGGAGAAACAGATTTTGCAGGGTAAAGAAAGCCTGAGAGAAATCACACATTTAATATTCTCTGAGAGATAAAAGAAGAGATTGCATCTATGAAATAGAAACTATGAAGTGGGTCAGAGAACAACAACGAAAAAACTTGAAAACTAACAATATAGCAGAAATTTTAAAAAAGCCCTCTAAGAATAGTTGGAAGTAAAATTAAGAAAATCTCCCAAAATACCAAGGAAAAAAGGAACAGTCCAAGTAGTTCAACATAAAATATTGGGAAATTCAAGAGAAAACAGAGAAAGAAAGGGGAACAATTTTAAAATGCATATATATATATATGTGTGTGTGTGTGTATATATTTAAATCCCTCTATGAAAGGACGTAAGTTTCTACATTGAAAGGGCTCTCTGAGTGCTCAGAAAAATGAATGAAAATAGAACCACACTAAAGCACATCACTGTGAAATTTCAGAGCATTGGAGACAAAGAAATGATCCTACAAGCTTCCAGAGACCTAGAAAAATAAATAAGAGGAGGAGGAGAAGTAGATTCATACAAAGGATCAAGAATAAAAATGTCACAGGAAATAGCAATGCTGGAGACTAGTAGATATTGCTTTCTTACCTTGAATTCTGTACCCATATATACTATCAATCAAATATGAGGGTCAAATGAGAAAGTCTCAAAAATGTACCTTTCACACACCCTTTCTCAGGATATTACTTCAGCAAAAGGAGAAATTATAGCTAGAAAGAAGATGACATAGGGTCTGGAAAACATGTATCTAACCCAAGATTAGGAAAAGGGACTCACCAGGATGATGGGGAAGTGGGATCTCAATATGGTAGTGGTACAATTGGCCTGGGGTGGGGTGGGGAAAATCTTCACAGAGCAGGTCTGAAGTTCCAGTGAGATGTATTAGTAAGATGAGATTGAGAGGTGCTTGAATGTATTGAGAAGATCCTGGCACAACTGGGAGAATTTGAATTTGTTGTTGAATTCATGATAGAAAATTAAGCAAATGAAACTTCAGGGGAAACAAACTGTTCAATAGAGAAAAGAAAGACATCATATTGTGCTACATGAATCAATAAGGGAAAGTGCTTAGTCATGACAATGCAAACACTGATCCAACCAAAATTACAGTATATTTATATTTGAAAGATGAAAATTGTGAAATGTTTTGTGGGGGCTAGGGAGAAAGAGAGCTGAGTCTTCATCACCTATTGTGAGAAATCAATAGTTAATGCCTAAAATTAAAAACTCAAGCAGTAGCAATATACACATGCTATTTGGAAGTAAGGACATATGCCATAAGAATCATTTAAAAGAGCAGAAAGTGGTTGGCTCTGTAGATCAGGAAATGGAAGCAGGAGGGAGTCTAAAATTAGATGAGAGTGAGAGAGATAAGGCAGGAGCAGTGAAGCAAGGATATATAGGACTAGATGAGAGAAATGTGATAAAATTAAATCTATATGACTGGGCAATTGGTTGGATAAAGAAAGACCGTGAAAAGGATGACAGGGGTTTCCACCAGCGTGTCTGAGAGTAAATGAAGTCACAAACAGAATTAGGAAATCCAGAGAAGACATGGGTTACAGTGGAGGCAGAGGAAGGAAGATAATGGAATATAGTAGAAATATAATGGCTCAGAGTGCAAAGATCCAGTCCTGATGCTACCACTTTGTCCACGTGGCCTGGAGCTACCCACCAAACCTCCATGTGTTTCAGCAGCCTCATCTGTACGGCAGGAGAGGCAGGAGAACATAGTGGTGAAGAGCCAAGACTCTGAAACCAGAGTGCTCAGGTTCAAATACTAGCAAACACTGTGCTCCTGCCCCAGTTAATAGCCACGTATGTGGTTCAGGTCACTCACCTAACTTTTGTGTGCCTCAGTTTCCTCACCTGTAAAGTGGGGATAATAGTATCACATTGTATGTTGTTGAGAGAATTAAATGAGTTAATACATGAAGCACTTAGCATAGAAAGTACTGTGCATGCATTTGCTATTTTTATTATAGGTAAACTAATCCTACATCTGAGTTTTTGTTTTTTATAAATACACATGAGGACATATTATATTTGAGTTTCCAGGGGCACATTCAGGGGAAGGAATAGGACAAGCAGTTAGAAATATATTAATACTTTCGGAACTTGTGAGGGAACTCAGGATGAAAAAGATTTATAAGTTATTTGACTAAAGTGATTATTGAACCTGGGAGAGTGAATCAGATTGTTAAAGGATAGGAAAGGGAAAAAATAATGTAAAATAAAATATCTGATTGAACATAAGACATACATGGACTAAACTTGAAAAATAGGAAAGAGGCCATGTGGAAGCATCAGTAGAATTTCCCCAGGTGGACACTAGGTGCTGTAAACAGATCATGGCAAGAACTTGAGTCTTGGACCTGAACAACTCAGGGTTTGAGTCATGATTCTCAAGCCATGTGAGTCAGGAAAAGTTATTTATCCTGCCTAAATCCAGTCTACCTTAGCCAGAAAACTCAAAAGAGTTTTATATAAGTGAAATTATATATTATGTGCAATGTGCCCAATACAGTGCATATCATAGAATAGGCATTTAAATGTTCTACTGCCTAAAGATGGTTTGAACACATAATTGGGGTCACTATAAATACCTGGGTGGGGTACATCTACATCCATGCTCTCTGGAAGCTGAGCTGTTTCCTTCCCTGGGTCAATCTCTTTCCTAGGTTTCCTCTCCCATCAATCAGGTTCTCGTCTCTTTTAGAGCCACTACTCTCTAATAAGTGTCCTTAATCTATAGTTTATTTTGTCAATGAGGTGAACTAATGACCTAGTTCACATAGCCATGGCCAGTTATAAGTATTATGTAATATTTATAAAGTAGGCATAGTATTTTGCATCTGCACACTTGGTTAATGCGCAGTGCTGTCTTTACAGTCTCAGGATCATGGATAGATTTGAGAGTCCTCTGATTTGTTTGTTACAATGATAAAGGAAATTCAAATTTTGGAAAACATTAGGCTGACATGACATTGTCGTATCCAATGCAGAAAAGTTAGGTTTGATAGGCAAGATATGAAATTACCAGGGATTGGTTGCAAAATTAATAGGACAAAAGTAGGTGCTCAATACATGTTTGTTTTATTGAATGCCCAATCTCTCTACAATCCAAAGCATTGGTCTGTGTGCTGAAGGAAAGTAGAAACAATTTAAAAATGATAACAAAATAAAACATAGTCCCTGAGGTAGGCCAACACAGGCATAACTAACCACAGGTTAGGATCTGAGACTGATTAGTGTTATGGCAGAGCCATGACCCCATTGTAATCAACATCTTAGCCTTTCCTTTCTATTTGAGCATTTCATGCTTCTTCGGAGAAGGTTTTAATATTTCTACATTTTAAAAAATGTGTATGCAAGGAATTCAATGCAACTAACAGAATATCTATTACACCTTCCAATGTGTCTGTGTAATCATAACCCTGGTCTTTGAAATTGTATCTTTGCAGAAATGGAAAATAAAAACAAAAGTCCTTCATGTCCTACACAATGTATCACTAATCTTAGAGCAAGAGAGGTCCAGAAAAAGAAAAGTGCTTAAACTGAGTCATTGCCCACCAAAACTCTAAGTTCAGCACTTGTCTATTTTCAGTAAACCACAGTATAATACAAAGATGTGGGATTTATGCTCCATTTGATACTTCAAGTTGAACTGTGCTGGTAGGAATCCAACTGATTCTAGGTGTACCAATCAGGATTAAATTAATAGTCAGTGCTAATTAATGATTCTTAAGGTTTTATACATGGAAGACATATGGCCCACCCCAAGCTAGTCTGTAGGAGATGCAAGTGGCCTCCAGTGATAGGCAATATTCAACCTATTTTGCAAAGTTTCCAGAGCAAGAAGCGAATTGCTTAGATTCATCCAGACACATGCAACATGGGGAAGGAGCATTGGCAGTGGAGGTAGAGAATTCATGTGTTATGTGACTTTGGCCAATACTTAAAGCATCAGTTCCCCTGTGTGTAAAATGAGGATAATAATACTTGGCATGGTTATTGTGAAGGCTACATGATTAAACATAAAATGTGCCCAACTCAAGTTCTGGCATATAGCTAGAATTCAATAAATTTTAGTCGTTTGGTTATTTACTGATGGATGAAAAAGTGAAACTGGTCCTACATAAATGACTACAAAACCTATTTTTGTCTGCCTGAAAATAGAAAAGACCTTACCCCTGTATGCATCAGCCCTTTCCCATTCTATTATGGCCAGAGAGGAGAGCATCCATTGGTCTTGCTAGCATTACTCCACTGTTGTTAGTGGGGGAAGACTGAGAAAGGCAGTCTTGGTTAAAGGCCAGACACTCTTGGATGCTCAATTGATGTTAATTAATCCTCAGTAGCAGCATTTTGGCAACAGACCTTGACTTGTGTGACCTTTCATGCTAGATGCAATTACACTTGGATGAATCCTTTTCTCAGCCAAGCCCTTTAGAACCTTCTCAGGCTATTGGCAAAATTCCACAAGCACTACAGTTTCTTGAGAAGTCTGCAGTTGGCACCTTAAATGTGTTAGTGCTGAATAAATAGAATGTGAGACATTATATTATATATCCAATTTTGGTGATGGAAGGTATCAAAATAAGTGTTGTAAAGATGCAAGAATTCTCTGCTGAGCTCTGTGGATGCACAGGAAGATAGATTTAGGAAATATTCTCCAGGCTCCTGCTCCCAATCATTTATAAGGCTTGTGGTGGTTCAGCACAGCCACTCACCAGGACAAGGGGTATCGCTGGCAAAACATCTGCTTCTCTCAGAGGATAAGCAGCTTAAATTTAGTGCCTTGGGTAGCATCAGATTTACATTAGTTTTTAGTCCCCTCCTTACCTTTTATCCTGCTGTTTATAAAAGGGCTTCTTATGTGATTTTCTTCTGTATTTGAAAAGAAGGCAGCAGTAGTTAGTCACAAAGAGCTGACACTCCCAGCCCTGCCCAGGCCTCTTTCTGCTTGAGATGATAGTGCCCAAGCGCCGACCATGGCTCCTTACAAGGAACGAGCACAAAATGTTCTCATCATCTTTTGCATCCCCACGACTGCCTTTTTTTGTATTCGGTGTTTAATGAGATTTAAAAATCCACTGTTAAGGTGATTCTCAAGAACTTAGTAGTAATAGCATTAATTTTGTAATTACAGCTACTGTTACTACCATTAATGCTATTTCTTTCCTGGAATGCTACAGCACTTACCGCAATGTGTTGAAATGGTCAATCTACTTTTTCTCTTTCCTTCACCATATTTTGAGGTTTTTTTCATTGTATTCCCAGCACCTGGAATTATGACTGGTATAGATTAAACTCTTCAATAAATGTTTGTTGGATGAGTGAAGGATGAGGTAGTGGGGCACAAATGATAGTAATGTAGCCAAAAATTTACAGAGTTAATCTGATGAGAATTAGTATTTTTCCCATATGTTCTCTTAACTTCCACACAGCTCTTGGCTAACTCCAATTTATACTTCAGATGAATGAGTTTCTCGGGGAAAACTTCTTCCATACCATTTATCTTGTTTGTCAGCTTTGGCCTTGGGCCACATATGGCCTTCTGGAACCTTGAGTGCGGCCTTTTGACTGAATCCAAATTTTACAGAACAAATCCTTTCATTAAAAGGGGTGCAGCAGAGAAAGATGAAGCTTTTCTTGCCTCCTTTGATGCTTAAAAAAGAACAATCCTGAAATCAGAAGGCCACAGGTTCCCCACCCCTCTCCCCACTATAATTGGTATTGGACACAGCTGCCAAAATAATTTTCACCAAGCTGTGCTCGGGCCATAATCTTTCTGTCTTCAAACTGCTTTCGAATTACATCTATTTATTAAATTGTAAACAAGGACTTTCACATTTTCACCAGTTGCTCCTCATCTTCTTTTGAAATCTCATTTTCCTATAAAAGTTCTTCGTACTACAGCATGTAGTCTCCCCTGAACACATGTGTCCCCCCTGCCACCCAGATTCATGTGTTGGAACTTAATGTGATGGTATTAAGAGGTGATGAGGTCATGAGGACAGAAGCCCCGTGAATGAGAATAGTGTCCTTGTAAAAGAAGCTCTAGGGAGACTGTTTGCTGCCTCCACCAAGTGAGGATACATAAAAGATGTCATCAATGAGGAACAGACCCTCCCTGGAGACTGAATCTCCTGGCACCTTAATCATGGACTTCCCAGCCTCTGGAACTGTGAGCAATAAATTCTGTTGTTTATAAATTTTCCAGTCTAAGGTGTTTTGTTGCCCAGAGCAACTAAAATAACCATTTTTTTTGTTTGTCTTTGAATTTATCCATACTTCTCCCTAGCTACATCAAGCTTTTTGTCTTTCCCACAGTCATGAGGGTTCAGATCTTCATAACTATGTTTATATTGCACATCCTACGTGCCTTACATGTGTGAAAAAGACCCAGGAAATGCTTTAGCTCCATGAAATATGAACTCTCAATATAAAACAACAAATCACAAGAGGAAATTAACCAGAGAGAGAGAAAATCATACAAGGAAATGAAGCATACTCCCACCACAGATATTTGAAATTATTGAATAGTTTGAAACTATAAAATAAGCATATTTAATCTGATTATAGGAATAAAGCACTTCCTGTGACTCCAGCAGAGAAGAAGGAGGGGAAAGAAGGAGAAGCAGGGAGTGGGGGTCCCTGGCAGCTGTGTCATTGCTGCTGCACAGATTCTCTGAGCTGGAATGGGGTGGGATGGAGGTTTGAGTCTTGGAAGAGAGCGGCAGCACCTTGGGTGGGGTGGTAAGTAGGTGACGGCAGATAGGGATAAACTTGGCAATGTGAGCAGCAGTACCCCTCGGCTGCTGGAAATGAGGGGGCTGGAGGCTGGTAAGAATTAAAAAAAAAAAAATCAGAGGCCTATGCTTAAAGTCTTAGGAAATCAGTCAGTCTGTCACACTAGAACTTGAATGCCACTCAAATTATGTGGTGATACCCGTGGTCTGTCTATGATATTTTCCGTGTTTTTGAGTATGGTGGTTTCCCTCCAAAAACAGCTATTGTTTTTTGGAGACCATAAGATGGAGAAATTCACATTTACTTCCCTAGGGACCATTACTGTACTGTTGACCTGCAAAACCAACTATTTAATAGTTTTTTCTTCTGAAAAGAAATTATGAATATTAATAGGAATTTATGAATTTTATGATGAATGTAAAAGAAGACACAATATTCAACTATGAAAAACTTCCAAAGTAACTCTTTACAAGTGTAAGTATCACAGATGAGAAATTTCTAATATCATGAGGTTTTTAATTATTGAATTTAAAAAAATATATGAAGCAGATTCATCAAACTGTAAGACCAGCTTATGTACCAGATCAGACTCTTTTTAGTGGTATTTTGTGAACTGTCCATGGAAAGATGTCTGGGTCTAGGGTGAAAATGATGAGGAATATCTTTCATATTCATATCAGAAGTAGTCATAAAACATTTCCACAAGAAAGATTTGGGACTTATATAGAAAGCCTTTCAGTTGGTTAAAGATGGATATGAATTTCACCAAATTATTGTGAAGAATTTGATAATTCAGGAGCCATGATGAATATAGAAGAAATGCTTATTTGTATTATTTCTGTATTTTTAAAGTTTCAGGGAAAATGAAGCCAAATTCCAGTAGATTTGTAATACCACAACATGGTATGATCAAAAAGCAACAGAAAGGTCAATTTAACTCTGCTTAGTTGGGACTTTTAATACAAAATACCTAACTTTCATTTTAAAACCTATGATGTGTTCTAGTCTTTTTGGTGTCTCCTCCCAAAGTTTTTAGTTGCTAAATGGCAATTACTGGTTATAACATAAAAATAAAAGATTTTCTCCATTCTCAAGTATAGTGTTTCTTATCAAATTAAATTCCCTATTCCATTTGTAAACAACTTTATTTTCTGAAATATTACAGCTATATGAGCCAAGAGGTAAATATACAATTCATTTTCTTTCCTCTTTAAATTCAGTATAACTAATTACTCATTTAGATACTCATTTCTCTTAGTTTGTAGATGCTTGAAACTAGAAATATGTGTGTCATAAGATGCATACTTCTTACATTACAACAAATACATAAATTTAGTTTTATTCTTTTAAGTTTGTTAAAGTGTGTTTTATGGCCTAGAATGTGGTTTATCTTGGTGAATGTTCCATGTAAGTTTGAGAAAAATATGTATTCTGTTGTTGGATGAAGTATTTTATGAATGTTAATTAAATCTAGTTGATTGATGGTGCTGTTTAGTTCGACTATACTAATTTTCTGCCTGCTATATTTGTCAATTACTGATAGAAAGATGTTGAAATACAACTATAATAGCAGATTAATCTGTTTCTCCTTGCAACTCTATCATCTTGTGCATCATGTATTTTGATGCTCTTTTGTTAGGTGCATTAAGGATGTTATGTGTTCTAGAAGAATTGATTCTTTATCATTATGCAATGTCCTTTTTTATCCCTTACAATTTTCCTGTCTCTGAAGTTTGCTTTGCCTGAAATTAATATAAATACTCCAGCTTTCATTTCATTAGTGTGTAGGTGGTATATCTTTCTTTATCGTTTACTTTTTAATCTGTGTCTTTATATTTAAAGTGGGTTTCTTATAGAAAACATAAAATTGGATCTTATTTTTTAATTCACTCTTGTAGTCTCTGTCCTTTGTTTGGTATATGTAGTCCATTCATACTTTCAGTGATTATTTATACAGTTGGTTTGGTATCTACCATATTTGCAACTGTTTTCTAATAGCTGCACTTACTTTTGTTTGTTTGTTTTTTAATCTTCCACTCTTTCTCCTCAATCTATGGTTTTAATTGAGCTTTTCATATGGCTCTATTTTCTCTCCTCTCTTAGCATGTAAGTTATAAATTTAGAATAAATCTAAGTCCCCACTTTCAAATAACATAATAGTGCTTTATGAGTAGTACATATACCTCCCTCTCAGCCCTTATCATATAGCTGTCATTCATTTTATTTATCCATAAACTATAATCACTAAATGTCCTTATTTTGAGTAAACTTTTATCTGTTAGATCAATTCAGAATAAAAATATTTTATTTTACTTTCATTTATTTCTTAGCTGATTCTCTTCCTTTCTTTATGTAGATACAAGTTTTGACTTATATCATTTTCCTTCTCTCTGAAGATCTTTTAACATTTCTCATAAGGCAGGTCTACTGTTGACAAATTTTCTCTATTTTGCTTCTCTGTGAAAGTCTTTATTTATGCTTCACTTTTGAAGGGTAATTTTGCTGAATTCAGTATTCTAGGTTGGTCATTTTTTCTTTCAATTTCATTCAACTCTTTTCTTGTTTGCATAGTTTCTAAAGAAAAGGCTGATATAATTCTTTTACTTGTTTCTCTATAGATTAGGTAATTTTTCCCTCTGGATTATTTCAAAATTTTTTTCTTTGTGTTTAGTTTTCTGAATTTTTAATATGATATGATTAAATGTAGATAATTTTATATTTATCATACTTGGTGTTCTTAGAGTTTCTGGATCTTTAGTTTTGTGTCTGTCGTTGATTTTGGAAAATATCCAGCTATTCTTAAACTAGAGAATTTCAAAGACAGAGAATATATTTTAAAACCAACAAGACAGGAAAGAAAACTTATGTACAAAGAATCACAACTAGATAGCAAATTTTCTTATTAAAAACAGTTACTTGAATATAATGAAATGATATATGTAAAATGCTAATAGAAAAAAACTTTTTTCATTAAAATTCTGTACCCAGCTAAACTATAATTTGAAAGTGAGGCCACAACAAAAATATTTTTCAGAGAAAGATTTAGAGGCTCTATCAATCCTAACACCTTTAAAAAGAGCTACTAAAGGATATAGTTTAGTAAGAAAAAAATGAATCTAGAAGAAATGGATTATGTGAGGAGAAAATCGACAAATTTGTGTTTGACTGCATATCCTGAAGAATCTACTATGATAGAACACAGAAATCCTAAAAATGCATCATAATAATACAAACATATTTACTAACTACACATTTCAGGGGTCAAAGATATGATCGTGGTCAGTGATCACAGATGCTTTGGCTGTCCTGGAAGTGTTTATTAATGAACTTGAGTTTAATGGATTGCCAGAATAAGACATAAAGCATGGGAGTGAATTGGAAATGTGACTTCACATACAGCTAAGAAACTTGTGGTTCATAGAAGTATTGTTTCTAATTTTTTACCCTCCCTATATTCATGCCATTTAGCATGGGATTTTGCTGTTTCTCAAAACAGAGATGGAGTATATTTCCATTCTCCATTGGCTGTGTGACTTTGACCAATAGAATATAGGCATGAGTGAAAATACGCCTAGTTCCTATGCCAAATATTAAAAGACATCATGTGTTTCCACTTATCCTTTTATGCTTCTCTCATTGCCAAGAGAAGATTATGCCCTGTGTACTCTGCTGGTCCCAGAAAAATGAGAGACTCATAGAGCAAACATAAACCAATCCAACAGTGAGGAGCCAGGCATAGCTGAATTTGGAAGAGCCATTCAAGCAACTCTACAAATGTATGAAGTGTAAGAAAGAACTGTTTTTGAAGAAACTGAGTTGGGGGCAATATTTTTGAAGCATCATTATTGAAATAGCTAACTGAAACCACCTTCAAAAAGCTATATCCTCAGATTAAGGAGAGAGAAAGCATGACCCTTTTAGCTGAAGAAAAAAATAGAAAATGCAACACTCAATTATGATGTAACTTTTAGGAAACTCAGAATAGAAGAGAACTTTCTATAATTCTATAAAGGATACAAAACTATCAGAAAACAAAAACAACAGCACACAAGATACCTAAGGGAGAAAAATTAAAAGAATATCTTATATGGCAACAGATACTACAGGGATAGATGCTCACTGCACTATATATAATCAACGTTGAGCTAGAGAACTGAGTCAATGGTTCCCAAGACTACTCTTCAGCTTGATTCACCAGAAGGACTCACAGGACTCAAAGAAACTGTGGTGTTTATGGTTACAGTGTATTACAGAGAAAGGATACAGATTAAAATTAGCAAAAGTAAAGGGGTGAAGTCCATGAGAAATCCAATTTCACCTTTGTCTTTGAGTTCAATCACTTCAGCCATTCAGTTAATTCATTCTTTTGTCTGTTGCTTTAGTGGCATAAAAGATGCCAAGTGGCCAGGTAAAAATCTCAACTTTAACATCAGTGGATCCATTTTTGTGTTCCCAGTAGAATCATTCCCCCCAAACCAGGAATGCTGTTGTGAGGATGGGGAACAAAAATTCTAAAAGTGGTTTATTAAGCATAATAGTGAGAAGATTCACTCCCCACTTTCACTCCTTGATTCTTGGATTATGTATTCTGGATATGGGCGAGAAAATACCATATAATGGTCTCTTGTAAGAGAAATAGGATGTGGTCTTTCAATTGGAACTATGTTCAATAAGCAATACATCTTTCTCTTAGTCTAACTACTTCTGAAATATGGAGTATGTTGTATGTCCAATTAATTCCTTGGCCATAAACCTGTTCCTGCTGTTCCTTTACTGTAAAATAATTTGAAGCAAAGGTTTACATAATACAATGATGGTGAATAAGGCATTATCTGAATTGATAGCTGGTGGTGTTGGCAGAAACAATATGGACAGGGAAAGAAAATCCATCTCTAGTATATTTGTCTATTCTAGTAAGGATGAATTTCTACCCCTTCATGAGAGAAAGGGTCCGAGTGTAATCTATGTCAACATACCACCAGATGGCTGGCTATTCCTTTCAGGGAAAGGTAACATAGTAGGTGCTCAGTGTTGATCTGTGTTATTGTTGGATTAGGCACTCAACAGCAGTGGTAGCCAGGTCACCTTTGGTAAAAATAAGTCTATATTGTTAAGACCATATATAGCATCTATTCCTGCTAGCATGGCCACTTTATCATGGGTCCATTAAACATGCACAGGGGTATCTGAGGAAAGGAGGAAAGGAGCTACTGACATTCAGAGAATGTGTAATTTTGTTCACTTAATTATTTATTGCTTCCTTTGCAATGGATGCCATTTGGTGAACATTTATATATATGCGACACAGACATCTTTTCTTCTGTTCCCATTCTGAATGATCTCCACATAACACTTTCCCAGACATTCTTCTTATGAATATTTTAGCCCTATTTATTTCAAGTCTCTGATGACCCACCCAAACAATTAGCAATCATCTATGTGCCAGTGTAGATCTCTACTTCTGACTTTCTCTCAATCTGGTAGAGTGGACAATCAAGTGTACCTCTTGAAGTTCTGTGGAATTTCCTTTGCCACTGCCCCTTAGGTCCAATTCTACAGTTACCCATTTTTAATCCAGGATTAAGCTTTTTATTCCTTAGTCAGCTGGTAATAAGGAAATACACCTGAGGCTATAGGAGTAGATTGAAGGAGAGGAGGCAAAGACACAGGAGTCAGTGTCAAAGGAGACTGATCCACCACCATTCATTCCAGACCTGCCTGAACCCAGTCCTTTTGTATAATTTCTATTTGATGATAGACTACTTCTTCATGTTCCCAACTTTATGGTTCATGATGACAAACTTATGAGTGACCAGTTCACAGTGGGAAGCTCAGTTCATATGATCTCTTGATGTCCAGTAGTTAGGTATTTAATCTCTCCCAAAACTCAATTAACAATCCAGAAGCTGTTTTTTCTAAAGAGAAGTCATTATTTTCAGAAGGGAAAATTGATTTGTTTTAAAACCTTAGAGGTTTACTCTGCAATTCCTCAACTAGTGCTTGCCAGAAGCTCATACAGTATTTCTTTTTGCCACAAACACTGAGTATTATTGGATCTGCTGCATCATCAAGGCCAAGTAGAAGAGCAGCTCACACTGAAGGCTTCACTTACTGCAGAGATTTTTCTTGCTCTGATCCTTACTTGAAACTGAAAGCCTTGCTGGTGACTTGGTAGATAGGTTGACATAGCACACTCAATTGTTGCTTCCAAAATCCAAAAAGACATTGTCTCTCTCTCTTTTTTTTTATGGTAGGTGGTATGATGTACATGAACTTGTATTTCATCTTTGGGAAAATAGCTTGACATGTTCCAGATCTTTGGCTCCCAAGACACTTTACTAATATAGAGTGTCTCTGCATTTTTGTGAGTTTTATTTCCTAACCTTTCATTCATATATATCCTTCCAAGGCATCTAAAGTACTCAACACTTTCTGCTAATCATACACAATCAGCATAATTTCATTAATATGTAGACCACTGTGATGGAGACCAGATGGAATGTCAAGATGATCAAAATCTCAGGAGACTACATTAGAGCAGAGAGCAGGAGAGCTGACAGCACAGAAATAACACTGCTAAAGTATACTCTCAGCCCAATCAGGAGAAAGCAAACTTCTAGTGTTTCTTGAAACCTTTTATGGAGGGGAAAAAAGCAATAGCTAGGTCAATAGCTGATATGCAAGTGTGAAGAATTATGTTGATTTGCTCCAATAAAAAAATTATAACTTGGAAAGCAGCCACAATTGGAGGCACCACCTGATTAAGTTTGTGATAATTCACAGTCTGAGAGCTCAGAAAATTCCAAAGCATTCCTATGAGATTCCTAATTTTTTCCTTTTTTTTGTTTTGTTTTTTTAACAGGCAAGGTCTTGCTCTGTTCCCAGGCTGGAGTGCAGCAGCAGGATCATAGCTCACTGTAATCTACAACTCCTGTGTTCAAGCCATCTTCTCACCTCGGCTTCCTGAGTAGCTGGATTTACAGGTGTGAGTCACCATGCCCAGTTTAAGATTCCTAATTTCTTGAAGTTACAGGGTAGATATTGCTGAAATTAAGTCTCTTTCTCTTCTAATCTTACCTTTTCCCTCTAGTACCTGCTGTTGGTAGAGCCTAACATCAAGTCAGAAGGCAAAGAAGAAAAGTAGTTTGCAGAGTTCAGATCCGGCATCACAAAGTAAGAAAAAGGCAGGTGGGTTTGGCTTTGAGAGGCAATAAAATATGGACTTGAGGCAAACCTGTAGCTGGCACCAGATAACTAGCTTGAAATTGAAAGAAGTAAACCCAATTCTAACTGAAAAAACAAAATCATAGATTGCTCCGTGATTTATTATAAGAACTTTGACATTTGTCTGGAAAGGGTTAAAAGAAAATCATGATTTAACCACTAAGTTTTGTAATCATTTTTCTATGTATAAACATTTTACCTTTAAAATAATTATCCATGTAGATCACCAATTTATGGAATTTCAGAGATGGAAAATGTTTTGGTTTTCTAGTCTATTTTATCTTTGGCATATCTGGATAGAGTATTAATAGTAGTCCACTGGATTCGATCCCAAATCCTTTATTTTGAGATGATATGCTCACATTAGAATAAAGATTTAATGAGATATTAATTAAGTCAAGTCAGTTTTTGTTAATATTTAGTCATGAGTTTGCTGTTTTTTATTCAAGTGTATTGACTCCTTAGGCTCTTGGATTCCTTATCTGTGAAATGAAAGTTTCGAGGTCTATTACTTTTATAACTCCACACCTATAAAAGTACCTTGTAGAAGTGTCCTCACTTCACACTGGGAATAGAAGAGGTATCTATAAGAATAATACGATCAGAACAACATTTTCAGTCACTTGTTTTACCACTAAAGTGGTAAGGAGGAGAAGAAGAACAAAATTGTTTTTTAGACAATCCTGTCACCAACTTTTAATTCTGAGAATATATAGATGCACAGGTGTTTGTGGGCCTTATGGTAATGGGCAGGTTATTTTGTGTTTTAAACTGTCATTATTTAAATGTATGAGAAATGTCATGTCACTATAGCAGAATTGAAGTGTATTTAGCTCATTAAAAGATAGAAGCAGTAAAATACTAAATTTATTTTTTTAGGCTTAAGATTTAACTGTAGCACTTACAATTTTCTAAGGTTTCAAACTTGACTATTTTCACATTCATATTCATGATGCTGTAGTTTATCTGTAAATACTACCCGCTAGGTTTATTTTAGCTGATCTTGTTAACACCCTGACAAGCAGTGAATTTCTCATCTTTACGACTCAGAAATGTGGAACAAAAGATTTGGGGTGTGTGTGTGGTGGGGAAGGGATGATGAGAAAAAGAAAGAAGATGCAGTGGAAAAGGTCAGATATTAATGCTTAAATATCAACATAAAAAGATTTCAGTGGTCAGAAATGAATCAGAAACTTGGGGAAACAAAAATACTCCAGTGATTGGAGCACAGGATATTTAATTCACTATATTAAATTGTCTAAACTGGGTGCAGTGGCTCATGTCTATAATCCAAGCATTTTGTGAGGCCCAGGTGGTAGGATCGCTTGAGGCCAGGAGTTCCAGACCAGCTTGGGCAACATAGCAAGACCCTGTATCTACCAACAAGAAAAAAAAAAAAAGAAAGAAAATCAGCTGGTCTTGGTGGTGTGTGCCTGTAGTCAGAGCTTTTCTGGAGGCTGAAGTGGGAGGGTCACTTGAACCCAAGAGTTGGAGGTTAGAGTGAGCTATGATCACGCCACTGCACTCCAGCCTGGGTGACAGAGCAAGGCCCTGTCTCTAAAATAAATAAATAATCTAGCTATTTCAGAGTAGAAGAATATTTTCAAAAATGTTAGAGATATTAGAAATATATTTCTTAAACATTGTACCTTAAGAGTGTGCTGCCTCTTTATTTAAAGAGAGAGATGTCTGAGATCACTGAGGGATAAGTCATCATGCCTTTTGATCTAAGACTTTAGTTTTGATTATGTTATTTTCTGCCATTTTTGAAAAAAGAAACATTTCAATATAATGATGAAAGTATGACATGAAAATTAGATTTTGTTGACATTTAGGGTAATCCCTTTGGCCCCAACTATAACTTAACAAGAGAGCTTGAGGCAAGCCTACTCCACTTATTAATTTAATTTTTATTTCTGATATCTAGTCATCTTTAATTTTTTTCCTTTCAAAATACTAGAGTCTGGGGTAGATGTGTACATATGTGTAAGAAGAGGAGAAATAGAAAATTTATTTTTAAAAAGTAATTATAATCTGTAAAATAATTAGTTTATGTTTGTAATTCAATAACATTAGTAATATACTTTTCAAAAAGTAAACTCAATTATGTCTAATAATAAAAATATCAATTAGAGATTATATCATTAAATCTCTTGTTCATTAAATTGAGGAAATGAAAGTTTGAATCATTCTTCCACTTTATATTACGCTTGACAGAATGAATGGCATGTGTAAATTGTTTTTCTGTGTTCAATTTGAAGAGTGTTCAGGACTTATTTTGCTGAACAGCCCTTCAAGGCTAAGCATTTCTGCTGGGCCCGTTTTGAGACTGAAATTGTAGAACTCTTGAGAAAATAAATGGGGGCTAAAAACTTGAGACAGAGATCCTTATTTCAATATTTGTCATTTAAAGTATCCATCATTCTTACCAATGTAAAGTAAAAATACTATACTGACACTTATTCTGCTAATCATTTTCTTCATTCAGCCAAAAGAATCTCAGAGAAATGGGATTTTTATAGTAGCCTCCAGAGATATTGGAGTGACAATGATATCTGCATTCTAAATAAGAAGGCCTTTATCACTGACAAAATGAATTAGTATGATTAAAACTCAAATGAATCTTAATTCTACCCCCTCCTTGCCTTCCGAGTACTTAACTCATTTAATCATTATTTGCTTTTTAAATTTTCTGCCTCTGACATTGTAAGCTAAGTAAGGACACAATCTATACACACTTTGTTTTGCACTCTTTTCACAGTACTTGGTACAGTGTTTGGTTCATGGTAAATTGTTAGTAAGTATTTATTGAACATGTCTGTGAGTGAATAAAAAGATGAGTCATACTGATCTCAGTTGCTAAAATAATACAATATTAAACATTTTACATTAGGAAACTAAAGCCCACAGTAGGAATAATCAAATAATCCATTCTCAGTAGAGGGTCAATGGCTGAGTGAGTAGTGTTCAACCTATTGGGAAATTTTAAAGTTTAGTCACTGATCAATCATCCTTTGGAAAGCACTTATTGAACACATGTTATGAACGAGTTCCTGGGATAAGCTCTAGGACAGTTATTCCCAACAGAAGCAGCATCCAAGCCCTACTCCCTTTCCCAGGGGTGTTCTACAATTTATTGAATAATTTTGTTGTCAAAATCATGACATTTGGTTATCAGGAGACAAGCATTCTAGATATCTTGCAATTTGTAGGGCAGTCCTTTGCAGTGAAGAATCGTTCCAGGTTCTACATGGTTTTGGAATACTTTATAAGACATACATGTATCATATTTCATTCAATATATTATTGATTTTAAGATGTACTATAATTTTATTTATAACTGAGAAGGAAGAAATGCTGCAAATTAAATTAGGACATAATGCTTTAAATATAGTTCTGCACAACACACAAATCACTCTCAACAGCTCTTGTTCCTTTGAAATTTCTTTCATCTACTCCGATCTACAAATTCTTCTGCCTTCCATTATTCTGAGGGACCTACAAATTCTTCTGCTTTCTGTTGCATAGAGTGACATGTGATAGTCAATCCTTGCACATGTTTGTTAAGAAAACATAAGACAACATTTATTTATGGTGCCATCTTTGTTTTAATGAAGGAATGTGCTCTATAAAGCAATTAGATGTTTCTTTGGAAAAAATATTGAATGATGGTCATTCTTCCAATGATAAATATTTTTTAATTTCAAAATGATGTTCCACTTCCCTGCTTTCATGCCTGTGAATAACTATTTGTTTCAATGCTGAATCATAGCATAATCTCTTTAAACGACATTTTAGATAGCACTTAAGCTCAACACATGTAATACCTAAAGCAGATAACTCAGCTGAAGTGCTGATAATATGAACAGATGACCAAGTTTGCTCACCTCAATTGCCATCCGTTTGAAAGAGACTGCAAGGAGCCATTGACTATAAAATGAATCTCCTAATTTCAAAGAGGTTAAAATGTGGGACAAAATGTGTCCAGAGACAGACAATACATGAAAGATTTGTCATGTATGCTGCCTTCTCTAAGAATGCAAATACTGTGTAAACCACAATAAAATTACCCTTTACTTTGTTCAGAACTTACCAAGAGCTGTTTATCATTCTGGAAAGTCAAGTCATTGATGGAAAAAACTATTTGCGGCACAATATTTGAGTCTCACACCATATACCGTGTTTCCCTGAAAATAAGACCTACCCATAAAATAAGCCCTAGCA
>VBSM01000361.1:50598274-50612492 GCA_008086735.1 Cheirogaleus medius | reverse complement strand
GCATTAGGAGCTGCTACATTTAATGCGATTCTTTACATAGTTGCAAATATCTGACTAATTCAAGTTTTGTCTTGTTCAAAGATTTAGTATCATTTATTATAAATAATTTCCTTTTATTGCTCCCTTGTACAATACTGAGGGCATTTTGTTAATTTTGTTTAGCACAGACTGCTGATTTATAATATTTATAGCACAGGAAGGGCACTTAGGACAGACTGGGGAAGGGCGAGGCAGGGCTTCCTAGGGGAGGGGGTTTTTGAGCTGATTTGAAGAAAGATTTGGAGTAATCCAGGTGAATGGAGGTCACTCCAGGTAGATGAATAAAGTCTTGGAGGTCTCAGCTGGCATAGCACTTATAAAGTTCTACAAACGGATCAGGAAGTTGGATTAAGGGAAGCAGCAGTGTTTTGATTGGATAAGATGCCAGATTGTCCGTAGGCATTTATTTCTCCTTTCTTCTGAGACTCCATTTTGGAGTAAAATATTCCCCTCTCCCCAGCTTCCAGGCACAAGTATAAACCCACAGAGGAGAGTGAGAGAGGAGATATTAGGGGATGAATGTTTGTTATAGTTTGTGAATTTAAGAAGTTAATAGGAGCAGGGATGATAGTTAAAAATAAGTATGATGCAGGGTTCAAGCAATCAAAAAGAACTGCCAGCTGTCATGTGGAAGCAGTTTCCTGGGAACACTTTGCTGAACCAGTTGAGTGCTGCATAGTCCCTGTCACCAGCTGGCCTCTCTAAAGGCCCAATACTTAGGGCTAGAGGACTCCCTTGCTCTTTAACTTACTGTTGGTTCAGCTAAAGGGAGGCATCAGGAGGTGTCAGGATCATTATTCTGCTGCTTCTTTCCCTGCTGAGCCGAGGTTTGGCAGGGTCTGCTGTCTTCTTCCTAAGACCACCGCTTCTGTAGGGTGACCCTCTTCTGTTGCTTTAGCTCTGCTTGTTTGCAAAAGCAGTTCACTTTCTTGCCTCTTCAGGCCTAAAGCAGGTGATAGCTTTCTAATCTTGATGATTCTGGGGTCCTGCACCATCCCTTGTTGGTTTTCCTTAACCCTCTTCATAGCTCTGTAAATAGTCTCTTCATTAAATTCTTTAATGATCCTGTTTTCTGTATACCCTGTGTTTCCTGTGAAGAGTTGTGTGTGTATGTGCATGCCTGCATGCGGGAAGGGAGGTTCCCAGGGAGAGGATATGGTGGAAGGGGATACATAAAGAATTTGGCAACCCGATAACCAACAAGTACAAGAGTATTTCTATCTCAAGAGCTGTCATGGCTAAACTGGTGAATGTTAAAGTATCAGTACTGGATAGGAAAAAAGATTACCTATTATATTTATCAGAACAGAGATACAGGAGAGGAAAGAGATTTTTGCCCCCTCAAAAGCACAAAGCATCAAGATGGTATATATTTCACAGTTTAAAAAGAAAAATGCAGAACAGAAAATGGTACAAATGAAGAAATTGATTGGCTGCCTGTATATGGAACTGGAATCATAACTCCTATTTCTATCACTATGTACATTGAATCAATAACTAGACGTGTAGCCTTCAGAGAAGAGAGTGTAGGTTATTTCTTTGCCAGAATTGAACAGGAAATACTTGAGATTAAGGTCAAATGCAGGACTATTGATTGAAAAGCTACATTCAAGGATGGCTGATCTCTGTTCCCTTATCCTCATCCAGCCTTCATTGCACATATTCCAGGCAGGAGATTGGAGAATTCTTCACTGGAAAATAGAATGGCTTCAGGAAAAGTCCTTCATATATTGATGTTTAGGAATCCCCCAGTGAAAATATAGCTCTGACCCAGTCACCTGAAAATAAAACGCACCTTATCCATACATAGAAAGCTGCCTGTTAGCTTTTAAGTTTTCATTTTTAATATGTATTAACAATTAAATACCTTTAGACATAACAGTAAAGCCCCCTAAATAAAAAAGAGAAGCAAAATAAACATACAGAGATGTACCCAAAGGAAACAAAAATAATGCATAAAATAGAATTAACCCTTTCCAAATAAAAATGTTACAGCTCCAATTAATATTTTAAGATTAGTGAGAACATGTTTTAACTATTAAGAAAACCCATAAAACTACTTTAAAAATCAACAAACAGGCAAGAGATCTTGTATGTTAAAAGTTTTGTAGCCAGATTAAACAAATGAAGGTTTGGAACATAAAGTCAAGGAAATTTCCGAAAATACAATAAAAACAGAGGTGAAAAATATTAGTGAAGATATTTAGAAGATAAATGTAGGAAATTCCATGTCTGACTAAGCTTCAGAAAGAAAGCAAAAAAGAAAATTGAAAATGGAAGGAATTAAATGATGAGATGAAATATAATACAATATTTTAGAATTGAAGTATATAAATATCCAGATGTGGAAGCCTTACCAAGTTGCCAGACCCAAAAATGAAAGCGACCCACACTTGGGCACTTCATAGTAAAATTTTAGCTCACAGACATAAAGAAAATCTCAGAACACAGATATTAATACCTTCTTAGTGTTAGACAAGGCCACATGTAAAGGACCAGGAATCAGAATAACATCAGACATTTCAAAGTAAGTGTAGGAACAATGATACAGTAGAAGATGGTTTTCAAAATTCTGAAAGAAAGCCTATCTGTCTATCCACCCACCATCTCTTTATCTATCTGTCATCTATCTATCTATCTATCATCTATCTCTATGTATCTTCCTGTGAACTTTATACTCAAACTACCAATGAGGAGTAAGAGCAGATGAAGACCTACTCAGAAGATTTACCTTCCATATCACTTTTCTTAAGCAATTAACGGAAGATGTGTTTCAGCCAAATAAGGGAATAATTCATTTAAAAGGAAAATATGGAATCTAGGAAACCATGTCTCCAACGAAGGAGAGTAGCAAAGAGAAGTGCCCAGGTGAAAACTGTTCATCAGGCCTCAAGAGCAACCATCCCTGTTTGGAGCGGGAGAACGAAGGCCCCGTGATGGAGAGCTCCAGGAAGAAAGTAGACTTGATGGAATGCATGAAATCCCAGATAGCAACTTAGAGATGAAGGGGAGTATTGAAAATACTTACATGGAAATTATATATGCAAAAAGGGTTTCTATTGACATAATAATAAAAAAATTCTACAAAAAGGAAATAATGTTTTGATAACTTTTTCTATGCAGTGAATTATATTTCCTGAATCATATTAATATATTGATTCAACTAAAAGTAGCTTTTAACTATATTCAAAGAATAGGAGAGGTGAGATGGGAGTATAAGAGCATGTGTGTCATGAATAGAAATCAATAGATAATGTCTGAAGTATTGATAAATCTAGGTAAAGAAGTATAAATATATGTAGCAGAGACTTCTAGTGGTCACTGAGTAGCTGTCTCTCCTTATCCAACAGGAGACCTTGGCACATGACTGGCCAATACAAGCAGCATTTTTCCACCTTTGAGCCTGGGTTGAAGTTCTGGCTAATGAGATAAGTGCATACACCTAGTGACAGCACCCAGAATCTTTCTTGAGGGACAGCGTGCTCATGTGCCCTTTTCCTCTTTCTACTTTGGCTTTTTCTCCATCTTGACATCTAGAACATGGATTTTACTTCAGACCATGAGGACAGGGGCCACACTCTAGTAACAGTGTACTGTGAACTGGGAGAAGTCTGGCTCCTTAGACTGTAAATTTTCATGTAAGAGAAAACAAGCTAAAACCCTCTTTCTCTTATGGGAGGCATGGCTTTGAGCTCATCAGAGCCAAATCTAAACTGTTTCTGCATATTATGAGAAACATGGGCATAACATCCAGAGGAACCAACTGAAATGATAAAAAGTGGTTATCTCTGGAGACTATGCTTGGTGCTAAGTTGGGACAAAGAAAGGAGCTACTGCTTTCCATTATAAGCTTCAGTAATAATAAGTTATATATGGAGTTGCTGCTTTTGTAGACTGAAATTGGTTGAATATTAGGGATTTCATATGGTTCAGTCTAATAGTATTTTTAAAACCAGGTGCATGTATTTGTATGATAAAAACATTTGTAAATGCAAAAAAAGAAAGATGAGACTGGGTAAACAAACAGGAATCTAACCTTGAAAGACCTTTTATGTCATGGTGGATATGTGGTTTAATGTGATCAGATTGATGTTTTGGAAATAACTCCTACAACAAATTGGAGAATACATTTAGAATACATTTAACTTTACTACATAATAAAAAAGAGGCTTTTATAGTAATCAAGCAACAGATAATGAAGACTAAACCAAGGCTATTGCAAAGAAGATCAGGATAAGAAACAAATACTATTACAGAGCTCTAATGGACAGAGCTGTTATATCAAGCAGAGGAAGAAAGCAGGAGATGGAAGAGAGACAGTGCAACAACGTGGTTAAGACCCTGTCTCTGGAGTCCCCTGGACTGAGTGTGTTCATGTGTGCCTCTGGCAAGGTTCCATAGTCATTCTGTGCTTCCCATTCCTCATTTGTAAAATGGAAGTAACGATAATGCCTCCTTTTTAGAGCAGTGGTGAACATTACATGCAAGAGCACATATGAAAAATGTAACAAACCGCTGGTGCAGATTAAGTACTGAATACGTGTTAGGGACTCTTATTACTAGTGGTTGCTTCATTCATAGAGAAGAAGTATAGGAACAGGTACAGACTGGGGAGTGGGAAGATATTAAACGCTGTTCTGGAAAGTGGCGTTTGAGGTACTGGCAATCCAAGAGGATCTGGACAATAAAGAAGATTTACAGCACAGAAATTGGGCTACAAATAGGAGTCATTGAGATCCAGGTAGAATTTGAAGCTAGGGGAATGAATTAGTTCTCCATCTAAGAAGAGTATGTAGAGTGAGGAGAGAGAAGAAAAAAAGCAGGAAGACCAATATTTAAGGGAAAAGGAGGCTTCTAAGGAAATTAAGTGTGAGGAATCAGAGGTTTAGGAGAAGGACTAGTGAGGAACATTGAGAAGTAACAATTTCAGGCAGTGTTTCAGCATGCCCAAACATGACAAGGATGTAGACATGTCCAGTGGCTTTAGCAAGCAAGGGGGCAATGGCAGTCTTCGTGGCCAAAGGAACTTGGGAGCCAGAAGGCAGAAAGCAGAGGGGTTGCCAAACATAAGAAAAGCAAACTGAGCCACTGGACATGGACCACTCTTTCTAGAAGCTTGTCTGGGAAATGAGAGAACGGGGAGAGATCTGAGAATGTTTGGACATGTAAACAAATAAGACTTCAGAGAGCAAGAAAAAAAAAACTTAAGACAAATAGCATAATGAGACAGCAGGGTCCCTGAGGATCTGTTGTCTTTTGATTTTCCTCTTTTGCCTTCTAAGATAAGTAGGATTTGTGAATCCCAAAAGATGAATTATTATTCTTGGCACTTACTTATGTAAGATCTGTTTTAAAGCCCTCATGGGAGAGTGTTTTGTTCTGTTATATATCCTTTTTCTGTAGCTTTCTTAAAAGTAATAACAACATATGTAAAGGAGCACTGAGAGATAAGTCAATCTGAAATGATATCACATGTCTAGGGATTATTCTTTAAGCCCAAACAGAAATAACTCTTTTTGATAGCTTTTCCTATTAACATGCCACTTCTAGGAAGAATAGGAAAGTGCTATGCTTCACAGTCAGAATTTTTTTCTTATTTTAGCTTCTCTAAAAAGGTAATTGAGTGATTTCACCTATAAAGGCAGATGATTATGTGTATGTGTGTGTGTGTGTTTAAAAGACTCCTGGAGGTTGAAATAAAAGTCTTTATATGATTAGATATTTTTTGAACTTTCAATAAAAACAATCACCAAAAAAACCCAGACTAAAATGTGGTTTTTGATCTCAGGGTATGACAAGAGGCTTTTCTTATAGCAAGAAGTAAATGCATAAAGCCACTGGGAGGTGGCTCCTGTACTGCGGCCTATGCTCTGGCAGCCTTATCTTGTAGCTACTATAAATAGAAACAGTGCACATAGGAGAAACAATGTGCTTTTCTACATCAGCATCTGACTGCTCCAGAAAATGATCTGCCATTAAAGCTGAGTATAAGAACTGAATGAGTATTTTTAAATTATTTTGAATAGCTTATCAATGCATATATTGCTTGACATGTAATAGAAAGGTTATTTACACGCCAATTTGAAAGAACTGAAGAAAAGCTCAATAATAGATTTGCAGCAACATGGATGGAACTGGAGGACATTATGCTAAGTGAAATAAGCCAGGCACAGAGAGACAAATATTTCATGTTCTCACTCATATGTGAGAGCTAAAAAAAAGTTGATCTTATGGAGATAGAGAGTAGAATGATGGTTACCAGAGGCTGGGAAAGATAGTGGTGACAGAGGGATAAAGAGAAGTTGGTTAATAGGCATAAAAACACAGTTAGATGGATTAAGTTCTGGTATTTGATAGCAAAGTAGGACGACTATAGTTCACAAGAATTTATAGTATATTTCGAAATAGCTAGAAGAGAAGATTTGGAATGTTCCCAACACAATGAAATGATCAATGTTTGAGGTGATGGATATCACCAATTACCCTGATTTGATCATTATACATTGTGTGCATGTATCAAAAAACCTTATATACCCCATAAATATATACAACTATTATGTATTAATTTAAGATATAGGAATGACCCTCATGATTACCAAGCATACGTCCGTCTAGGCAAAAGTACTATGCTCTGTGTTTCAATTCTGATTATGCGCCAGACGCTATGCTATGTGCTTTAATAAGCATTTAACATTTTAAATAATTGCAATTCTATGCCATAGATACTAGCATTATTACCTCATCTAGCAGAGGAATAATTTGAGACTCAGTTAAATGAATCACTTTTCAGAGATATTGTACCCAGACAACTATATGTACTATTGTTTAGAGGCTGAATAACAAGGATTTTAATAATTGTGGAACGTACTAGGGAAAATTACCTGACCTACAGAAAAATTAGAGTTTAGAAGGACTTCAAATTTAGTTCATAAATATATAAAACATATATGAAGTACCTTTTTCACTAGGCCTCTTCTTGGACTTAAGAAAATAGGTTATTTGGATTCAAAAGAGTCTACTGGCATGAGAGTCATTGAAATAGGACTAAGCTATCCATTTATTGTGTTATTCAGGGCTTCTGTTAGTTTTGTGGCTAGTCCAAGCAAAGTATTTTGTTGCTTGGGGAAGTATTTTCTCTAAAATTCTCTAAGTTCTTATTTCATTCTATGATATTTTTAGAAAATAGCCTTGACTATTATAAGGAGGTTGAATATGCAAGTTGTTATTTTAAATGGTGAAAGCCATACTGATGTAGAACTTCATTATAAATGTGATCTGAAGTAGCACTTAGTCTTACTAATATTTAGACACTTCTAATGGAAAAGAGTTTTTGTTTGTCTTAATTTTGGAGGAATGCTATTCACTTAGCAATGACCTCATTCAACCTATCTGAAATGTTATGGAAACTTGACATTCTATAGTAAATTCACATTTGTTTGCCAGAATGGCTGATATGAAAGGTTAAATATCTCCATGCTACCTATGATGTGGTAAGTAGAAAATAAATTCAGATGACCTCCATCTATCTCCAGATTCTATGGCTTTCATTCTTCCCACACTGATAAAAACAACCTGAAAAATAAATCAAATTGCAGCATTTGAAAGCTGCCACTCTGGTCTGTGGGTGCATAATGGCTTTCCTGTTCAGCCCTGCAAAGCTGGCTGGGGCTCAGTGATTACACATCAGCTCTGCAGCAGAGCATTTCAATATAAGGATGCATTGCTCACTGTCATTTTGTTGATAAGGCCTATGTACTATTGCTGTCATCCTTTTTTTTCTTTAGAAGAATAGAGGTATTTACTCACAATTGTTTAGTCAGGAATAAAGAATCAGATCTGGAGGGACTGTTTTTATATTATAAACTATGAGTCAATTATTTCTTCATTTTTATGACCAATGAATGACTAGTTTCAAGTTGGAAGCAAATGTTGATTCACAATAATGCTTATTAGACCCTTGAAAATGCTAAATGCAGTATAAAACATATTAAAGCCATGCTTCTTAACAGCTCATAACCTAAGATGATAAGATAGTCATATATTCATCGTCTGCCTTACTTGAAAATTGGACCCAAAGGAGAGGAGCAATTAGGCTGTGAATGAAAGAGTGTCTTGCCTAGTCATTCTTAATTAAGCCAGCTTTTTGTTAAGTACACGATATTCGAGAATATTTTGGGGAGGGGCAATTTATTAGAAGTAGGCCCAAGGGATAATTTTGGGTGATAGAAATGTCCTATATGTTGATTGTGCTGGTGGCCACATGAGTAAACACATTTGTCAAAACACATCAAACTACATATTTTAAATGGATGGATTTTAATATATTTAAATTATACCTTATGTTTAATTTATAAGGCAAACCTAGAAATGAATGTAAAGCCAACTAACTGATAAAACTATTGTTTAAAGAATATGAGCGATCAATTCACAGAAAATACAAATGGCCCTGAACAATATATTCTGATGCTAGATTTCTCTCAAAATAAAGAAAACGCAAATTAAAATAGCAAGAGATACTTTTTTCATCTATAAATTTGGGGAAAATAATTGATAACAAACACACTGTATAGGAAAACAGGCACTCTTCATACTTAATTTGTTGAAATATAACTTGTTATCATTCCTGTGGAGGGTAGTTTGGCACCAGTAACAAAATTACAGATGCATACATCTTTTGGTCAAGTAATCCCACTTTTGGGGAACTTGTCCAATGGATAGTCTGCATGTAGGCAAACTGACATATGCATAATCTTACCTGTAGAATTGTTAATAATTGAATATAATTGTTTAAATGTCCAAAAATAGGAGACTGGCTAAGTGAATTATGGTACAACCATGTGATGGAATACTATGCAGTTGTAAAAATGAGACAGTCTCTATACACTGGCATAGATAGCTTTTAATATTTAAGTGAAAGACAAGGTACACTTTCTAGGAAGGTAAAGTAGATGTAATTTTCCCTATACCTCTCCCTAAGTACAAATAAAAATCCTGAACACTATATATGTAAAAGACAAAAACAAACCAAAACAAAAAGAAGTAAGAAGACTCTGAAAAGTGGAGAGAAGGCGGTAGACCAGCGAGGAACTTCAAGACCCAAGAAACACATGGTAGTGAGTGCCCTGGGTTTTCTTTCTGCCTCATGTGTCCCAGATTTGTTACTTAAAATGCTGGCAACTTGGAAATACCAATGAAAGCAGACAAAAAACACGCAGCAAAACTCGGCTGTTTTTGGCTAAAGGACCAAGAATTGGGCAGGTTAAGATGAAAGAAAACTTTTAGACAAAATACTCTAGCCAAACACCACCAAAAAAATACTATGGCCCTACTCCCAACCATATGAGCAAAGGCTGAGTAGGGAACTGGACTTCTAGGTCCCCACTCACACCTCCCCCACCCCTAGTGCCAGAGTTGTGTCAGAGAACTTACACCAAGGAGGAAGTCTGGACTTTGAGCCACACCGGGGGATAAATGGAACTTAGTCAAAATTTTAAAATTTACTTTTTGAAAGACCTTGTTAGAGGATGAAAAGAGAAGCTACAGACTGAAAGAAAATGTTTGCAAGCCATATATCCAACAAAAGACTAGTATCTGAAATACATAAAGAACTCTTAAAACTCAACTGTAAAATAAAACAAACAATCCAAGTGGAAAATGGGGAAAAGACATGGAGAAACATTTTATTATAGAGAACATACAGATGGAAAATAAACACATGAAAATTTATTCAACATCATTAGCCATTAGAGAATTGCAAATAAAAATCATAATAAGATGTCATTACACACATGTCAAAATAAGAAGCCAAACCATCACTATTTGCTGATAATATGATCTTATATCAAGAAAACCCCAAAGATTTTGCCACGAGACTACTGGAATTGATAAATAAATTCAGCAAAGTCTCAGGTTACAAAATCAATGAATTTCTGCTGTTGAAAGTACACTCTAGGGACCAGAGCTATAACCAAGTTCCTAGCCCCACCCTAATTCTAAAATTAACCATTATGGCTCTTGGGGAATCTCAAAGATAGAACATCTTCAATTTTAAATTGTCTCCTTTCCTTCCTGCACCCCTGCACTTGATGAGGCCAGAATTTCTGCTTGGCTTTCCCAGATAATTGCTGGGTGGCTGCCAGCCCTAGTTGGGACAATGGTTTAGAAAAATCCCCTCTCTTGTTGATTTCAGGGAGTCTGCATACACTGCAGAAGAAATACTCCTTGTTGCGGCTCATACCTCTGGGATTTCATGGACCAAGAGGCTGCACATAAAAAAATTCTGTCTAGAGAGACAGCCTCCTTGTTAATCCAGTTATCTTCAAGAGGGAAAGTCTTGTTGAGTGCCCTTCCTCCAAAGTCGGCCTCCCTCCATTGAATTGTCTAGTTGCAATGGAAGTTTCTACGCAGGTTAAAAGTTACCACCCTATCTATACTCTACAGTTTACATACAGTAAACTTCTGCAGCTTGTTAAATTATCATATTCCAGTATTGCATACAGTATATCCTACTGACATTTAATCAGAAGAAATAATTATTTTCTAAAAATAAATTGTAACTAAGGAGATTACAACTATTTGACAAGAATAAAACATAGTTTAAAGTTTGGAAAAAGTGCTAGGAGAAAATGGGGTAAACTTTGGTGCAGTACTGAGGCCCTTTATGCTTTATAGTCTTCTTGATTGACATTTGCCTGATAGGTTACATTCTGGAAATAAAATTTAATTCCTCAATGCTAACCCACACTCCCCAGGGTCAGGGCATTCAATAATGAATGGGATCTGAGTAAAATGGGTTCTAAAAATGTAACTATTACTTTAAATATCATATAATAGTTATGTCTTCTTTAAAAGAGCCCATTACTTTGCCAAAATATTTTTAGATGGAAATAATATGATGCATGGGATTTGCTTCAAAATAATCCACATGTGTGTAGGAGGGAATAGGTGAAGTTATAGCTAACAGATTGGCTGGGAGTTAATAATTATTGAATTTGGTTGATGGGTACTTGAGTGTTTATTATACCACGCACTCTACTTTTGAATATGTTAAAAATTTTCCATCATAAAAAGTTTTAAAATAATATTACATGATGGTCACCCTTAGAGCCAGTCAGTTCTTGTGACCGTTATTACTTTTCTCAAAGACAGATCATCCAAAACATTATACTCACTACTTACTCCTGCCCCCTAGGTCTTCCTTTAGTAAGCAATGTTGGCAAAAAGTATTAATGACTTTCCAAGGAGAAGCCACAGTGAATTCAGCTTGATAAGCTGAGTGTAGAAGAATCCCTACCGCATCCATCTTGGTTTCTACAGAACCCCTTCCTGTTGGATCAAAGATCTACATGTTCAGATGGCAGGAAAAAAAGTGAGGCTCTAAAAAGAGGGGAGAGATTATGGACAGAATTCAGTTTTATTAGTCTCTTTGAGTCTTGAAGTCAAATCTAGGTGAAAACATGTTTTTGAAAATTCTAGCAAGTACATTTCTAATGCTCTTCTTTTTTTTGCAAAATACCAGGTTTACTGAGTTCAAATACAATTTCACCCAGAAAAACAATAACACATCCAAATGAACTGACCTTTTAAAGAGTTGGTCTTTGCCACATCTCTGTTTCCAGATATGTTAAAGGCCAATTTTCCAAGCAGGTCAGCAGCTACACCTTAAATAAGAAGGTAAGGACCTTATGGTTATCACCAATACAATTTTAGATGTAGATAGAGAGATGGATATACTTCATTAATCAGCTATTTATGAGGGAATTTGGGCATAGTGTTATATACTCAGGCTCTGCTGGGTAAAATTTCAATTTTACCACTTACTGGGTAGCCTTGGGAAAGTATGAAACATTTCTGTGCCTCATTTTTCCCCCAGGTCTTTCATCATGTTGTGGATTAACTAAATTAATATTCATGAAGGATCTAGAATAGAAGGAGCTCTTGCACTCACGAAGCTTATAGTAATAGATATGCTGTTAGACATAAATCCTGAATGTTAGAACTAGAAAAAAGACTAAAATTTATTTAGTTAGTTTAATTCTCTTATTTTATCATAGAGGAAGCTTTAAAAAATACCAATGTCCAGATTGCATAGTCAGACAATTGGGCCTGAGGTAGAGCCCCCAGGCAAGTCTGATGTGCTAACAGAGATGAAAACTGTGACTTAAAAGTTATAGAAAACTTGCTGGAGGCATTTCAGCTTAACTCTAATATCTGGCATGTGGATAGATCATTCTCTGTGTGTTCTCCCAGCCCTTCTCCAACATGGCTGTGCATCTGTTCCCGCTATGCTAAAGCAGAACAACACATACATATAATTAGCAAGCTCATACCCAATATTTATAACTGTGAAAACCTCTGATTTTTCTTTCCCAGCTTAAAAAGTGGTTTGTTTTAAAATGCCACTTGTGAAAAGGCCAGCATTGCCTGGGGGAGAGGTGAAAGCAATTTGCATAACTTCTGAAGTTTAGAAAGGAGCCTGGACAAATCCAATAATTGTGCTTTGGACAGTAACAATTTTCTGCCATCTAGTGGATAATTTAAAGAATAAACCATGCCTTTATTTTTTAAAAATCTGTATTATCACAAAGCTATGACTTCTAAGCATCTTGCCACTGGAAGGAAATGTTTTTGTGTTAGTAAAACAACTACTTTTCCACAAACTATGCCTCAAATTTATTCTTCCAATGATTTTATTGATTTATTTCTTTAATGTAAAAAATTTGTTATGTCCCCTTCTCTTAATGTTGCTAAAAATTGTGGACACACAAAATATAAATCCAATATGCCCAATTTCTAAATGTTTGCATACTAAGCAGCCTGTGATATAGATAAGTGTGTTTATATTTGTCTCTTTATAAAATTTCTCCTTTCCAATTTTGGAAATATTAATATCCAAGTTAAAGAGTATGAGCCCTAACACCCACCCCCCTTCTTAAGACTCTGGCTTTTTCTTATACCAATTGTGGGGTCTTGGAGAAATTAACCTCTTTGTGATTTAATTTCCCTATCAGATAATGATAGTACCTACCTCATAGGGCTGGTAGAAGGATAAAGTCCATGCAATGCAATTAGTGTTCAATGTTGTTAATGTTATTACCATGGTTGTTGTTGTTTACATGTGTATCAATATTTACAAGTAGGAGGAAGAAGTTCAGAAGTGCTTTGTATTCCATTCAATTTTAAAAATCAACGAGCATTGGACAAATCGATATTGTTAAAATGTCCCTACTACCCAAACGAATATATAGATTCAGTGCAATCCCCATCAAAATACCAATGACATTCTTCACAAGAATAGAAAAAACTAGTCATGTAATTTATATGGAACCACAAAAGACCCAGAATAGGCAAAGTCATCCTGAGCAAAAGGACAAAACTGAAGGAATCCCATTAGCTGACTTCAAATTACACTACAGAGCTGCAGTAACCAAAACAGCATGGTACTAGCATAGAAACAGATACATAGACCAATGGAATAGACCAGAGAACTCAGAAATAAATCCACACATCTATGGTGAACTTATCTTTGACAAAGTTGTGAAGAACGTACAGTGGGGTAAAGGATAGTCTCTTTAATAAATGGTGCTGAGAAAACTGGATATCTACATGCAGAAGACTGAAGTAAACCCTTATCTTTCACCATTAAAAAAATAAAATCAAAATGGATTAAAGATTTAAATCTAAGACCTAAAACTATGAAACTACTAAAATAAAACACTGGGGAAACATTTCAGGACTAGACTGGGCAAGGATTTCTTGCACAGGCAACCAAAGCAAAATTGAACAAATGGCATCACATCAAGCTAAAAAGCTTCTGCACAGCAAAGGAAACAATCAGCAAAGTGAAGAGACAACCCACAGAATGGATGAAAATATTTGCAAACTACCCATCTGACAAAAGATTAATAACTGGACTATATAAGGAACTCTAACAACTTGATAGGAAAAAATCAAATGATCCAATTAAAAAATGGGCAAAGGATCTGAATAAACATTTCTAAAAAGAAGACATACAAATGGCCAACAGGTATATGAAAAAATGCTCAACATCACTAATCATCAGAGAAATGCAAATCAAAATTACGATGAAAAAATAAACAAATGGGATCTGATCAAATTTAAAAGCTCTGCACAGCCAAGGAAACTATTAGTAGAGCAAATAGACATCCCACAGAGTGGG